>OZ022243.1:30306450-30453950 GCA_963978895.1 Erpobdella octoculata | reverse complement strand
CAAAGTATACTATGTATTGGGGACAATGATTTTTTTCAAATACGACCATTAAAGATTCGACCTTTGGTGACATTATCTAAGCTAATAAGATATATACACAGCTATATACTTGTTTCGTCAATACATACAGTAATATTGTAGTACAATACTTGATACGAGCTGGATTGGGAAGGTGAGAGAAAGAAAACGATAGGAAAACCCCGAGTAGCCCTGCTAGTATTTTTATACATATAAAAATACAAACATATGTACGAAGAATAAAAAAAATATACAACTTTTCTTTGATGTACATGTAAAATTGAAAAATTAAAATTTGTCTAAAAAATGTGAAAGTTTATTTTGGTCTTTCAATTTCTTAACACTTGAAATTTTAAAACAGGCCATCATCCACTTTATCATCAATTTTGGCTTGAAAATTTAATGCAAAAGAATCTTAAATACGAGTACTGGAAATGTTTTGATAAAAGCTAAATATTGAGAAAATTCAAATGTCATTTAATATGCTCATACTTACAGTAAAAATGAAACTCGATCAAAACTTGAATGTATGAACAGATAAATAAAGTAGCTATGTCCCTAAAAGGATACGTATTCGTCATTTTCCAGTATAAAATCGATAATTTATCCGATCAAAGTTGTTTAACTGGCAAACAGTCTAATCACTTCAAGAAAAAGGCACCAGATAAGTAATGAGAAGAAAAATTATGACAACCTGTAAATTAGTTTGATAAACATTAATAATTACTCAATGCATTTAAGCTATTTTTAAAGAAACAATATTCTGCACTTAAATATGTACTTTTTTTACATCTTTCTTAATAAAGCACAAAAACGCCCCAAAAATTTCCAACGATCAAGCAAAAACGATTAACAATTGAGATTCAACTTTATCAAAAACAATTGCTTAAGTCAAAAATATATTTGCCCGATCCACCAAAGAAAACAATTTAAAAATAATAAATGTAAAGGCACAAGAATCATTAATAAAAAATGAACAAGAAACGTTATTTCAAATGGGAAAGCTATAAACGGAAAGTCCCGGAAAAAGTCAAGAGTAGGAACTATGTTGCATATGACGAAGAGGCTTAATAATAAGACTTTTAAAAACTTCAAAACTGGCTAAAAATCAGCCAGTAGAATGAGCGATGATACAACTTTAACGAAACGGTGATAGAAAAAAAGCTCTGGAATGATCAACTGCAGTGATGGCACACATTTCAAGCTTCATCGCTCCATCCGCCTTCGTCATCATCAACCTCTCCATCCGATTCATTATCTTCCATAGCTTTCCTTCTGATTTCAAATGCAGCTTCCATGATAGATTGAACATCCAATCGTCGTGTTGCTTTTCTTTCTATTTTAATTCTTCTTTCTTCCACCTTTCGTAGCTGGATTCCTACAACGATTCATACAATAAATAATTCTATTAAATAATTAAAACGTTGCTTAAAAAACCATTTCGAGACCTTTTCTGATAGCCGATAGTAAGTCCGATCTCGGCTCCTTGACAATTCGCTGGTTGCTTGTGTTAAGATGGTCTGGTGAAGCATCACAGTAACGTCCTGATTTTGTAGCTGAAGGCGGTGAAGTTTGGGAATTAACAACTTGAATGCTCGCATTTGCAGGTGATTTAGAGACAGCGGAATTGCCAATGGAATATCTCGGTGGACTGGTTGACTGCAAATCAGTTGCAACTCTGTCATCTGTGTTTTTGTCTGGAGTTACAGTCTGAATTCCTTCGATCATGTTCAGAAGATCCTGAACGCCTTCAGAAAAGCGATATCCTTCTTTTTCTTGCTCAAATTTGTAGTTGATTTCATGAGGAGACCTGAGAACTTGCGAGTCAATTTTCTTAGAACCTTCCAGAATGTTCGAAGGTGGAGATGGAAAAAAGTTAGAATCATTCAAAAGATTATTTTGAGAAGGATACGCTAGTGATGGTGGAGTGGGTAGGTAATCATCATTATAATAATTTGCATTCTTCATGTGCAGTTTTGAGTTTTCTTCATCTGTAAAAGAATTGATGCCAATGTAAATTTTAGAGACATTTAAAAACATAAATTTAATAATATAAAAGTACAACACCATGATTTGATAATTAACTACAATCTATCAACACTCAGCCACACTCTGTAATGCATAAATGGTCTAGAACATTCTGCCACAGCAAAAAGAAGCAAGTCCACTTTTGGCCTAAAATTAGATTAATTATCTGTTTAAATGTTGAAAGCAAACCTACATTATGGCAGATACAAATTAAATATACTCTGCATAGGAATCATGTCCCAGCAATACTAGTAAAACCTAGATTAGTTTTACGTTTATTACGAAATCACGTTTCGGTGACTGGCTTTCTTCTGTCTTTTATGGGGCAGCATTGGTCTACAATGCCCACAAGTTACGTAGTAAGCCGAATAACTCAGCTCTATAGGTTGCAATAACAGCATTCAAGATAAGTTTTTGTCATTTTGTAAATGATTCTGGAAAAATAAATTTCTGGGAAAATCAGATAATAGCAAAAAATGATTTAATAGTTTGAAAAGAATTTTTTAAAGTGGCCCCACGGTCGAACAAGCTTCGGAGCCACTGAATATTGGAGGAAGATTGAAGGAGACAGTGAAAAGGAAAGTTTTAAGCAAACTACAGAACTAATAATTTGATCAATGCTGTATAATAAATTTTGCATAACAATACAAATAATTATAAAATATAAAAAAATAATATAAATTTTTTGCTATATTATTGTTTTTTAGTCCACAACAAATTCTTTCAACTAATGATATTAAATAAAATAAATAACTTCCAACCAGTATCAGATGTAATAATTTTAGACATTTGATTAAGTTGTTGATCCTTCGATGGAAACTCATAATTGTTTGTCCAATTCGAAGGCTGAAAAAATAAATATAGGTTTGAAGAACACTGTCAATGTTTAAAATTTTGATTTGCACAACATTTTAAACACATAAAATTTCATAATTTTTACTTTCGATATCCCATAATTTTAGAGTGTTATAAAAACTGTTCTACAAGTGAACATTGATTCTTAACTGAACCCAATTATTAAAAACACAATTTTCATCACTACCAACTCCTTTCTCAAAACTATTAAAACTTCAAACGTTTCCTGTTATTTTCCTTTTTCATCGTATCACCGTCCTCCTGCCGTTCCAGAATTTTACTTATTAAATTTCTTTGTCTGCTAAAATTGTAATAATAACAATATAATAAGATCGTAACAGTAATGTTTAAAACCTATGTGTTGGCACTGTATCTTGAAACCTGGTTAAAGTCTGCAATGTCATAACTCCATATTTATTAGATACATGGTTCAAAACTATAATGTCAAAACATTTCTTTATAAGAAATGCTAAAAATATCAAATTTCAAAACCTTGAACAATCTTATATTACCCAATTCCGCAAAGCTAGCGAGTGATTCTAATAATTATAGCAATTACAATAACTGACATTTATTGCATACTTGACGATTTTAATCAAACTAACTTGTAGGAATTATCTATTCAGTAAAACACAAATGACATAACTATATGTTTTTCTTTTAACTTAACAAGAAACATCAAAATCAATTGGACATTGGTGCTGCAACAAAAAGATATTTTCAACTACAAATTATTCTATTCTGCTATCAATAAATCTGCCTGAAGCAGATTAAAACACTAAAATAATTTCAATGAACTTTAAATTGGTCCTCGAAACATTAAATACAATAAAAAAAGTGTCCAATCAATATAAATGCTGATAAAACTTATCTAATAAAAAATAAACAGAACTTTAAAAAAACTAGAACATGAAATTCAGGATAAATAGAAAAAGCATCAAATAAAATTAAACTGAACACGGTTTTTAATTATAACCTAGGTAAGTGATTTTATTACGACAGCATTTTTTACTTGACAAATAATTACTATTAATATAAAATAGCAATGCGTGACTAGCAGAAACATTTTTAAATATTAAATGGCACATTAGTTATATCTTAGTGAAATGTCCTTGAAGTCATAGACTAGTCGTATTTGGAAAAAATGTCACATGGCTGATGTGAGCTGACAACCAATAATACATCAATATTAAAATATATAAAAAATTGCATTAAAATTTGACTTAAAACAAGCTAGCATTACAAACAGAGAAAATATACCTGCATGTTATTGTTTAGCAAATCATTATGTGATGTTTGCTGAGAAAGGTTGGAGTTGTCTAATCCAATAATTCCGTACGGGTAATTTCCTTGAGGAAGCTGTTCGTTGTTCCAATTTAAACTGAAATCAATTATAAATGTTCATGATTTTCATTTCAACAGACTTTACAAGTTTAAAAAAAAAAACTACTTTTCATGGTTCATATTCGATGTTCGGTTTCCTTGGAACTGCAAATCTTCCGTTATTTGGTGTTTGTCGACAATATAATCATGGGGTATTTCTGCTTCAAAATCGGGCATATTAGAAAAATCCATTGGTTTGATGCTGGTGTGTAATCTGCTCTCTTTATACTCATTTGGCAAATTCATGTCTTTTGTTATTCTCTTCATAAAAAATTTTAAAGTATTATGCAAAACAATTTAAATCCAAAAATCATATTTTTACAAATAGAAGACGCATCCAGACAATCTAGGAATAGTAAAAAACAAGAATGTGGCTCTTTAAATCAGGAAACTAAACTAGGTAAATTCTACTCTCATTATAAATTTGAATGAACTCTACTTATCCACATTGTCTAATTTAAAAATCCACATTTTTTTTATACAACCTCTCCACGCACATCTGGATGCATAATATATTCGCAAAAAATACTTCATCTTTAATTTAACTATTACTCTTTTTATTTTATCTTTTTGTTTCTTCATTTGATTTTCAGTATCTTTGGTGATTTCTTGTTTCCATAATTCAAAGAAGTAACCGGGATCTGTGTAAAACTTTATGCTCTCCTTCTGATCTTCCCTATAAAACTCATTTCCTTTAATCGACGATCCTTTTAGAAACAAGACAATTACAAATTATTATGAAATAAACCTGTATGGGTCCAGAATAAATAAGGAAGGGGCAGGTTCCAAACACTCATATACTTCTCTTATAGCTGTCGGTCGGGAAACTGCTGATATTATTTCTTGATCTTTCACTAGAGAACTTTTATACTGTTTCTGCTGGTTTATGTCATGTAAAGAAACTAAAAACACAAAACATAATTTCAATTTCGTGGTTTATAGTTTATCCTTGAAGTTTTTTTTAAATTTCACTTAATGAGACTTAATCAAATCTCAGTAACATAGTAATTAATTAGTTAATTAGTCATACCTTCTTCCACTACAGGATTGAGTTGAACAATTTTTTGTTTTAAAAGTTCAACTTTCTGAACAACTTGACAGGTCCGATAAAACATATTACAGGCCTCCACATGAAGTTCCGAAAAAAGATCTTCTGAAAGTCTACTGAGAGAACTTAATTGTAGTATGACATGAGCCATAGTATTATTGTTAACGCATTCTAAGACATCGTGAATTTCGCTGGGCACCGACGTCCGGCTTATGTTCACTGGTTCAATAAATCTTTTGTAAACTGGCATCTTTCCCACGTCGATAATCAGTCCCGAGAGAATATCACAACAAAAACAATCTGCTATGACACCTTTTCGCTTCAAAAAATGCAGGTGTGCGATTTTTCTTATAGAAAAAACAAGTCATTATTACGCATTTATGGTTTAAAATATATAATAGAAGGTTCTGTATAAAAAAATCATATAACTTGTTGAAGATGCGATGCGGTGTTCTGAGATTGAATCTATTCTATATAAATGATTGAATCGATTTTCCGGTTATTCAATGAGCTAGTAAATGGTCGCTACTCGCTGTACAGAAGTACAGATTTATGGAGGTTAAGATTTTTTATTCGTCTTGAAACCCAACCAGCTCGATGTAACTTTATTTTTTTATACAAATATATCTTTATTTTTTGAGTAGATACTAAAAATAATTTTTACATCTGTAGCATTTACAGTTTTTGAATAGCAGTTAGTACTTTAAAAAACAAATAACCCTATTTTCCACCCCACATTTGAGGTCCTGGAAACCAAATTTTCAAGAAATGGTGAAACAGGTATATTTTTATTTATTGAGTGGATACTAAATACTAATTAATTTTTAAATCTGTAGAAATTACAGTTTTTGAATATCATTTATTTTAAAAAAACAAATAACCCTATTTTCCACCAGGAGGTCCTGGAAACCAAATTTCTAAAAAATGGTGACAAACGTACGTATATCGTTATTTTTTGATTAGATACTAAATATTAATGTTTACATCTGTAGCATTTACAGTTTCTGAGTAGCTGTTACTTTACAAAACAAATAACCTTCTTTTCCACCCCACATTTGAGGTCCTGGAAACAAAATTTTCAAAAAATGATGAAACACGTATTTTCTCATTTTTTAAGAAAAATCTAGATACCAAATTTCAAAATCCCCTCATTTTTGGTTTTTGAGATATGCGTCGTTTTAGAAAAACGTTTGTTTTTCAGTTTCATCCTCTCAATAGCAAAATTTTCAAAAACCTTATCTTAGTGGGTGCTTACGTTATACAAGTAATATAAGTTCCAAATTTCACGTTCTTAGGATGAGGCATTTGAGCTCGTCGTTGATTCACTGGTCAACAAATTAAAAAAAAATTTTTGTAACTGAAATATAAATAAGTGATTTTGCATCTATTTTGTGTGCTGAATCTGAAACTATAATCAGTTTTTTCACATCACCCTCCATTTTTTTGTTATACGCCATCAAATGTATTGCTGTATTACAATGAATAATTCAAGACAACAAGTTCATTTTTTTTATAGATATGAATTATTCTGAGAATATAAACATAATTTCTTCTTATATATTTTTAATGTAAAACAAAACATAATAAAATACAACAAAAAATAAAACACAGTTATTTAAAACTAAAGTTTTTAATCTAATGACCCAGGGTAAGTTACTTCTTTCTTTTGTGTACTGTAGGATCTTCTTTTTGGAGAAACCAACAGTAGTCACTCATCATTGTTTCATCCCATTTACCTTGATAACGCTGCTCCATTTGAAATATATCTTGATGAAAGCGTTCTCCTTGCTCATCACTCACAGCACCCAAATTTGGTGGGAAAAAGTCAAGATGTGAATGCAAAAAATGAATTTTTAATGACATTCGGCAGCCTAAATTTTTATAGTGTAACAGAAGATTTTGCACCAAAACCTCACTATTTTCAGCTTTATTGTTCCCAAGAAAACCCTGAACAACATCCTTAAAAAACTTCCAAGCCTCTAGTTCTATATTATTCAACTTCATATCAAAATTTTCATCTTTCAGCAATTTTCTAATATCAGGTCCAACAAATATTCCTTCTTTCAATTTTGCATCACTCAACTTAGGAAACATTTCTCTTAGATATTTAAATCCTTCTCCTTCTTTATTTAGTGCTTTTACAAAATTTTTCATCAACCCCAATTTAATATGCAGAGATGGCAAGAAGATTTTCTGAGGATTCACCAAAGGAGCATATTTAATATTATTTTGTCCAGGAGTGAAATTGTCCCTATTTGGCCACTCTTTGATCACATAATGTTCATTTGTTGCACGACTGTCCCACAAGCACAAGAAGCAACAGTATTTTGTGAAGCCACCTTGCATCTTCTATTGAATCTTGTACTACTTCAGTATCATCCTCAGAATCTATAACCTCCTGCCATGAAACTGGAGCGGTTGGAATAGGTAAATCATCTGCATGAGGAACTGGTCTAATAGCTGATGGAACATTTGGATATACAATAGAACCTTTATTCTTTGAAGAGAACCCAGAGACATTTGTCATACAGAAATAACAGTTGTCATGGTGATTTGTTGGCTCACGCCAAATCATAGGAACTGCAAAAGGCAAATGATCCTTTTTTCCTTGCAACCATTGAGTCAGTTCAACATAGCATCTATTGCATGTTACATGTGGGGCCCATTGCAATCATTAAATTAAGATAACTTAAAAACGGGACGTGATGGAGCATTTCTGATTACATATTCAGTTTCAGCACAAAAAATACTTCATAACACACTAACTGACGTACCAGTTACAAAAATGTTGTTGACCAGTGAGTCAGTCAGTCAGCCAGTCAGGACATGTTCTTATATATATATATATATATATATATATATATATATATATATATATATATATATATATATATATATATATATATATATATATATATATATATATATATATATATATATATATATATATATATATAAACTAGCATTCCCGTCGCGGTTTCGGGTATCCGCCAAATTCATCGCGAAACGATTCATCATGAAACAATTCATCGTGGACAATTCATCGTGGAACATTTCATCGTGAGACAATTCATCGTGTAAACGATTTATCGTGAGACAATTCATCGTGAAACAATTCATCGTGAGGAAAATTCATCGTTAAAATCTCATCGTGAACAATTCATCGTGAGACAATTCATCGTGAGGAGAATTCATCGTGAACAAAAATTTTTGTATTTCATTTTCTAAGCTACAAAACTAAACAAAAATAATAATGATAACGGCTAATTTTTTCATCTTTGTTTGAAAATGTTTAGGTTATTGCTATTTGTAAAAAATGACAAGTAGTTAACGTTTAAACAGTTTATTAATAAGAAAAAACACTAATTTTAACACGGAAAACATATTTAAAATTAAAAATGGTGAGCTATGCTTTGAAGATAATCTAATCTGTCCCTATTATTATAAATTTGAACAATCCGAATGAATTGAATGCGAAGAGCAGCGTCACTGTAGCATTTCTTTGGAGAAGGAGGAAGGCACTGTGGCAAGGTCATAGATATCTATGGACAAGACTAATTAAACCATTAAGCTGATAAGAGCAAGTTAATGCTCACTTGCCTCAGCTGTTGTTTTTCCAGACAAACGTATAAAGCGTTTGTAAAGTAATTAAACTAAGAATCGATAATGCGAATCAAAGGCTTTGTGTCAAATTAAAGCATTTATAACTCATTTGTAATTTTACAAGAAATCATGGTTTTTAAACTCACATTCACTCATGTCCACAATTAGGGGATTTTTTTAAATACGAAGGTTTCACATTAAGAAGTCTATACACAGGTGTTCCTGTCGCCATGCAACTGGACACTTTTATGACGTGTATACAAATTCACGATTTCAGAACCGCACTCATTCTTCTCCACAGCAAGTTTTCTCATTAGTTTAAAGTTACAAAGATAACGCTAAAGAAAATCTACATTTAATAAATAAATAATTATATTAGTAACACAATTGTATAAGTGAAAAAGTATCCAAGAAATTCATTTGAAAATTTGTTCATTGTATTTATTTCCAAGAACACTAAAAAATTCAACCAATATTTATGCATTCAGCGGTTTAAAGGAAAATTGTATTGTGCAAATTAATTTTCCATTGTGAAAAATTATCTACGATGAATGTTTCCACATTAATAAATACTAGATATATATCAATGGTTTCCACGATAAATTGTCTCACGATGAATTGTCTTCACGATGAATTGTCTCACGATGAATTGTCCACGATGAACTTTTCACGATGAATTGTCTTCACGATGAATTGTCTCACGATGAAATGTCCCACGATGAATTGTCCACGATGAATTGTCTCACGATGAATTGTTTCACGATGAATTTGCCGTAAACCCGGTTTCGCTCGCTTGAAAAAGAGAATACGCATCCACAGTAGCGTACTGCACGGGACGATATTTTACGGCCCGACTCGGTCCGGTCCGTCGACAACTTGGCCCGGCCCACTTCATAAGCCAAAATTTCAGGCCCGGCACGGCCCATTTAATTTGGGCCTGACCCGTTTTTACAGGCATAAAATTTCTATATACTTGGCGAAAAATCTCGGCCTGTCCCACATTGACTTAAGGTTTGCCAGTGGCTTCTATCCCTATACAAGCGGGCGCAGCTTCGCCTGGCAAAAAACAGGGGGAGGAAGAAAGAAAAAAAGGGGTAAGAAAAAAATAAAAAACCCGACTTACATATATTTTTACGCATATGAATTACAGTTGAGATAGAACTGAACGACGTGTTGCTTCACAACATTTACCCGAAATTCTTTAATTAACATTTAATGACCGTCTTATCTCATCTTATCCGGCGGGATGACTTATTCGATACGTTTCACAATGTGACCACTACGATTTGTGGATGGAACTAACTTTACGCTGACACCTTTGTATGCTGATAGTTTGTACTGAAGTGAACCTAACATAACTGCGTGAAAAACAATGTAAATGGCGTTGTTCAATCAAATAAGTTGAACATAATCATGAACATAAACGTTATTTAAAACGATGAAGTTTAATTCCATAAAAACAAGCCGTATCGATAATATGTACTTGTCACAAAAAATCTGGTTGGGAAGAATTCCAATGGACGAAATCCTTACCAGAAATTTTCAGAGGATTTGAGAGCATTTTTTTAATTTTTATAAATTTACGAAGTTGAACAATTATAACATTTTTTATTGCTCCACCCATTTTGTAAAAAAAATAACGTCTCTGGGGCATTAAAATAAAAAAGAACCCACTTCAAAATCAGAAGACCCACTTTTGAGTGAATAGAGGCCCATTTCAAAACCATAATGACAATGGCTCCACTGTGCCTTTAATTGACATTGGTGGAAGAGGTGCAACATAACTATCTATATTTGAACAAACCTGCGTGTCTTTAACCCAACTGTTCAAAATGATTTATGAGTAATAATGTTTATATATATATATATATATATAGTGGCGGATCTAGGAATTTCGTAAGGGGAACCGAATTTTTTTTTCAGTTTTTTTTAATTTTGATTGTTGTCGTTATAAAGTCCGTTGTAAGATATCTTGAATTGTTTATTTAGTAAAACCAAACAAAAGGAACCGAAATTAAACTTTAAATCTACTCGCACTTTCCCCTCTTTTTTCTTTTTTTCTCTTTCACTTTATTTCTGTATTTTTTTCTCTCTGGGGCAATATCAACACAAAACACCTTTTTTCATCATAGAGTTAGGTCATCAGACACTTAAAAGCTAAGATTAAGTGAACCATGAAAAACATTTGCAATTAGGCGGCTACTAATTGTTTACCATTTTTTGATGATAATTAGTCTATCAAATAGATAAACCTTGACCACATTCTTCTAAATACTTGGTATGTGAAATATGTGTCAATTGAAAATATAAGAAACTTTCGAAACAATATGGAAAAAACTAAGTTTTTATTATAACTTTTTACTTTAAAAAATCAAATATCGCTTTCATTAAATAAACTAAAAACTGGTGGTTCATTTCTTTACAGAAAAGTTCAAACCTCTGAGTCTTCAACTTTACACTTCTTAGGCCAATTTTGGAACCTCGTTTCTATTTCTTGGGGCCCCAAAACTACGTCAGGGGCCCACTGAAAAATCAGAAGGAGAATACCTTCTCTGCTCCCTCCAAATTGACGTCCCTGAACTTACAGCTTTTATTCATATTACAAATGATTACCGTTTTAAGAACTTGTTGTTGAGCCGTCTAAACTTATTTAGAAAAAAGAATATTTCATTTTCAACTTTTTTGCTGGACCTGCCGTTGGAAGTCTAAATGTTATTTGAGATATTATTTGAATTATATTTTGTATTGAATTGATTTGAAAAAGGTCCAAAATTCTTAAATATCTGCCAATTATTAGAACTATTGATGGTCGAGAGGTGAATTTATTCTTTTCTATTCTATTCTCTGTTTATTTGTATCGTGCAAATTCAAGCGCAGGCGCTTCACAAATGCGCTGCGCCATTCGTTTGATAAAGAATAAAAAAAAAGTAAAATGAAAATAAAATGACAGTAAAAAATAATTAGTTATCAAAAAATACAGTTTTCAAAGATGCTTTGAAAATATGGAGGGAGCTTTCACAGCTTCGAAGTTGAGTTATCAAGTTGTTCCAGGCAGTTGGAGCAGAGAAGAAGAAACCTCTATGGCCTATTGATGTTTTTATTCTTAGCACCAGCAGATGTTGAAGCGCGGCTGAATTTAATAAAGATTAAGCCTCAGGATACAGAGACAAAAACTTTTAGCCCCCTAGGTCCGCTACTGTATATCCGCTTGTTTTACTGAGTAATAAAGTGACAGAATTTTTTCTTAGGTGCATTACCCTGCATTTATCAGAGTTAAATTTTATGAGCCAATTTTTTGACTATTCATTGAGACAATCTCTATCTTTTTACAATTGATCCGCATCTTCTCGTCTTGAGATTTTTCATATCTTTGTGTCATCTGCAAATATTCCAACACTACTGGTTACCCAGTCATCCGTCCAGAATATCGTTCACATATATAAAAAATAGCCGCGGGCCCAACACTGAATCCTAAGGGACACCACTCAAAACGATCACCTGGTTATAGGCAAATCTACTTACAAGAATTTTTCTTTTTCTTTTGGACATAAAAACTCGACCAGACGTGATTCGGGGCTTTATAAAAAGTTTCTCATTCGAGACAGGATCAAACGATTTTTTGTAATCTAGATAGATCCCATCAACAGCATGTCTAGTCTATCAGTGCCTCAATTGGATACCTGGTATCTCCACTCCTAATTTTAAGGATGTCGTTTCCATTAGTTATTCTGCTTTTCGACTTCCAAATTTTTCCTTCCAAAAGGAATCCGTAATTACCCTGCAACTATCGAGCAAAAACATCAAAATTAAATTTATTGCTGTCATATTTAAGTAATAAAAATAATTGCACATGAAGTAAATCGATCTTGTCAACGTCAATAAAACGAAATTCAAAAGGTATACCCCAACAGAGTAATATGGGAACCATGTCATTGAGCACCAGGAAAACGGGAACTAAGCAATGGGATAACAAATATGTCATTTCGAATTTTGTGAAAAAATATAGTTTTTTGATGCAGTTGAAAATCAAGTCGAATCTATCAACTTAAATAACTGCATGTCTTGCTGTAACAGAATAAAAAAATAAAATAGAAAAAAAACTTAACAGAGGTAGAAATTATGCAATTTGAAAATTTTGAGAATGTATGAACAATTTTGTCAGTCAATAATAAAAAAAAATTTCAAACATGTCAATGTGCAAATGCAGTATTGTTAAGAGGGTGCTGGATAGGATTGTACTCGTATGAATTCTCTGCACTGGGAGAAAATAAGAATTCAGGAAGCGCTTGATGATAGAAAAGAGATTGCGGATGCATTCCAGGACTTGAAATTGGCGTGAGTGGAGTGGGACTCTGCAAGTGGCCCATAGCTCCATGAAAAATCGGTCCACCGGTCACAAAAATTGGAGATGGATTCGGGTTTGGAAGAAGCATTGGAGGAGGAGAAACCAGCACGTTTTGATTCATATCTGACGGTTGAAATATGAGCATTTAAAAAAATAAATTGATTTATTTAGTTTCATATACTTCTGTTATTTAGCCATCACTTACCAGCTGTTTTTGCTAATAGAATTCCGCCCGTTAATCCTCTGAAGGTGCCGTTCAGCACCGCAAGCTCAGTTAGTTGTCGCTTCTTCAATTCGTCTTCACTCTCTGGCTATTTTAAAGAAAAAAGTGTCATTTGTGTTAAGAACAAGCTTTTGATAATTAATTGTAATAATTTATTTAAAAAATAAAATATTCATGTTTTTATTAAAAAATTCGACAAATTTCTGTGGAATGACTATACTTGTGAAGCGTCACCATCCACCACCAAACATAGTGTGTAGCCGTTAGTTGCTGCTGCTGCCACTCCATTATTTGTGGCTAGCTAATCTTACCCTAAGTTTTTATCAACATTTTTGTGGTTTTTATGTGTATCTACCTGTTGTTTTTGCTATTGAACAACAGTATTATTTTCAGTGACCCGACAAAACAGCTCCGTGACATCATAAGAGCACGGCAAAAGCACCACTATATCACATTTTTTGTGATCAGTATATAATACTAGCAGGGTTTCCCGGCGTTGTCAGGGGTTCTTAAAAATTGTTGACTCTGTTTCTCTTGATTTTTTTTATCTTCTTCTTTTTTCTTCCATATGTTCCTCTCGATTTTTTTTCTCTTTTTCTTCCTTTTTTCTATCTTTCTGTTTTTTTTATTTTCTCATTCTCTTTTTCTCTTTCCGTTTTTTTCTCTTATTGGTTAAAACTTTTCTGGCACCGCTTCCAAAGTTATAATAACCATTTCTTTTTAAAAAGAAATAAAATTAAGATATTAGTAAGAAAATCAGATCATTTTATTAATAGTCGTAACCCTAAACTTAACCCTTGACCCAACCCTAGGGTTAGCGTACTTTCTGTGATTTCTCAAAACCTTGTTCCTTAGAGGAATACCTTTATGGCAAAGTTTGTTTAGATTGCTCTAGCGGTGTGAATGTGATAAGCAAACAAACACATCCAGATTGGCTTTATATTTATATACTTGAAATAACCCGTCAAAAACTATGCATTTTTTAAATTTCATTTTATATCATTGTGCGATTACCACCTATTCAGCGCATTTTTAAAAACTTGTTTTTAAAAAGAGAGCTTATTAAAACACTTTGCCCACTTTTGCCGTGGCACACAGCTGGCGAGACACTGCTTTAAAGCGAGGCTATATTTTAAATTTCAGCTCGATTTAATGACAAGAAGTTTGTTAATTTTTCTTTTCAAAGTTTGCAAACAATCAAGCAAACAAATTAGCAAGCAAGCAAGCAAACAAGACCAGTGGTTAAGTTAATATGAAAATGTTTTGTGAATTCCGGAAAAGATACTAAAATTTAGTTTTGCGCACAGCAACTGTCAACAACATTATAGGACAAGTAAAGACCAACGTCGCACTTGGCGAGTTGACTTAAGATTGGAGTTTTAAAATGGCTGCTGATTTTAAATTGATGAAAATCAATAACATTTTTGCAAATTTTTAGCTATAGCATTTATTTAACAATTCAATTTGTATTGTTATAGTTTATTTTTACTATTTAACTTGATTTTATTTTCAAGTTTGTTTCTAAAATTTACCTAAGTCAAGTTTAAACCAGTCATATATTATTTGCATTGCAAACTAAAACAAACTTTGAAGGTTTGATTTTTTATAGTGTCATATTTTTTATAAGCTAAACTATATGCTCAAATAATATTAAGCCTTAATATCAAGGCATATAAGGTTATCTAACCTTACATATTTACGTTATACCTTAATATTCTCACAACAAGTCTAATAACGACAAATGATTTTATTTCTTTTTTCTACATTTATGAATGGAAATCAATATAAATCTATTTCAGAACAAAAAGTAGATTTGCAGAATTGATCAAAAAATCATGTTTGTCTAAAGAAAACATGAAGAATAATAGTTTGGTCTTTAAATGTGTGCAGGAGACCAATAGTGTTGTTGTGCACTTTTTCTGGCTGCTATGAAAGACTGCGAACGTCACAAAACGTCGATAGTTTATTATGAAGTTTAAAAAGAAAACGAGAGAGATGGATTGAAAGTTAGAGGGTAGCTTAATGTTGTGTCGTTATGAATTATATATTACACGCGGATATAAATCTCTCGATTTGAATGCATGTGCAGATACGCTCGCTGGGCACAGACAAAGAGCACGTTGACACACGTAGTATTAGGAATGCAGTCAAAACGACGAAATGTAAAAGAAATTAGATTGAGCAAGACAATTACTGGCTATTTCCCCTGTTTTGAAGAACTGAAGAGCAAAGAACAAGTAGGATGGAATAGCTGAATCATTTAGTAAGCTGGTGGAGTCAAGCCCCATAATGAAGAGAAAGAAAAAACCAGTTCGTGTGAATGAAATCCTACTTACTACTGGCAGAAGTAATTTCTTAACTTCCTCGACAGCTTTCTTCAACCTGATAGTTGCCCTGTTCTTAGAATCTTCAACAGATACAAGAACGTGAAGATCTTCGTTCAAATGCTCCCATTTTGCTTTGCCTTTCATTTGCATTTCCTGTTTTTATTTAAAAAAAAACTGTGACGTAATTATGAATAATTTCAAAAGTCATGAATCTTGTCACAGCTATTAAACAAATTTTGAGAATCAAAAGTCAAAATTATGGTCAAACTTAGATAGTTTTTCTTAAAACCGAGTTTCAGTTAACTTAGACACTCGTTAACATAGCAATTATTAGAAGTAAAAGCTTTTTCTACAGAGATTTCGAATCCATATTATTTTTAATTGTGATATAATAAACTGAACTTGTTAGCTTTAAAATTTTGCTATTCATAATTCCAAGACGCACAGAACACAAGTAAACTCTAAGGTTAAAGAAATAATTGAAAGTGTGTGTCAAAGGCTTGAAAATGTGTGTCAAACGCTTGAAAATGTCTGCAAATAAAAATTAATTTGACAAAATATGCAACATATTTGATTTAAAAATTTAGTGTAAGTATTGTCTTCAAAAAAAATTATTTAAACCTTGTGTTTGTCTCTCATTGAACCTTGGCCTCGAATGAGTATCTTACAACCCGTGTCCAATTCCAGCTGCTTGGCGGTTAGACCTCGTGGTCCAAGTAGTCGCCCGACAAAATTGAACTAAGAAAATAAACTGTAGTACAATTTCTTCGGCAGATTTTTGTTTATTAAATAATAAATTTGTAATTACATCTGGATAATCTTTTGTTGGAACGTTGAGCTTTTCTGTAAGAGTAATGATTGGTCCTAATGGTTCTGGAAGCTGGAGTGGTTCAGCGTTCATGCCAAGATAAAAAGCATTGCTACGCACGCGATTTATTTCTGTTCAACCAATAAAAAAAACGAAACAACTAAATAAAAATAAATTTTTAAACATTTTCCTCAAATTTTTTTTTTAATTTTATAAACAACTTATGATTTATTGCTATTTGTTTTAAAATTTTGCTGGAAATCTCAGCTAGTCAGAATGTTTGTTAAAAATTCACTACAAAACTCTGCTTAAACAAACAACAAACATCAGGTAACAAACAACATGCATCAGACATCAGATAGCAGACATCTGACATCAGACTACATAAACCAAATAACCGACTTCAAACACGAAATATTAACTAAAAGCTTGTAAAAAAACCTCCAAAACTAATTTTGTAAATTTAATAAAAAATTAAAAAAAAATCACCTGTGTCCAAAAGCCTGCCAATGTGAACGAAAGTATTTGGAAAAAGAGTGAGTTGTTGTCTATCTTTAAGAAGTTGGAGAAGATATTCCGATGCGTTTATGACCTGATCCCCCTGGCTGAGCAGCATGGTGGACAAGTCAGTAATTCTTCAGAAAGACAAACTTTGCTTCAATTTGTCGGATGAGTTGATGTTCAAATAACACGAACTTTGTAAATTACTGAAATAGCTAGGACGTTATTATGACTTTTGGTATCTTTTGAAAATGTCATTGTTCTTTAAGAATCCGCATTCGTCTGAGACTCGAATGCTCTCTCGATTTCTTCAAACATTAAAATGACAGCATGTCCGTGTGAATAGAGTGGCTTTCAAATGATTTCAAAGCGTTCATTTAAGCGTAACTATGAAAGATTGCATAATTCAGGAATCATTCACAAATTTTACACATTTTTTGAATTAATATAATAGCAACGACCAACAACGCAGTTTCGTTCAAAAACGCTGAATGTTACAAAGTCGATGAAAAAATATTACTTCTTTAATTCTACGATGTTTCTTTTTACATCACATTTAATAATTAAGATGATAGCCGATTTTACTTTGTAACTATTAAATTCTGGCTCAGAGTAAAACTAGTTGAAACCTGTATTATTTATAAGATGAACAAATAAAAACATGCTTTAAACAATTTTTTTTTAAACAATGTGTCATAATTTTTGCTATAATCTGACAAATATTTTCTGCGGACAAGCCCAACTTTCGAAGCCAACTTATGCGCGAGAATGCTAGAAGTAGGAGACTTCAACTAGAATCGTCTCTAATTTATCTCTATCACACCTTCTGTGGAAAATGTAACTATTAGAAGGCATGCAGCCGTGACCAGTGTTGTTATGTCACGGCGTTCTAATTGTCAGTAATTCTACACACAAAATGTTGTTTATTGACTCTCGAGACGAGTAACTTGTTGATGGACTGGAAATATATTGCAATAATATTTTTATCGCGGGCTTAAAAATATTTTTCAGTAGGTGGTATAGACTAAACTTTTCAGATTTGAAAATGTCTACTGTTTTTATAAAAGCTGAATTTATTTAGTCAAAGTTTTAAAACCACATTAAAATAAAATATTCTGACTAAAATTATTTCGACAGCTATTTAACTAAATTTAATTTGTAAAGTAAATTTCAATTCAATAAATAATTTTTTAATTAAATTAACGTTTTACGGTTAAAATTGAAAAACCGGATTAAAAGTACCAAAAGCTTTAAATGCTAACAAGGGTGCATATAATATAGCACCTTCCTCTGTGACATCTAGTACCATCGTTCTGTTAATGCACTGATATTTTCGTATTGGAAAAATTGAATCGATACAGCGGCGGATCCAGGGGGAGGTCCAGGGGGAGGTCCAGGGGCCAATAGTTTTGATAATTGTCAGATATTTAAACATTTTGTGCCTTTTTTCAAATCAATTAAATGCGAAATATAATTCGAATAATATCTCAAAAAACATTTAGATCGCCACCGGCAGGTCGAGCAAAACAAGTTGAAAACGACACTTTCTTTTTTCTATAAGTTTAGAAGGCTTAACAACAAGTTTTTAAAACAGTAATCATTTGATTCACTTGTAATATGAATGAGAGCTGTAGGTTCAGAAACTTCAATTCCGGGGGGGCAAAAAGGACATTGCCGCTTGACTTTTCAGTCGCCCCCTGACGTAGTTTTAGGCCCCCAAGAAATAGAAATGAAGCTTAATAATGGCCTAAGAAGTGTAAATTGAAGGTTCAGAGGTTTGAACTGGCTTTTTATAGATAAGTGGGCCCCTATGACAGTAAAGTGGGCCCCTGCCTGTGATGTTTGACAGGGGCTAGGGGCTCCCGGAAGTTGCGAGTGTTTCGAAAATTCTGGATTTTTTGAAAAATTGATGGACCCTGAGAACAAGTTGTCTCCAAGGTTATGGAGAAGTGACGTCCCTGCGTAAATTATTGCTTATAACCAAAGTTTTACAGCGCAACAGTTGTAATGGTTTCTCCATCCATGCTTACGCAGATGATTTGCTGATATATGACCAGTTATAACCTGTTTTATTCCATAATCTGCTGTAATGATTTGACAATCAAGAATATGTTAAGATGTACAAACGGACTATTAGTTTTCCAAATTGATTGGACAAAATTTCAATGAGTTATAAAATAAAATTAATTAAAACTTTAATTTATATTTCAAAATTACATTTTTTCTGTAGAGAAATGAACCGTCAGTTTTTAGTTTATTTAAAAAATACGATAATTTGTAAACATTCATAATAAAAATTTCGTTTTTACCATATTGATTCGAAAGTTTCTTATATTTTCAATCCTAACTAGACCCCTCAGCCGCCGGTTTAGCCGGCCGAGCCGAGCCGTGAAAGTGCTAAGCCACCGCCGGCCGCGAAAATCGGGGCTTAGCTGCAAGCCGGCCACAAAAAAAATAAGCCTCGCCGGCCGAGAAAATCACGGCTAGCCGTGATTTAAAAATTTTTTTTAGTTATAAATCTAGCAAGCACTATAAGTGATGAAGATTAAATAGCAAAGTATTCAGCAAATCCACTCTCCTATTGGGCAGATAATGTTAAGACCTATCCCATACTGCAGCAACTTGCTTCTTTGTTTCTTGGCATGTCTTCAGGGTCAGTCCCAGTTGAATGTTTATTTTCAGTGGTAGGGTCAATCTGCAATGGGAAGCGATCAAGTCTTTGCCCTTCTAAGCTGAATAACATATGTTTTTTACATAACTTGCAATAAACTTACCACAATGATGCACACACACACACACACACATATATATATATATATATATATATATATATATATATATATATATATATATATATATATATATATATATATACACTAGCGGGGTTACCCGGCGTTGCCCGGGGTTTTTAGAGGTTTTTCTAATGTTTGTCTCTCTCGCTCCCGTTTCCTTCTCCACTTTCCCGTTTTCGTCGCGTTCCCGGTCGCTTTTCCGCTCTCGGTCGTTTTCCAGCTCCCGGTCGCTTTCCCGCTCAGAAGTTTTGTTATCGATTTTCTCTCTTGCTCGCGTTTCCTTCCAGGCTTGCTCTCCCGATTCCAGTCGCTTTCCGCGTTCCTGGTCGCTTTCCCGTTCCCGCTCACGCTTGCTCTCCAGTTCCCGGTCATGCTTGCTCTCCCATTCCCGGTCACGGTTGCTCTCCCGTTCCCGTTCACGCTCATTTTCTCTTTTACATTCTTTCATAATTTCTGTTAGCCTATGAAACGTAAAATAGATTTGCTAAGACTATATATATATGAATGTTTGTGGGTTAGTTTGTCTATTATAGAAACGGGAAAGCGACCCGGAACGGACAGCGAGCGGGAACGGAAAAGCAAGCGTGAGCGGGAATGAGAGAGCAAACTTGAGCGGGAACGGGACAGCGACCGGAAACGGGAAAACGACCGGGAGCGGGAAAGCAACCGGGAGCGGGAAAGCGACCGGCAGCGGGAAAGCGACCGGCAGCGGGAAAACGACCGAAAACGGGAAAGCGAACAGGAGTGGGAAAGGAAACGGGAGAGAAAGAGACAAACATTAGAAAAACCTCTAAAAAACCCGGGCAACGCCGGGTATCTCCGCTAGTACATACATAAACACACACACAGACACACATACATGCACATAAACATACATACATACACAGATACATACGCACAAACATATATATATATAGTTCCCGCTCGCTCACCCGCTCCGCTCCGCTCATTTTGTGACGGATTTCAAATTTTTTTTTCTATATTTGATTCCCCTTGACTCTCAAGGTTGTGTGAAAATTTCATTACGATCGGATGAATGGTGTAGCAATGCATAAAGGACAAATATATATACAAACATTCATTTATATATATATATATATATATATATACTAGCAGTGCCCGTAGCGGCTTCGCTCGCATGAAATTAGAGAATTTGAACCGTGCATACATAGTAGAGTGCTGCACGGATCAATTTTTAGGTCTCGGCTCGGCCCGTCGACAACTTGGCCAGCCCGTTTCAAAAACCGAAATTCCTGGCCAGGCACGGCCCGTCTACTATGGACCCGGCCCGTTTTTACAGGCATAGAAGTTCTATATAATTGATGAAAAACTTCGGCCCGTCCCACCTTGACTTCAGGTTTAGCCCGGCCCGTCTGAACATCATAAAAACACTAAAATGTCTATATACTTGGTTAATAATCTTGGCCCGTCCCACCTTGATTTAAGGTTTGGGCAGGGCCGTATGAAGACCCTAAAATAACGGCTTGGCCCGTCCGTCCGGTGATAAACTGAACTCATCTACTTTTAACCGGCACAAAACCTCAAAATACTAATTTTCACATCTGTAGCACTTACAGTTTTTGAGTAGCAGTTATTTTAAAATCAAATAACCCTTTTTCCACTTCACATTTGAGGTCCTGGAAACCAAATTTTCAAAAAATGTTGAAACTCGTATATCATTATTTTTAGAGTAGAAACTAAATACTAATTTTACTTTTGTAGCATTTACAGTTTTTGAGTAGCAGTTACTTTAAAAACCAAGTAACCCTATTTTCCACCCCATATTTGAAGTCCTGAAAACCAAATTTTCAAAAAATGGTAAAACACGTATATCATTATTTCTGGAGTAGAAACCAAATACTAATTTTTACTCCTGTAGCATCTACAGTTTTCGAGTAGCAGTTACATTAAAAACCAAATAACCTTATTTTTCACCCCACATTTGAGGTCCTGGAAACCAAATTTTAAAAAAATGGTAAAACACGTATATCTTTATTTTTAGAATAGAAACTAAATACTAATTTTTACATCTGTGGTATTTACAGTTTTTGAGTAGCAATTACTTTAAAAAACAAATAACCCTATTTTCCACCCCACATTTGAAGTCCTGGAGACCAAATTTTCAAAAAATGCTAAAACACGTATTTCATTATTTTTGGAGTAGAAACTAAATACTAATTTTTACTCCTGTAGCATTCACAGTTTTTGAGTAGCAGCTACTTTAAAAACCAAAAAACCCAATTTTCCAACCCACATTTGAGGTCCAGGAAACCGAATTTTCAAAAAATGGTGAAACACGTATCTTTTTATTTTTCAAGAAGAATCCATATACCAAATATCAAAATCTCCTCATTTTTGGTTTTCGAGATATACATTGTTTTAGAAAAAAGTTTGTTTTCCAGTTTCTTCCCCTCAGGAGCAAAATTTTCAAAAATCCTTTCTTAGCGGATGCTTACGCAATAAAAGTAATATAAGTTCCAAATTTCACGTTCCTAGGATGAGGCGTTTGAGCTCGGCGTTGATTATCAGTCAGTCAGGACATGTTCTTTTATATATATAGATATATATATATGTGTGTGTATATACTGTATATATGATTTAGAGTTCTGGTATTTGCCAGTTGGCATTAGGTGGAAAATTTTTTAAAAAAGTAGTGGGCAGGGGTGTGATTTATAATTTTAATGAGTTGAAAGCACAACTAATGATGGGTGATATTGAAACATCTTAGGAAAAATAGTGATTGAAAGTTTTTTTTAGGGCATCTCAAATTTTCACAATTTTGCGTTTTGAAACTTCTGATTTCCAAGTGGTAAATTAAATATAAGCCGAGAATTAAGCCGCCGCCGGCCACGAAAACAGTTAGCCGCCGCCGGCCGCAAAAACCTCGGCTCGCCGTAAATTAGGCCGCAAAACGTGCTAAGCCGGCCGTGAAACGGTTACTAATCCGGCTGAGGGGTCTAATCCTAACATATTTCACATATCAAGTATTTAGAAGACTGTATTCAATGTTTTTTTTTATTTTATAGACTTATATTATCACCAACAAAATTTTTTTACAATTAATAGCTGTCGAATTACAAAAGTTTTTTATGGTTCACTTAATTTCAGTTTTTAAACGTCTAATGACCTAATTCTACAGCATAATAGAAAAACGGTGTTTTGTGTTGATATTGTTCTATAGAAAAAAAAACACACAAAATGACAGAGAAAAAAATGAAAAAATAGAATAAATAAAAAAATTAACTTCGATTCTTTTTGTTTAGTTTTACTAAATAAAAAATTCAAGATATCTTAAAACGGGGTTCATAACGACAGTTATAAAAATAAAATGAAATCATAAAAATATTTTTGGCCCCCCTTACAAAATTTCAGTTTTGGCAGTGTTGAGGCAGAGTCTGTTTGAGGCCATCCAATTCCCCATATCATACACACAGGATGACCGGTGAGAAATGAGTGTGTCACAGTTACATACTAAACTGTGGTCATATATCAGCAAATCATCTGCGTAAGCATGGATGGAGAAACCATGGCAGATTGGCAGTGTACATAACAAAGAGGACGGGGCCAAGAACATAGCCTTGTGCTACGCCAAATTGAACATGGGTAAAGAATAAAGTCTGGTTTGCAAAGGTGATAGGTGATAGAGACTGAGTAATTCAATAGATAATAACTGAACCAGTTAAGTACTGTACCTTCAAAGCCATATTTACAATTAAACCGGTCTAGTAATATGGAATGGTCAACAGTGTCAAAAGCTGCACTAAGGTCAAGAAGACAGATCAATGTGACTAAACCTATGTCTGTAGCGTGAAACGTATGAGACAAAACACCAAGCACAACAGTTTCGACAGAGTGACAGGTACGGTAAACAGGGACGTAAATTCAGAATTTTCCAGGGGGGGGGGCAAAAATTTTCCGCCATTTTATTGCTTACTGACAGGGTTACCCAGTGTTGCCCGGGTTTTTTTGCCTAGTTTTTTTATTTTTTGCCCATGAAACTTGACGTTTTGTTATAAAAAACAGTTTTTTTTATTTTTTTTTATTTTTTTCATTCAAATAAGTCTCCCTGGATGTCAAATGTTGTTTAGATTGCTCCGGCGGCTTGGATGTAATAAACGAATGCTCTCTCACTCACACATTACCTTTAATATCTCTTTAAATACGTATGTATAACTAGGGAGGGGTGGGAAGATTCATCCCCTCACCAGAGTATCAATTGAATTTGTTTGGGTATAATACCTGGATTTTTGGAAAATGATCGTAACTTTTTTGGGAAGAGAAAGTGGAAGTCCTTGAAAAAGAATTGGAAAAATACTTACGAATAGCCCTCACCGGTCATCAGTTTTTTTAAAAAGAACTTGAAAAATTTCTGAAATGCATCTCCCCACCAGGAATTTCTGGATGCACCACTGGGACTGGGTGTAAGGAGATGAATGATGTAATCATATTGCAGGGGCAAGTACAGGATTAGTAACAGAAAAGGATGTCGAAAATGGGATGGGTAGAGTTTTGTTTCATTTTTGTGTAATAAATACTTTGCTCTCGGCAAACAACGAGGAGTTGAAATTATCTATAAAAAATTTAACTGGCTTGTATGATGAGGTATCAGAAGCAGAAATCCTCCTAGATATACCAATGGTTGAGAAGAAGTTTAAAAGCAGCTAATGTTACAGTGTCTGATTGAATATCAATAGACGTTTTGAAATTCATCGTGGAATGGGATTTACAGAATTCCTTCCAAATCTTATCATAGCAATAAAGTTATTTACGACGATTTGCTCATCTGTTGCTTCGTGCCAGAGGAGCTTTAGTTAATTAATCGAAAACTACTTACAGTCAACAATAAGGATGAAAAATCTTGCAATGCCAACGATCAAACAAAAAACAACACAAAGTAATAATTTTGAGGATGTGATTTCCGAGTTTGCAGCTGTCAAAGCTAGGAAGAAAAGATATTAAATATGTTTAAAATACTTGATTGGTAGATTTGTAATTTGATGATCAATGACTTATAAATTTTCAAATGTTTATTGAAGTTGTATAGAAATCATACTTCACACTTACCTAATTTTTTGATTTTACATAATGTTGATTTCAACTGTTTTCGAGGGGTGACACCATCGATATCCGCCCCGGGTGTCACCCATGCTAGTTACGCCACTGGATCAGGTCAATGCTTTTTTAATATTGGGGTTACAATTGCAGGCCAATTGGAGAAAATGCCAGTTTGAAAAGAAGTGTTTAACAGAGGAACAAGAAATAGTGACAATTCTTTTGCAAATTTCTTAATGAGCCAGGTTGGTACCGGGTCCAGAGTACAACTTTGGCTTGGGGCACTCATGATCAGTTTATAGACAAGTTCTTGGGTAATGTAACCAAACGTGTGTAGCTTTACAGAACATTTTTCATAAGAGAAAACAGGAGATAATTTGTTTCTCTGCTCTTCTTTCAACTCGAATAGCTTTAGCCTGATTCTACATTATTCTTGAAATGACATCTGAAATCTTTTATTTTTTTAATGAGTTAATTTTGTGTTTTTGTTTGTTTGTTTGCTGCTTATTATTTCTATCTGCTATAAGGATATCCCCTAGATGGGAAGTAATCCCCTCGGGAGACTCCTTTTGGGTGATGTTTATTTTTTTGTTTTTTCTCTTGTGTTCTGATTTTTATCATCATCCCAATAAACAAAATTAAACAGTTTATGTAGATGATCTAACAACTTCTACATTGGCATTAAATATTTTATTAAAACTGTCTGCTGTTAGATCGTTAAGAGTTGAATTTGAAGGTTGCTTGTTACGACACAACATCTCTTTTAGCAAAATACAGAGACAATGCATTCAGTCAATACATTTTTGATGAATAAATTTGTGTATTTTTAATGAAACCAACTAAATAATTAAAGTAAATGAATATTGTATGTTGAATGACTTTATGTGTAAGGATTAATCATTTAAAATCATTAAAGTTAGATTGCTGTCATGTTAGTGCATAGAATAAATAGAGATAAAAAAAGATTTTTTAAAACTACGTTTTTATAAGTGGACTAAAAACCTGAAAATAATTTTTTCCCAAGACTTGTGTTGGAAAATTCTGTGACTAAAAACGTGGGGCGGGCGCTTATGAAATTTTACATATGCAGTTCGCTTATTCTCGCACTTATAGATCTCTCTTTTGCCTTCTAAATTCTAAATTTTTAAATTTTATACCAAACCCCTCATAAGCGCCCTCCCAACGTTTTTTCTCACAGAATTTTCCAACACAATTCTGGGGAAAAAATTATTTTCTTCTTCTTAGTCAACTTATAAAAACGTGGTTTTAAAAAATCTTTTTTTACCTTTATTTATTTTATTCCTTTTAGTCTAAGTGTAAAATAATAGAGTTTCATTTCTTTATTAATTTGTATATTATTTTTATTTTACATAAAAAAAAATCATTAATTACAAAAATTACCTAATTGGTTTCCATATAGTATGAATTGCCATGTCTAACCGCGTGGAGGTGAGGCATTTTAGACCCAACACAAACAAACACAAACATATGGACAAACACCAACGCTAACACAAATTATGCTGTAACGGTATTTCAAAATTTGAATGAGCTCCGAGAGAATTTAATTTTGGTTTAAATCCAAGGATTAATCCAAGATTTTTTTTGTTTTTTTTTATTTAATTTATTTTGGCTAATTTAACTATAAATTTTATATTGGTGATAAATGAATCATGCATGGTCATCCAAAATCTATCTGTGGTAAAATTTTGAAATTTCTAGGACCATCAGAAGTGGTTTAATTTTACGTTGGAAAATATGAAATTTTGCGGACAAACAGGAACGGAAGCAAAATAATAAAAACGTTGTAAAAATAAAATATTAAAAATTTTTTAAAATACCACGTTTTTGTGAACTGAAAAGAAGAAATTAATTTTTCTCTTGGCTGTGTGAGAACTGAAAAGAAAATAATGTTTCTCTTGGCTGTATGAGAAATGTCTTCAATCAAATCAAATCAAAAAATTATTTGATTAGGCGCTCCCTTATCGACAAAGTCCATTACGGGAGTCTTGATAGAGGCATGCATTAATTGTGGACATTCGTTCAACAAACAAGCCATAAATTTTTAAAACTTAAAACGTGGGGCGCCATTCACTCAAACTAACCATCTGCTATTTTTAATATAAATTCTTAAAGATACCAAAGTAAGACTGCAGACTGAAGATAGTCAAAAAAATGTAGCCTGCGGCGGGCTTTCTTCCTCTTTTTAAAACTGGGGGTTGCTACATTTATTCACAAACTTTGATTTTTTTTCCCAATGCTTTTATCTACTCGTCGTCTCTGTTTGTTTCTCTGTCTGTCTGTTTGTTTCTCTGTCTGTCTGTTTGTTTCTCTGTCTGTTTCAAATCTTGCAATCAATTTTTGAGTCATTTCCAATGCTTTTATCTACTCGTCGTCTCTGTTTGTTTCTCTGTCTGTCTGTTTGTTTCTCTGTCTGTTTCAAATCTTGCAATCAATTTTTGAGTCACTTCCTGATGATAGATTTTTTTCAAATTTTGCATACATGCTCAAAATAGAAGACAATGCAATATTCAATTATTAGTTTTACAATAAGTCAATTAATTTAGTTAATAAGCAGTTTGTTTATTTAACAGTCTACAAGAAACCGCAAATTGAATAAAATTTGTCTCATGGGAAGCTAGCTAAGTTGTTTATTTAACATGATGTGGTACTCTGGAAGTTTGCCAAGGTTTGCGACTTTAATATAAAATAAAAGAGTAATATAAGAAAAAATTGATTGCAAAATTTGTGTTTTAATTACATATAAAAGCATTGGGTTTTAAAAATTCGTTTTTAATTTACTTGTTTACAATTGCTTTAACTAGTTTGAGACTGAGTTTGACTAACTTCAGTTTGCAGACTTTCTTTTCTTTCATTAATAAATTATTAAAGATAAAAAAAATACGGCAGACTAAAAATAGTAAAAAAAATCGACTGCGCGCGGGTTTTTTTTCTCTTTTTCACGCTTGAGCCCCCAGCATTTTTTGCTGGTTGCGCCCCTGCCGTTGACAGCTGTCAATCTTATGCTTTGACAGCAAAACACAAAAGTTATAGTTTCAAATAAAAAAAATATTTTTTATTTGGTATCTCTTTCAAATCTCCTAAAACAATTTTTTAATAAAGTGTAGGCTAGATAATGTTACATCCGATGACGTCAAAGCGCGGTTGTGCTAGGTCGGTGGTCGGTGAGTTGTTGATGTAATATATTTGCAGGTATCGCATTCTCCTGTCGTTCGTTTGAATTTGAAATTAGTTCATAAAATCGAGTTATCGTTAATTTTTGGTATTCTGTTGTTGTTGGCAACCGAAGCATGCTCTCGTTTACATCATAATTATAGTTAAGTAAGTCATAGTTACAGTAGTATTGCTGTTGACTGTTGAACTGTTGATTGTTGATTGTGTTGGTCGTTGGTGACTAGATAGGATTTTCCGGGAGCCGTTGCTAACATAGTGTGACATGCTTGACACTGACAAACATTTGATCATGATTTATTACCGATTTCTGCTTTTTAAAAGATGTTAAGTTTTTGTCTAGTTGTCTTATCAATCGCTTACCAGATATGATCGTTGTTTCGTAGTAGTCAGTAACGTGCTTTTCCAGAAAGAGCAGATTTCACTGTGCTGTTGAAATTTCAGGATTTTATTATTAATTCGAAGTAATGTCGATGGAATACGTGCCAGTCAAATCAGGATACAGAGGAAAATTCATTAACGTGCCACTAGTAGACAGAGTTTCACAGGATGCAGTGGGTGCCAAGGTGCTTTATTTGTCATCTATTTTATTATTCATTTTTTATTATTCTCCCGGGACTTATAACAATCATATTGCTGCCCACTGCAGGTCAGTACGTCAAAGAGAGTTTGCATTGGAGGGCGAGGAAGGGAATGGAGTCCAGAGTGTTTTAAAGTGCTGGAAGAAATGTCAAAAATGAGTGAAGCAGAAATTTTCATCCAACCAATCGATGCAATCAAATATCCTGTATGTTTTTTTAATGAATTTGTTTTTTATTTATTTGCATTTTAATTAATTTGCTGCTTTCATTTCCTTTATTTAATTTGTGTATTTTACTATACTAAATTATATGTGCTCCGAATTATTATGGATTTGTTAAAGAAATTCCTACAGTTTAAATTTTAGACTAGACTCACCATAGAAAGTGCCTGTGCAAAGATCAGAGTAAACAAAATTAATTTGTCTATTCAAAGTTAAGACTGAAATGAAGCTGTCAGATAGTGTACATTTTGGCACCCTAAAAAGATTAATAATCTACATACAGATAAGGACTGGACTGTCATGAAATGATGAATTAGATTCCAGTTTTCCACAACTGTATTGTTGGAAAAGCCTGTTTATGGTCTTTATGAACCGTAACAAGTGAACCGTTAAAAACTTCATTTTCGCACAAATCTTTTATATTTTGTGATTAAGCAGCTTCTAATTTGTTGATGATAATAAGTCTATCAAATGGAAGAACCTTGACCACAGTTTTCTAAATACTTGTTATTTGAGGATGGAAAATATAAGACACTTTCGAATCAATATGGAAAAAACAGATTTTATTGAAAAAATTTTATTTGAAAAATTAACTATCATTTTTTTATAAATGGTTTAATTGATGGTTTATTTCTCTGAAGACAATTTGTAATTTAAAATTTTTTTATTTTGTTGTATATCTCATTTAAATTTTGTCCGATCCATCTGAAAATTTAATAGAATGCGTTGTCATTGACGACAATGCAACATACCATATTTTAACTTGATTGGATGATGGTATAGTATGTTTTTTTAAGCGTCAAAGGGACCCAACGCACGGCTCAACCAAGCAATCAAACACGGTGAAGTTAATATAAAGGATTTTAAAATATTTATTAAAAAACTTCTCTGAAATTTCTTTTTTAATTTTTCAACTTTTGAGACCACCAAAAATTTTGCTTTCATTTGAAATTCTAAAAAATAGAATTTATTTTTCTATGAACAAAAACCATCAGAAAACTATATAGTACGAGCAAACTAATAATCGATGTCTTAACGTTTTAGCTGTTTAAATTATTTCTCACTGAAGATACTTGTTGTATTTAATTAATTTTGACTGTAGCATGTGCAATATGTATCCTTCTTCATTATGCATATGATAAGTGTTAATAAACGATTATCTAGGAGTATTACACGCTGGTGGCGGATCCCATCGACCTGTCGAAGATCCAGTTGAAATTCCACGGTGGATTGTACGCTTCCATGTTTACTTTCGTAGACGACGTTCATCTCATGCTTAACAACCACCTGCTTCTCTACAGCGATCCTACAAGTTCGGTGAGTTCCGGTCAATCTATGAGAGTGAAATCCGAAAGTCATTTCCTGTTTTCGTACAAATAGTTTCGCGTTTAAATGTTTTATTCGTCTTGTTGTGGTTTATCGATTATGGAGTTTTTTAGATGGTTTTTATGCAGAATTAGATTTGTTCATTTTCTTGCATTTGCATTTTGTCATCAGACGCATCAGGATATCCTAAAAGTTCAACACTGGTTCGACGATGAAATGGAAAAGATCAAAAGAAAGTGGCTGCAGCTCAACATGCCGAGGTTTTATTTGGTTTTTTTTCTTTGCTGCGACGGCTGTTACATGGATTGTATTTCGATTGTATTTTTCCTTGAAGTAGTAGCATCAAGGAAACTAACAACAGAGTCATTCTTCCTAAAAGGATACGAGATCGCATCGATGCAATCGAAGCTGAAAACAGGAACATCGTCGGTTCTCCCCTCATCGTCACCTTACCTTCAACCAACTCGTCTCAAACTGCTTCGAAATCCGTAAGGAAATCAATTTTCATTTATTTCACGAAAAGCTATCCGTATGCATTTGTGATCGTTTTGTCAGACACGGACTCGCCTCGTGATCAGGGATTCCACTGGCTGTTTCAAACCCGTCTCTGGACTGGGAACGAAGACAACACCTCTCGTACTCACGAAACTTCCTCCGGCCTCTAGCGCCGAAAAATCGTCTTGTCCGGAATCCGCGAGGTCTCTGTTCAAAATTCAGTTTTCCAAATCTGCCAACCAGCAGATTGTTTTCTCGCAGAGTAATAATACGTCTACGAGCCAATCTGCAACCAGTCAGAACGCCGTCAGTTCCAAATCTACTCCGATCGTTTTCATTCCTACGCCGATCAAGTCTCCAAAGAATCCACTAATTCTCATTCCAAAAAATTCCACCGCGGCCTCGAAAGAAGCCGACAACGGGGGGACGTCGCTAGGCAACGAGTCTACGAATCGGGTGAGTCATACGACGGAGTCCTTGACAACGATTGACGAACAGGCCGGTGACCAGGTAGTGCTGGTCATCAATGCTTCGAATGTTTGGTTTGGCGGAACTCAGATGGCGCTGTCGAGGCCGATCATTGTTACGGACGAAGGCGTGGTCATCACCTGCCTGACTAGTTCACGTGAGTTTATACGTGCATGCATTGGTGGGAGAGTTTTTGTTAATTTTTTGGTTGTTTTTTTTTATTGGGCAAAAGAAACATTTAATAAGAGCTTGTGACATTGTAAGATTCACTGCTGAAAGAAATGTATTATCATATATCTTCTTTGCAAGATTCAAACAAACCGCCAATAGACAGTTTTATAGTAGTATGTTTAACAAACGTTTAGGTTATTAACACCTCTGAATATTCAACATTTAAATCTTATAATTTTTTTAAGATTTGAACTAATAAACCCACATATTTTCATCGCTTATTTTTATTTTCAGTATTTTCCAAGAGAACGAAAGCAAGCCGAAACCATGACAGGGAAGTGTTCCAGTTTGTCATAAAGCCGGACGACTTAGTCAAGTGTTTCGCATATCTGGGAAACTCCCCGAAACACACCATCTTCTTTTCCGTCTTTCCGAACTGCGTCAGGCGTTTGCAAGCTCTTGTTGCGGAAAAACTTTCTGGGGTCACGACGAACAAGTCAGATTTTGAGCTCTCAAACTCGTCCCTCATTGCCGTATTCACGCCTTCACTCTCTCGATCACAAATTTCGCAGCTCATGTACCTCATGTACTGCCTGGGGCAGGCCAGTGTGTTTCGTTCAAGCCTCTACTCTGAAATCGATGATGTAGGCTTTTGGGTTTTTTTTTATATTTTAATAATATATTCCATATTGAGGTGATTTTTACAGAAAAAAACTTCGGCTGGCCTCATTATAAATGCATGAGTAAACTCTCATAATCACATGCATGCCAGGGGGATCAACATAAAGGAATTCTTAGTCCGGCTGGCATTTCAACTTTCAACGTTTAAACAACCCAACTTGCCAATGAAATTAATTTAATTAAATTTCATCAATCAATTAATTTAAATTTGTATAGCGCTATTTCCTTGGCATTCAATAGCGCTCGGACATAAACTGATTAAACAGATGTGTTTTAAGTCCACGACGGAAAACAGTGAGATAAGTAGATTTAGTAAGAGAAGTAGGAAGAGAGTTCCAAAGAAGGGAACCAGAGTGGGAAAAAGAGCGTTTAACAAAAGAATGCTTGTGTTTCATATGTGAGTTACATTACTAACTAAATAAATAAACATGACAGGCTGTTCATTCTGCTGGAATAAAGCTTTCCTGAAAGTTTTAGAGCTCTAGGTGGTCGAAAAGTGGGAAAGCGACCTGGAGCGTGAGAGCAAGCGGGAAAGGAAATGGGAGCGTGAGAGAAAAACGATAGAAAAACCTCTAAAAAGCCCGGGCAACGCCGGGCACCCCACTAGTTTATATATTTTTTTTGTTTTTAATCGTGCATAATTTTAGTTTATTTGTTTCCGAAACAGAAAGCCGTATTAAATCTTCTAAGCAACATCAAACCGGCCATATTGAATTCAAATCATTTCACGGAGATGGAAAACCAGCGGGGGGAGTCGTATGCAACGAGAAGTGGTGTGGCGACATCGTCGAGCAGTCACGAGATATCCGGTCGCAAGAAGTTTGTCGGTCATCGAGACAAGAAGCAGAAAGACTGTGCTGTGAGGCTTGAAAAAATTAACTTGGATAAATTTCTAGACACGATGTCCGTTGATAAGTCAGTATTGGATTTGATTCTTTTCTTTGTTTCAAATTTAAACAATTTGTGCCTAATTTTAACTTTTGTATGTTTTTGTGATTCGTTATTTTATATTTTAAGGTATACTTTTGAAGAAGAAGGCAGTGTTGTGAACCAAAATAATGCGAGTCCCGAAGAAGAAGAGTTAGTTGTTAATTAAACTATCTGTTATTAATGTTATTATTATTTGCATTAAACAATTATTTTAATTGTATTAATATTTCTGTTTTCGATATTTAATTAAATTTATTTTATACAAATTATTCGGATAACTTTTGAATTCAAAATTATTTCTCTTCCAGATCATCAATTAATGAAATCCATTTGAAGGAAGAACCACTCGATGGTGATGATGATGGTTTCCGTGCTGAAATCATCATATTAAACGAAGCAAATAATTATTCATATGTTCGCAATGGCTATAAACTTCCTGAAGTTGTTGAGAAGTACAATAATGAGGATGATGATGGTGGTGATGATGATGATGGAAGTGCCACTAATCTGACAAAAGTAAGAAAGTATAACATTTTGTAACTTGGGTCAAATAAGTTTTTTGTTTTTCTCTATCTCTCTGTACGTGAAATCTGAGCTGCAATTATTTTGTACTGGGTTTTGTTTTTCTTATCGGCACTGGCCACTACGCTTTTCCAACGTCTAATGGATAATTGAGATACGTGTATAATTCCACAATATATGTCTACAAGTGAGTACACACGCAACATGCTGTTATAGTCTTCAACCAAGCGCATGCCCTCACAAATGCACACATTTATTGGCATTCTCTCGAATAAATTTGATGCTTATAATATTGCGGTGTCATATTCTGTGGTGGGTCGGCTTTGAACGACTTTGAACCGTGACTTGTGTGGTAATGACTTGTATGGCTGGTTCCATAACCTTTCCATTTATGTTAAGTTTTTTTATAATTATGTTGGATTTCTTTCTGAATTCAATTAAATATGAGTTTTAATAAATGATTATTTATTTTAGATTTTAATTAATTGCAGCCTCGTCACAAGCCTGGAATTTTGGGAAAAAGGAAAAAAATTGATACAGCAGTAAGTCCCGGTAAAAGACGAAAATACGACACGACCACCACTATTAGGAGTAGGAATTTCTTGGAGGAAGAGAATAGTTTATTACCACATGAATCCCAGCACCAGTCTATCCTTAACAAGTCACCATCTGATGATGATGGAGAATATGTTGAGACCCGATGTCTGTCTGAGAAAAACGACGATGACCAAGATGATGCTAGGGAAGAAGATAGTGAAGAAACTCGTGATGCTTCGAGTGAAGAGTAAGTATGTGATGATTGTTGGTCGGTTGTTTGATTATTCTGTACTGACTGGTTCTACGATTCTTTTTCACAGGAACAACAAAGACTTGGAAATTTTTTTTCCTGACGATTCGGAAAATGAAATTGATTTCGTCCGAGAAGATGAGGTAATTACGTTATTCGGATGTGGAATTTCTTAATGCTGCTATTTTGATGGTGGTGTTTCTTTCATATCAGTTGTATTGGTATCATATTAGTTGTATTGGTATCATATCGATTGTATTGGTATCATATCAGTTATATTGGTTTCAGGTTAGTTGGGATCAAATCAGTTGTATTGGTATCATGTTAGTTGTATTGGGATATAGATTGTCTTGGTATCATATCAGTTGTATTGGTGTCAGGCTAGTTATGTTGGATCATATCAGTTGTATTGGTGTCAGGCTAGTTATGTTGGATCATATCAGTTGTATTGGTATCATATTAGTTGTATTGATCCAACTTGTATCAGTTGTATTGGTATCATATTGGTTGTATTAGTATCTTATCAAATGTATCGGTATCATACTAGTTGCATTGGTGTCAGACAATTTTGAAATTGCATTTTTTTAAAGACAAAAGAGATCAAATTGAATCGAACATGAAATTTTCAGACAGTCAGTTCTTCAGGGGGTCAGGAAGATCTCGTTTTGACTGGAGAGACAATAACAGTCAAGTGCCCGATCACCCAGCAGGTCATGGTTGAACCGGTGAGGAACAAAATATGCGGACATTCATACGATAAGATCGGGGCTGAACAGTTGATGAAACACAGAGGAAAGAAAGCAAGGTGAGATTTCTCGCAATCAACATTCAAAGTTTTAAATGTTCATTTTGACACGCCAATCTGGGGTGGTGTGTGTTTTTAAATTGTTCAACTTCTTAACAAATCCTGCTTTAAATAAGGAAGATTTTATATCTTTGCTAATCAATCAGTGTCAATATAATCAATAAACTATTTCATTCATTTCTCATTCATATAAGCAATAAACTATTTCATTCATTTCTTATTCATATAACCAATAAACTATTTCATTCATATAACTAATATTCTATTCATTTTTTACGATCACTCTGATACTAACTACCTGCTCCTACTGCTACTTCTCCAACTAACTGGGATTCTATGCTGTAATCAGCCATCTTAATTACTTTCTAATAGTTACTAAAAACCAATATTTTTATCACGGCATTTTTCGTACGACCTCACACGAAGCTCTTCAACTTGCACTCTCATTAGTCAGCTGTTATTATTTTTATTATTATTATTATTATTTTTATTATTACTATTTTTATTTTTATTTTTACTCTCATTAAATTTTCACTTCTCATTTCTTAATGAATTTAAGTGTTTCGCTACGAAGTTTTTTGAAAAGTTTACATTCTGTTTTTCCTTCGCCACCAGATGTCCCGTCCCTGGATGCAAGAATATACTGCAGCTTGAACTGTGTCATCTAGAAACAGACATCAAGATCAAAGAAATCCTTTCAAAATAGACTGTTAAAACATCTATTTGTTGAGATATTGTTCTAATTTGATTTTGAAAGATTACTAGTTTGGTATTCTTCCTGACTTATAAGTGGACGACCATTGTACGAGTGGTTCGTGTAAAGTTTGTGACTGTTGCAAATTGTATTGTTTTCCAACTACTGCTGCTGTGGTGCATGCGAGTGACCCGATTTCACCCGATCATGTTTTTATTTTATTGAATGATTTTCTAATTTAAGACTGAAATGTATTAAAGTTCTATTCGTTATTTAACCACTTGTCACCAGGAATAGATTTTAGCTATTTATAGTTACAAGTATCATGACTGGAAAAGTTGAAAAAAAACACATTTTCTCCAGGATTTTTATTTGCCACGTGCAAACTTTTCTTCTGTTCTGTGGTTAGATTGAATAAAATCTCCTTAATGAGACGACATTGTAGCGCGTAATTTAAATATTCTCGTTATCGACTGCAAGGGGCGTGGTCAAGTCTCGGTATTTTAAATTAATTATGATGATGGGCTTCAGCAACAGGATGCATCGAGCGCTCTCTCGTCTGATTGGCCGAATAGCTTGCTACGTCACAAGTCACGTGGAGCATGCGTCACCCGTTATATAGGTTTTTTCCTCATGTTCCTTGTCTTACAACTGTCGATATTATATCAGTGCTCGGGTGGCAGTGAAGTTCTGAGAGGAACGAATTTTCATTGAGAAGTGGAGTTGAAATGGTGCCAAGTTCTTGCGGAACGTCAGCCTAAATAGATCCAGGTATGTGCTTATGTACACGTCATTATTTGGTAGTGTGTCTTGTCTACTAATACGAGCGTTTCGGTGTCGCTGCTTGGGATAAAGTAAAATTTTCGTGGTATTGATTTGCGCGAGCTGCGAACAATCGAACGCGCAATACTTTTGAAAATCTTTTGTGTACGAATGCGTTCAGGCAGGTTGTGCAGATGTTAATGTAATCGGGGAATTAAATAATTTTGTGTTGTTATCACGAAAATGGTTGCTTCCAGTCAGAAATACGCTGTAGGCAGATATGAGCCTACCGGCGTTATTAAATGAGAATAATTTGGTTTGCCGGTGCGTGAACACTGACTGCATACATACATACATACATGCATACATACATACATACATACATACATACATACATACATACATACACACACATACATACACACACATACATTACATACATACATACATACATACATACATACATACATACATACATACATACATAACACACTCATTACGTCTTCCTGAATAATAATAATAATAATAATAATAATAATAATATCTGCTTGTCTGAAATATAGTGTCTTATCGAAGTTCATTATTTTAAAAATTTAAATAACATCATTATTAAGTCAGCTTGTTAATATCTTTCGAAGTCGTTATTATACATTATACAGCCTTCATTAAAATCAGTTTGTCTCATACGCATGATCCATAATTATTTGACAACGTAGTTGTATCGTAATAACTTATCCACACCAAAAAGCAAGCAAGCAGTTGTTTTGTTAGAAAAAAAATTAGAAATGAGTTATACATTGTTTTAGAAACGCTAAGAGAAAAAAAAATAAGTCGACAAAACAAGATTTGTTTTGCAAACGTCTTTAAAGACACGTTGTTTGTTTTTGTTACTTCCACAGCAAATTACGTGATCATTGCAGACTGCGGAGTATATACATATACATGAAGAGCAAGTTGTGAGAAGCTTTGCTTTGCCGGTATCGAGAGAGAACAGTCGATATTATCGTTTAAATTAAAGCCAAGCTGCGTCTATTTCTCTTTGTGAGCGACAACAGACTATAGACTCGTGTTGTGTCTTTTGGAATTGAGTGCCATTCTTCGGTGGTATCAAAACTTTCGGTGGAATAATATTCTTTATTATGCCTCTTGTTTTGTTAGTTGACGAGGCTGTTTTGGCAAGATGAGTGTAAACAATAATGTCTAAGTTCAATTTGGAGTAAAAATAACAAACGAATGCACCGACCGACCATCCAAGAGTGATTCATATTCATATATATATATATACCCACCCAGCAGAGTTTTTTGTTGTTGTTTTGTAAACGCATTTTCCTCCCCCGCCCCCGCGTACAGACCACGTGCTAGGGGTGGGCATGAATAATTAATTATCACATTCATCATTGCTGGGGCGCGTTCATATTTTGTGAGAAAGCAGTAGCGTGTGCACGATATTGGTTTGATCTGATGATGACGGTTGTTTAGCTCAGAGAAGAGATGATGATGACGATGATGATGATGATGATGATGACGACGATGATGGTGATGATGATGATGACGACGATGGTAATGATGACGATGACGAAGACGATGATGACGTCGATACTTGCAGCCGCGAGAAGCAACGTCGAAAGTAATAAAAAACGGCTCGGGTCTGATTTCATCACAACCTACTTTAGGGATGTAAGCCACAGGCGCAAACTCAATTTTACACTCCAGTGACGTCACAACAATTTCCTATTTTTAAATGTCTGCTCTTTGTCGCAGTAGTATTATTATTGCTGTTGTTGTTTTATAGTTGTCGAGTGAATGGGAATAGACAGGTGATTCGATAAATAAACGTAATCATTTTTAGAAGTGGTAATAATAATAATTATAATAATTAATAATAATAATTATGTATTGTTATTAATAACTACTTTTTAAACTAGTTTTACTTCTTTCTTGAAAGTTTGAGAAAAAATGAGCTTCAAAAAAGCTATATATTTGAACATTTGTTTATTTTTTTTTCGAAACTTCGAAGTTCCATTAAATGTAGAACAAAAAATTCGATGGAAAGTTTTTCTCCATCATTCACTTTTAACCGTCTGCAAACAAACCTTGGAAAACGATGCGAACATATTGCTGTTTATTCTGCTAGCATTTTAAGGCAAGATGGGAAAAAATAAGTGGCTTAAAATAAATTTTCTTTTTTATTCGACATAAACTGCTTCATTTCCGGATGGATTTCATGAAAAAATGTGCCTTCCTGTGCCTGGGAGGTTTTCTCCCGACCTTTTATAAACACGAATCGATATATATATATATATATATATATATATATATATATATATATATATATATATATATATATATATATATATATATATATATATATATATATATAAAATTATTTATATATATATACTTTGAGAATGTGCGTAAGGAATTATTTTACATATGAAACTGCATAGCATTAAAGAGATCACTGCTCTGCTACTTCTTAGAATTCCTCTTAACATATATAAATCTTGAAAATAACAACTGTTTTCAAAACATCGTCACATCCCAGCAAAGGATTTAACTGCTGTTACATTTTCCAACGTAAACACATCGCTGATGGATGCCGATGAAACGCGCGACGGTGAATAAACCGGTTCATGAATAAACCGATTCATGAATAAACCGGTTCATGAATAACCGGTTCATGAACCATCATTCGAAACGCGACTCTGTTCTTCTTCCAGAAAACAACAAAAAAAGTCGATAAGAAATTAAGATAATTGAAAACACTGTTGAAATCTCCGAAGAGATTTTTGTTTCTTTTCTTATCAAATAGAAACGTCTTTATTAGGTTCTAAAGTGGATTCGCCTGTTATCATTTAGTAAGAGCTGCGCGCGAGTTTATTCGGTGTATTCGGAGAAAAAAAACTACTATGACTTCTTTGATCGTAACAAACAAACTTCATTACATAAAAAAAACTAAATTATTATTTTGAAGTACAAAGGGAAAATGTGGACCGCTGCTCTTTAATCTTAGGATTCAGAAGATTTCTTTCTTTTTTTGTAATTATTTATGGAAGCGCATGCAAGCTTTTCTTCAAAGGAAACAGGAAGTACGTAGAAAATAGGCACGGCGGACTAAATTTTATAATTTGATTTAAATGTTAACGCGTTTCATCATTTTTTGAAAATTTTGTTTCCAGGACCTTAAATGTGGGGTGGATAAAATGGTTATTTGATTTTTTAGAATAACTGCTACTCAAATAGGTTCTGGGACATTTCGTCGCAGGACAATTCGTCGTATGACAATTCGTCGCAAACCAAACCTAAACAAATTGCACTTGAAGCCAATAAAATGGGATTTTTTTCTTATGATATCTGGGACTGCTAACAAGCTGTCTGTGATGACATTCCTCGTACTAAAAACACAGTTGAAGGATGGCACAATGCCTTTGCACGGGCGGTTCAAATTGCACGTAACACTATCGAAGTTAGTAGTGAAACTACAAAAGGAACAAAACATCAACCAAATGAAGGCTGAGCGTATGTTTGCAGGTGAAAGTCTTCCTCTGAGGAAAAAGAAATATTGAGATTTGGATCGTCGATTGCGTACTGTTTTGATGGATTATGAGAATCGTTCATCAATTGATTATTCGCCGGGATGCAGCCATAACATTACTTTATTAGATTAATAAATTAATTTCTGCTAACATGCGTTTGTGTAAATTACTATTTTTTTCTTATAAAAGATAGATTTAATGTTATAATATTCTACTCAATCAACACTTGATAATAATGAAGAGGCCATTCATGTATTACGTACGCACCGAGGAAGGAGTGTGTCGCAAGTAAATGCTGTAGAGACAGGTGGGCCAAAGATCTGTAAAGAATTTTTTAGCTTTTCTTAGAATTATTATTTTTGTATTATTTTGAAGAACAAACAATATATAATAAATATAGTAACTATTAATTAAGATATGTCCGCTTTTCTGAAACGAATTGTACGCGACGAATTATCCGCGCCGAATTGTCCGTTTTTCTGCGACGAATTGTCCGCGACGAATTGTCCTGAGACGAATTGTCCGGAAACCGTTAAAAACCGTAATTGCTACAGATATAAAAATTAGTATTTAATATTTACTCTAAAATAAAGATTTTCGTGTTTTACGAATTTTTGAAAATTTGTTTCCAGGGCCTCAAATATGGGGTTGAAAAAAGGAATATTTGTTTAAAACTCTAAAACTAAAAATTTGAAAGTTTTGCAATTCAGTACCAAGATTATTCTTAAAAAAAAATAAAAAAAATATGTGTTTTAATAATTTTTGAAAATTTAGTTTTCAGGACTTCAAATGTGGGGTGGAAGATAAGGTTAATTATATTTTAGAATAACTGCTACTCACAAATTGTAAGTGCTACAAATGTAAAAATTAGTATTTAGTATTTACAGTGGCCTTGAAACCCTTTAGGACTTACGTAACTATAAATTTGTCAAACCTTAATAATAATAATAATAATAATAATAATAATACTCGAGACATAAAGATATAATTGTTTTACTATTTTTTGATAATTGTTTCATTTTTTTGATAACTTCAAATGTGGGGTAGAAAAAAGAATTATTTGCTTAAAAACTCAAAACATAAATATGTCAAAGTGTTGAAATTCAGTATCTATATTTTTCAAAATAAAAAGATACGTGTTTCACCATTTTTTGACAATTTGGATTTTGTAACCTCAAACGAACGGTGGAAAATAGAGTTATATGTTTTTTTTTAGAACAAATGCCACTCAGAAACTTGAAATACTATTAATATAAAAATTAGTATTTAGATACTACTAAGAAATTAAAGATGCACATATTTTACCATTTTTTTAATATTTTGGCTTCAGGTACTACAAATGTAGAGTGGAAAAAAGATTGTTTGCTTGAAAAATCAATAACTGGAAATGCAAAAACATTAAAATTTAGTATTTCTTTAAAAAATAAGATACGGGTTTCAATATTTTTCTAAAAAATAGTTTCAGAGCTTTAAGGTTTTGTGCCCGTTAAAACTGGCTGAGTCCAGTTCAGCACGGACCGGGTGAGGCTTCGATATTTGTGCTTATGAAATGGGCCGGTGTGGGCCTGAAATTGTGTGTCTAAATCACAAGCCAGGCTTGGAATTTCCAGCCAATAAAATGAGCCAGACAGGGTCTCAAAAAACCTTGTAAGTGTCTATAAATAAGTGTACTGCACGGGCCATGATTTTAGGGTCTTAAGACGGGCTGGGTCAAATTTTTTTGCCAAGTACATAAGGATTTTAACCCTGTAAAAACGGACCGGGCCCAAATTAGACGGACCAGGCCGAGCCTAAAATTTGGCTTATGAAACTGGCCGAGTTGTTGACGGGCCGTAAAAAATCGACCTATGCACTACTCTACTATGGATGCATAGTTCAAATTCTCTAATTTTAAGCGAGCAAAGCCGCGACGGGCACTGCAAATGTATCTATATTTTTTAAAATAAAAAGATTCGTGTTTCACCATTTTTTTTAAAATTTGGTTTTCGTGAAATAGAGTTATGTTTTTTGGAATAACTGCCAATCAGAAACTGAAAATACTACAGATATAAAAATTAGTATTTAAATACTACTTGGAAAATTATAGTTACACATGCTTTACCAATTTTTTGTATTTTGGTTTCCGGGACTACAAATGTAGTGTGGAAAAATGATTATTTGCTTGAAAACTCATTAACTGCTATAACAAAAACTAACAACAAAAAAACATTACTGTTGAGAATAATAACTTAACTGAAACGCATGCATAATATTTGCCACTGCAGACCAATATTCATTAAAAGTTAAAGCTGTCGCTTTGTAATCATTTTTTAGTTGAACAATGCCTTGCTCTAAGCTGAGAGTTAGACAGTAGCGTCTTTTTGGCCGGAGGATTTTCACCGCGTTCAGCTGCTCAAACGGTTCGGTGGCACTGGAATTCGTCCTTTATCACCCGAATTAGAACCCACAGATATGTGTTATAATGTCAAAGTATGATTATCAGATAAATAATTATTAATCAGATAAGTTATTGAGACTGCGTGCCCTCGATATGTCTGTTTTTACTGTGTCCTTTTATTTAGTTTTTTGTTGAAGTCGTTCCGAAAGAATGGCGGAAACAGAGCTTTCGGCTAGTTCGGCTGAATTCATATCTTCTGCATAAAATGCAGCCAATTGTCTGATTGTGGAAAAATGAGGACTTCTTGTGGTTACTCGCTGCTTTGCTACAAAACCTGAAGACGCATCTATTCTGTTCGTAGTAATGCCTTGTGAGCTTGTGAGCTACGGCGAAAACGCTATATAAACGTTTTTTAATGATTAGTTGATACATGTTAAGTTCATTTGAATTAAAAAATTTTAAATTTATAATTTAAGAATTTATGACTTTGTGACAATTCGGTGTCTTCTAAGAATCCAACATTCTTTAGATTCATTAAATTGTACAGCGTTAAAAGCAAATGTTCAAACTGCGTAGATATTAGGTGTGGAACAGTCGTGTGATTTGTGTGTGGGTGTGTTCGTACGATTCCACATTATTTGTTACTTCGCATTTGTCCATTTCCTGGCATACAAGTTGTTTGCTACCTGAGTGATGTTCTATTTTTAACCGCTGATTAGTGTCTGACGAAGTGTGCGTAGTACAGAGGTACACACAAACACACACACACACAAATATCATCTGGCGGGATGTTTTTTTTTAAATATGTTTTTTTTTCACAGCGGTTATTGTTTTATGAACGTTTTTTTCTAGGAAAAACAACAAAAAATACTACGAGCAAAGAAAATATTTTCAAAAACATTGTTGAAAAAGAGAGAGACAGGAAAAGGAGAAAGGAAACAAAATGTCAAACGACAAAGTCAAAGATGGCGGGAAGAGTAAAAAGCCAAAAGAAAATGATCTCGACGATCTCAAGAGAGAAGTGGAAATGGTTTAGTATTTTTCTTATTTAAGCTTTATAGAAATTTATTAGTTTTTTATGATTTCTAATTCCTGTGCTATTTTCATATAAATGTGGAAAACAGATTAGGATCGGATGTTTTTTTCTTGCCTGATTCTTGATTGTCAGAATATTTTTCAAAAAAGTTACTTCAAATAATATTATTCTAAATGCAAACTTCAAAAATGAATGTTTTTAAAATAACTTATTTATTTTTGAAATTTCCCATTCAGGATGAGCACAAGATCTCTCTTCCTGACCTGGCTAAAAGATTAGAAACGAACTTTGAGACGGTAGATGAGACTTTAAAAAATACATTAATAAAATTAATAAATACTAATAATAAACATTAATAAATAGTCTTTTATACGTTATTTAGTAAAAGTAACTTTCGCTATCGCAACCACGACTCACGGGAATCTGGAGCCGAAACGTGGCTGTGCAGGCTTCAGTGGTGCCTTGATTTGCACAAATCAATAAGAGGAATCAATGCTTGCTTCGCAAACTTTGTTTCTAGCAGACAATGCAGCAATGATGTTGTACATTTTCACATTACTACCAGCTAGTACCACTGCCTCACAATCATTGATGTCATCATCATAACCATCGTCGTTATCATTACCCGATCATCATTATCACTTCTACATATCCTCTTCATCTAATTATTATATTGCCATATCGTCGATGAACGATAAAAAGCAATTCTCGTTCGCATTCAAAAGCCTTTTTCTTCCCTAGGGTCTCACTACGCAAAAAGCCCAAGAGGTCTTAGAACGGGACGGCCCCAATCAATTGAGTCCTCCAAAAACTATTCCAGAGTGGGTGAAATTTTGCAAGCAGCTGTTTGGAGGATTTTCAATGCTCCTGTGGATCGGTGCTATTCTCTGCTTCGTTGCTTATTCTATCCTGGCATCAACTGAAGAGCAACCTTCCGGAGATAACGTCAGTTCAGTTTTCTTTTTATTTTATTATTAAGTTATAATTAAATAGGAATGCTGTTTTTTCTTATGAGTGTTTTTTTCAGTTGTTTGTTCTTTCATGGTCATTAAATTGCTTATTTCGCCGCCTCTGGCTTGCTTGCTTGCTTGCTTGGACGTTTGCAAACTTTGAAAGTGAAAATTATCAAACTTTCCGTCATCAAATCGAGCTGAAATTTGAAATATAGGCTCATTCATCCCGACAATACATTTGATTAATTTAGGAAAAAAACTTTCTAACAAAATATTTTATTTAAAAATTAATTATCTATGTTTTAAAACAGCAACAAATTCAACAAAATTATAAAATTAATTACAATTATAAATTTTAAAACATTTAATCTTAAAATCATATTTTGCAATTAATGAAAATCCGGCAAATCCTGAAATGTAAGGTTTTGTGAAAAAAACCTTGTTTTTACGGTTTGCTTGTTTATTGGTTAAGCAACATATATAAAAAATATACATAACATACACATAATAATATTTAGTTTTAGTATTGTTATAATTATTATTTAATATTTTTTATGTTTTTCTTTATTCACTCTAAATCTTAGTGAAAGGTTTTTAATTGCAACCAGCCATAAAACAAAATTAATCTGTTAATTAACCGAGTACAAAACTTAATCAAGAATGATTTTTTGTTCGGAAACTGTGAACGATTTTTCAAACGGATTTCGAACTGCTTGGTTATGAATTGTTTCATTTCATGATTTTTCCCCGTTAAATTAAGTGCACTTTTCAACAAAATACCTGAAAATAAACATAAATTTATTATTATTGTTTATTTGACAAGCAATATTCAATTGTTTTTGTAGACAATATGGAATAGCCAACTATGTAATTCATTGCCTCTAAATAATGTTTTATTAATATTTTATTTTTCCAACAGCTATACCTTGGAATCGTTCTAACAGTGGTTGTTGTAGTAACAGGCTGCTTCTCCTACTATCAAGAAGCCAAGAGTTCAAAGATCATGGAATCATTTAAAAATCTCATTCCACAGGTGGGTCCTGATTATAATGATTATACCAATCATTCTACAGGTGGGTTCTGATTATAATGATTATATTACTTAAATTTGTGATGCATCTTGACTGCCTGTCTGGTTCGTCTTCAACATCAATTCCATCAACATCAATGCTGGCCACGTTCTAATCAAAACACGACCAGTGGACCGATCACTAACATCACCCATACATCACCCGTATATCACCCGTATATCACCCATATATCACCCGTATATCACCCGTATATCACCCGTATATCATTTTCACCCCTCAACATAACACGCCACTACCAAGTGATCTTTCATCAATGTTCGTTATCGATCACAACACACTAATATTCTTCAAGATATCACTGGCGCATCATTCTTATAGTCACCATCATGGCTGAACCTAATATTTTTCCTTCGGGGACAACGACCATTCGCCCATAATAATTAGAGTGCGTATTTAAATTATGCTTAATTTTTATTGGACGCTTAAGGGGCATTTTCAGTCGATCAACCATCAAGCCCAGTCCCCCCCTGGGTGCAATCATAATCATCACGTACCTGATAACGCGGATGGATATTATCGATTTTTTTCCGACTTCACGTGTCTGCATGGAATGTAACTTCCTGCGGCTGCCCTCCGGCTGCTTCAGTATCGTTGCCGTAGCAACCGCATCCGCGCCGTTTAATTGCACAGAAATGCGTTGACATGGCAACGATAGTGCAAATATGTCGGAGGAGGAGGAAAGCAACAGGTTTTTTATGACATGGAAGCAAGCGCATTACTTTTCTTCTTTTTTCTATCGAAGTTTTTCCATTCTTTGTGTTCTGACGAGTCCTTTGAAATATTTTGAAGAATAAAAACAGGGTCATATTTAATGATATTTGAAAACAAAAATAAGGAGAAAAGATTGGCAGGAAGCGTGAAAGGAATTTTTTATATTGAAGCATCACTGCGAATCACGTGACGATGAGGGTTTTTTAATTAACGAGCGTCGTGGAGAGAAAAAAAAGAGAGTGACAGAGAGAGAGAGAGAGAGAGAGAGAGAGAGAGAGAGAGAGAGAGAGAGAGAGAGAGAGAGAGAGAGAGAGAGAGAGAGGTGATGGAAGAGAAATCTGAGATTAGAATTTGTTTTGGTCTGCTGGCAAAAGAAATCCGGGAAAGTAGAATAAAAAAAGAAAGAGAAAAAGAAGGAGGCGGAGTATCTATTGATCATGGTGGACAGCACTGGTGACCAGATCTTGGACAAACATTTTCTTTTGGTAAACATTGACGGTCGATGAAAAGAGATTACAACAACAAAAAAGTGCAAGAAAAACTGAATATAGACACTTGCCGGTTATTTCTGCACACACGAAAATCAATTAGCATTGTGGGTAATTGAAACTGGAAGTTCTTGAAATGCTTTAAATAGTTTTAATTTTCCTCCGATAGAATAATTGCACTATCAAAGAGAATTTTAAGAAACATTCTTTTTGTTTGAAAAAAGTTTTAACTCGATTTAACTCATTCTGGCACTTACGAAGGTAGTGCCGTTCATTAATATCCATATATATATATAGATATATATATATATATATATATATATATATATATATATATATATATATATATATATATATATATATTTTTCAAATAATTAGGAACAAGATGTTCTTTCAAACACGCTTTATTGAAGACTATGGCCCATTTCTTATTACAAACTTTTTCTATCAAACGTGAAACTTTTCGAAAATCGGAAATACCAAGACACTTTTGAACAAACTGGTATATATTTTTATTAATGTTATGGTCATGAGCTGACCTGCAGGTTTCGGCTTTATTAGCCATCATCAGAACTCATAAAACTAATTTACAGCTACAACGAAAATATATAAAGTGGTGTGGCGAGACATATCAGATATGTTTACACATCAATCGAGGTCAAAGTACAAAGAAGAGTAAAAGCAAATTATGAAAACCGCTAAGAAACAACCAAAAATTTTTTTGCCTCGGAGTAAATAAATAAACAAAAAATAAACAAAAAATAAGAAAAAATAAAAAATTACATGTGCTAAAATATACAACCAAATTAAGTAGTAAAATATAACTATTAAAAGAAAATTACTAATAAAAGCAAAGAGGTAAAATAATAAAATAAGAATTTGAAGCTACAATTCAAAGATAATAGGATATCGATAAAATTGAGAGTTTAATTAAAAGTTGAAAATGATCAACGTCTACGTATAGTAATATTACAGTTATCGATCAAATGCGGACACATCGCACCAGTCCCATCACCATCACACAGGTCAGCAGTCTCGAGGCCTCGAGGAGGTTGGCTCATGGCTGACAAACCAGTGGAGCACTGCTCGACCGCGTCCAACGCTTCAATATGGTTGGTAGATGGAGGAAAGGAAACAGGACCACAAACTGGGCCGTTGTCGTATTGGTCGCAAGGATGATCATAACTGTGATAAGATACATTTGTAGTCTTGGTTGGCGAACTCCTAGTACGGAGTTCAGATAAATCAGAAAAGGAGATGCGAGGTGTAACAAAAGGAGAATGCGGGAGGACAGTGAATAGCGGAGTCCTTGGCATGTCGGCAGGGCACAATTCGGTTGCATTTGGAACATCGATACAGTTGGTAGGGTATATTTCGTTGGCAGCGTCTATTGCGTTGGCAGACAAAGGAGATAAACCTCTACGAGAAATGGAACCGTTGTCATACTGGTCACAACGAAATATATATATATATATATATATATATATATATATATATATATATATATATATATATATATATATATATATATATATATATATATATATATATATATATATATATATATATATATATATATATATATATATATATATATATATATATATATATAGAATATTCTATATATACCTTTATATCCCTATCAAAACATCAGAAGTAGTTTTGACCGGTGTATATCTGACTTGACCTTCATGTATACATGTATGTAGATATCAAAAGCATGAGGACAATTTCTAAGATGTCGGTTCAGTTTTTTTTTTTAAATAGAAAAAAGTCGTCTTGAAATAGCGTTTTTCGTGTGGAATAAATTTGAAAGTACTGATTAAAGGTGGCGTGAGAAATTTCAATTTTCTTCCTACCTGCTTAGAAATGGAGTCTCGTGTACTTAATTACCTACTTAAGTCTATAAAATGACGTATAATTGAATTCTCGAAGTGAAGTTTTAAAAGATATTTTAAATAATATTTCGTTCAGAAAAAATATTTTTTAAAATTATTGTGTTAAATTATTTTCGTGAAACTTTTCCGAGCGAGAGAAAAAAACAATCAAATAAACTTTTAAAACGTCACTTTAAATTCAAATGGATTAGCTTGTCCATCAACGACGAAAAAGATGTGGAAAGAATATTTCAATTGTAAAAAAAATTGTTTTGCCTAATTGCCATAAAATCATAATCGGACTTAATTGCGTGAAGCCATTACACTTTTAATAACTTCTAGAAAATAAACGGTTAATTTTAATAAATGCTATGATATTTTTTTTTGAATTTACTATAAATAAACATAAAATAATTTAAAGTCTAAAATTTCAGTTTGCACTAGTGGTCAGAAACGGTCAGAAGCTGAACATTCACGCTGAAGAATTGGTCAGAGGAGATGTCGTAGAGGTTAAATTCGGTGACCTTGTTCCAGCGGATCTGCGGATCATCTCATGTCACGGGTTCAAGGTTAGGTTTTAAGAAAATTAGAAAAAGAAGGAGAGATTTACGTGGGATTTGACGCGCACATTCATTGACGTTTCTTGCTAGAGTTGTGTCGTGAGGTTGAAAACACGTGTGCTTTTTGTGTGTATGTGTGCGTGTGTGTTTGTGTGTGTATGTGTGTGTTTGTGTGTGTATGTGTATGTGTATGTGTGTGTTTGTGTGCCTATGAGTGTGCGCGTGTTTGCTTTTGAGTGTGTCAGCGTTTCTTGTCTGTGTGAGTTTATGCGACATAAAAAAAAGTCCATTAAAATAATCAGATATATGATGGTCATGATTGTGTGTCCAGGTGGACAATTCATCACTGACAGGAGAATCTGAGCCACAGAGCAGGTCCAATGAGTTTACCAGCGACAACCCTTTGGAAACGAGAAATCTGGCATTTTTTTCAACCAACGCTGTTGAAGGTAGATAAAGAAAAGCTGTCAACTTTTTTTAAATATTTTTTTTATCACAAAATTTTTACACTTAAAAAACGTACTTGAAAAAACTATGATTCCAGGAACCGCAAGAGGCGTAGTTATTTTCACTGGCGACAGAACCATAATGGGACGAATTGCAAATCTTGCTTCCGGGCTTGAGGTCAATGAAACTCCGATAGCGAGAGAAATTTCCCATTTCATCCACATCATTACCGGTGTTGCCGTCTTCCTTGGAATATCGTTTTTCTTTATTGCATATCTCCTTGGCTATCCCTGGCTGGACGCTGTCATCTTCTTGATTGGAATAATTGTAGCCAACGTACCCGAAGGTCTGCTAGCAACAGTCACTGTAAGAAAAATGCCTTCAATATTTCTTTCGTTTGAAAAACGGTTAAAAAATAAAATGATCATTGGAGACTGCTTGTTTTAGGTTTGCTTGACACTGACCGCAAAAAGGATGGCAAGCAAGAACTGTTTGGTGAAAAACTTGGAAGCAGTTGAAACCCTTGGATCGACGTCAACAATCTGTTCAGACAAGACAGGAACTTTGACTCAGAACCGAATGACAGTGGCTCACATGTGGTTTGATAACGAGATTGTTGAAGCTGATACTAGCGACGACCAATCAAGTAAGCCACATCTTTTTTTTTTTTTTTTTTTTTTTTATTATAGTTTATAGTCTTTTACACCATGTGTTTTAAGACGCAAGCCACATCTTTTCATCGGCGTTGGTTAAATTTTATGCGCCAAAAACTTTAACAAGTTGTGATCCTGTAAATTTTTAGCGGAAGGTGCAAAACCGGGTACGCGGCTAAACGGAAAATTTATGTTTTTTTTACTGACAATTAGGACTTATGCGGAGGCTTGAATATTAAAATAATGTTTATCGGGGTCGTGACCTATGCCATTATACGCTCTTGGCATCTTCTATTGTTATACCTAAAAAGAAAAGTTTTATGAGAATGGCGAAATAAATCCTGCTAACAATATAATTGAATATGAAATAAAAGCGACTTGAATAATTGCTCGGTGTTTGCACAGACACTCAAAAAACGTTCCTTTGAAAAGCGACCAGCCTGTCTGAGAATAGATAAAAAAAACTTCTCAGAAATAAGTTTCGGCTTTTAACAATGATGTACGACGACGAGGGTACATTTGCTCGGGATCAGTTGCGGCAGTATTGCATGCTGCCACTGATGTGAGTGCACCTGTGTACAGCATACATAACAGTTATTAACTCCTGCTCTCGTCCTCAAACAGAGCAATGAGCCGTGCAACGGTAAATAAACAAGCAAATAACAAATAAAAAAAAGCAAAAAGTTAATAACTTTTAAAGAGATTATGGAAATAAATATAGTATTTGAATTGCTAGCTTAAAAATTATTTTTTGGTAGAAGCCCTATATAACAAGGACTCTCCAACCTGGGTGGCGCTGGCTCGTGTTTCCATGCTTTGCAACAGGGCAGAGTTCAAACACGGACAGGAGAACGTTCCAGTTTTGAAACGGTTAGTAAGTAGGAAGGACACACATGGAAATGTAGATATAAAAACTATTTAAATATTTTTCCAGCTTAAAGTTAGATGAATAGATTTGTTTCTGCTGTAGTTATTGGAAAGTTGTGATTTTTAGTGAATGCAATGGAGATGCGTCTGAGTCTGCCTTGTTGAAATGCGCTGAACTTTCCGTTGGAAATGTCAGCGAATATCGTAAAAAGAACAAAAAAATATGCGAAATTCCATTCAACTCAACGAACAAGTTTCAGGTAAGTACTCTTCTTATGATTGAAATAATCAATCATTCAATCAGACAATCAATCAATCAATCAATCAATCAATCAATCAATCAATCAATCAATCAATCAATCAATCAATCAATCAATCAATCAATCAATCAATCAATCAATCAATCAATCAATCAATCAGTTGATCAATCAATCAGTCAACCAATCAATCAATCAATCCATCAATCAATCAATCAGTTTATTGATACAAATGCAGCTTTCTATCCACGAATTGCAAGAAACTGCATCTACTAAAAAGCAAAATCTTCTAGTTATGAAAGGAGCACCAGAAAGAATTTTGGATCGGTGCGCTACGATTGTGTTGAACGGAGAAGAGCTAGAAATGACAGCAGACTTACGAAGTGCTTTCAACCAGGCCTACCTCGATCTCGGCGGACTCGGAGAACGAGTGCTCGGATTCTGTGATTATCTTTTGCCACTGGACAAGTATCCGATTGGGTATAGTTTTGACGCCGAAGCTGAAAACTTTCCAGTTACAAATCTGAGGTTCGTCGGGTTGATGTCGATGATCGATCCACCACGAGCGGCAGTTCCAGATGCCGTCGGCAAGTGTAGAAGTGCTGGTATTAAAATCATTATGGTTACCGGCGATCATCCCATCACTGCAAAAGCCATCGCGAAAGGCGTCGGAATTATTTCAGAGGGCAACGAAACCGTTGAGGATATTGCTGCCAGATTGGGAGTTCCTGTCTCTGAAGTAAACCCAAGGTTTGTCTTTATTATCAACAACGATTTGTACAAAATCTTATATGTCTTCGTGAAATGCTTGTTTGGGATGGATATATGTGAAAGTGTGAAAGATATATTGTTAGATACATTCATGATATGTGAAGGATAAATTTATTAGATACATTCATGATATGTGAAGGATAAATTTATTAGATACATTCATGATATGCAAAAAATAAATTGTTAGACACATTCATGGTATGTGAAAGATATATTATTAGATACATTCATAAGTGAAAGAAATATTATAAGATGCATTCAGAGATGCGTTTGTGAAATTAAATGGATATATATGATGCATGTTTTGTTGGATATGTGAATGTATACATGAGATACGTTTGTGGATAATGAAACCAAATAAGATTCAAGTAGCGTTCAAGTTCAAGTGAACTTCAAGAACACTGTTAACAAGAAGGGAAAGGATTTCGTGAACGGAAAAGTCTTAAGCGCTGCGTAGAAGTTGGTTGAACTAAATGAAGTTGTGATGTGGTGAGGAAGTTTGTTTGACATTTTAGGCCCGATAACGTCGATGGATCTTCCGCCTAGCGTTCTACTATAGGCTGGTGGTGTTATGAGAAAACCCCTGGATGCTGATCTAAGCTTCCGCCCTCCCGGTACGTCTGTGATATGGGGAAAAGGAAAAGGTTGTCATGCAGAGATTTGTGTACTATTGTTGCAATCATGTACTCGATCCGTTGCTGCATGCGAAACCAGTGAAGATCTTGAAGAAGTGGGATAACGTGGTCATATTTTCGAGCTTGATAAATTGTTTTGATTCTGGCGGCTGCGTTGATGAGTATTTGAAGCCGTTCAAGATGACGATTAGGAAAGCCTGCCAGAGATGAGTTTCCGTAATGGATCTTTGGAAGAACAAGGGCAATTATGTGGATTCTCCATGTGTCTATTGAAAGTGGAGTGGCGATGCTTCGAATCTTTCTGAGAGAAGCGTAGCAAGAACGAACAGTATTGTTGATGTGACTGACCATTAAACTATCAGAATTCCCCCAGACCCCTAGATTACAAACAGGTCAGAGCAGATTCGAACTGGCTTTGTGTGGAGAGTGAATTAACGTCGGAAGGACGAACACCACATCACATCGGTTTTGTTGGCGTTTAACAAAAAGCGGCTGCCGCACATCCAGTGATCGACGGCAAGAGTGTCGGCATGCTCCGGCTGGTAAACCTGCGTATCGTCGGCGTACATGTTGCACTGGTGCCCGTGCGCTGTTATCACGTCTTTGAGCTCGGCTGTGTACAGTGTAAAAAAAAGTGGGCCCAGTACAGACTTCTAAGAAATTCAGAGTGAACTCCTTGCTCAAGGAAGTTACGCGATGTGGGATTTTACTTACCCAGAACCCCAAGCTCAAAAGTCAAGGACTGTTACCGCTGTCCTAGATATTTGAGATGCACATGTTGGATGCATATGTAGGATTGATATATAAAATACAAATATGAGATGCGTTTGTGAAATTTATATAGGAATGCATATGAGGTGCACTGTAGTCTTAATACAAATTTCAGAGATGCAAAAGCTTGTGTTATCCATGGAACTGATCTCAGAGACATGACACCAGCACAAATTGATGATGTATTGAGGAACCACTCTGAGATCGTATTTGCAAGAACATCTCCACAGCAAAAACTGATTATCGTTGAAGGATGTCAAAGACAAGGAGCTATTGTTGCTGTCACTGGAGATGGTGTCAATGACTCGCCTGCCTTGAAGAAGGCTGATATTGGTCAGTTTACCTCTTAAAATGTTTTGTTGTTGTCGCAATTGGTTTCATTGCGTTGTCATTTCAGTGCATAGTATAAAAATTATTAATTTATTAGGCGTGGCTATGGGCATTGCTGGTTCAGATGTCAGCAAGCAAGCTGCAGACATGATTCTTTTGGATGATAACTTTGCATCCATTGTAACTGGAGTTGAAGAAGGTTTTCAAATTTTTCAAATATAATTTTGTTAATAAAATAAAAATAAATATTTTATTTAAACTTCTAGGACGTCTGATTTTTGACAATCTGAAGAAATCCATTGCGTACACATTGACGAGTAACATTCCAGAGATTTCTCCTTTCCTACTCTTCATCATTGCCAACGTTCCTCTACCACTGGGAACGATCACCATCCTCTGCATTGATCTTGGAACTGACATGGTACCTGCCATCTCTCTTGCTTACGAACAAGCCGAGAGTGACATCATGAAGAGAATGCCTAGAGATCCTCTGCACGATAAATTGGTCAACAACAGGTAATGTCATCATCATTGTTGCGGTTTTTACAAAACATTTTTGGTGAAGAATGCCAAATTTCGTGTTTTTTCATTTATGTTTTAATTTTTATTCCCAACTGCTCACCAGACTTCTTCGCGGGTCAATTTCACCGACCTGACCCAACCCAATCCATCCGGCTCGGACCGATCTGATCCGTACCTAAACTTACCAATTTTAATCATTAGTAAAAAAAGTCCCAATTGTAGCTTCTATTTAACTATTTCGATCGATTCAAGTTTTGCCTTCAACAGAGATCTGTATTTTTTGTTACCAAAAGAAGGGAAGTCCATAGGCGTAGCTGATGGATGTGGGACACGTGGCCGTTCAAAAAGGGTGCCAAAAGCTTTTTCGAAGAGGTGCACACATTTTTGAAAATGTGCACAAGACTACCCCCTCCGCGGTCATCAGCCATTTTTTTTTAGAAAAAAAAGTTTATAAGGTTTTACAGAAATTTTGTAAAAAGTACGTGAAAGTACTAACGAACGATTACTTCCCCTGCAGAAACGTGGATTGTGGGGGGCTGAGGGGGTCAGGCCCCCTTCAAGATTTTTCCACCAAATAGAAAAAATATCCTTTCTAGCTCACCAATGAATGAGTATTTAGATTAGTTGATAAAATCAGTATTTATCAAACTTTTTGAATTATATCTACTTATAATCTACCTACTGCTAATATTTTTCAATCTTGTAGTGCTTAGTTTCTCGCACTTCTTATTTTTCTCATAATTATCTCTCCATCTCTTGTTCTTCTTCACTGACATCCTCTTAAATATAGGGTGATTTCTAAAATGTGCTTACTAATGTTTAAAAATAAAAATTTCTCTTCTCCAGTCTACCTAACTAACTTAATAAAAATCCTTCCTAAGTCTGGTCTTCGATCTTTCTCTCTTAGCCACTTTCGTATTATTTCTGTTAAGCATTCATTTCCTAAATGTTTTTTTTTCATACTCTGGTCCCTTTCTCTGGAACTCTTTTCCTACTTCTCTTACTAAATCTACTTCTCTCGCTGTTTTCCGTCGGTGGTTTAAAACTTATCTGTTTGATAATTTCGTGTCCGAGCGCTATTGAACGCCAAGGAAATAGCACTATAGAAATTTAATCGATTGATTGATTGCTTGCTTTCGGTCCATTCGATCGAACTCGTATGAAATTTAGACTCGTGTATCTGTCCTAGCCTGCCTAACTATTAGCATATTCTTATCTTACCCGGTTCTTGAGCTCTCTCACCAAGATTTTTCCAATTCATTTTAAATTATTTTTATTAGCTCACACACGATTGAGTATTAAGATTAGTTGATGAAAGCAATATTTATCATACTTGTTGATTAACATCCAATTAGTTAAATCTCTGCTATTATTTTCCGTTAGTCTATTTGATCTTGATGATTCAGTGGACAATTTTGTTACATTCATAACTTAAACGCTTTTTGTCTGCATTCAATATTAAGTGAAAGTTAAATTTTCTTAAACTGTTTTTTAAACTAATATGATGATCTACATAAAAATGTATATTGGGATGGTCATTTTTGTTTGAACTTTCTCTGGGTTAAAAAGTTAAACAAATCTTCGCCTTCCTCAGCATTTTGCTGAATCCACGCCTCTGTTCCCTGTCTTCAGCTATTTTTGGAGGATAAATTTACAGATGGGAATTTGTAGGAGCGCATTTGTTAGACTTTGTTTCCGGGTGCCAAAAACCTTAGCTACGCCTCTGGGAAAGTTTCTCTCCGACTGTGATAAACTTGCTGAAGCGCAACATAGAGGACGAGGTTTTTTGAGAAAGTAACTTCTGTCTCGTTCATTCGAGCTGCAAAAGGCTTTACGGTCTTTACTGATACCCGAAGTGCTTTATAAGCTAGAAGTTCCTCTTCACAAAAAAATGCATTAAGCATATTTGCTGGTTTTTTCTTAAGTTGATGAAGCTTGCAAACGTTATCGATCAAAGTTGAACTCTTTTTTGGTTTTCCGCTTTTAATTGTTTTGACCTCTTTCTCATCGTTGGGGTCATTTCGCAAGAACACCAGTTAAAACATTTAATATTGCAACGGATCGGATTGGTGAAGAAAGTGGTGGGTTGGGTCTCCAAAAATGAACCCATGTCCACCTCTGGTTTATGGTGCCTGCCTCCCCACACCCCCTAAGGACGCTGGTGAGATTCGAACCGCCAACGTTTTGCCGCATTACCACCAGCGCCCTTTAAAATTTTTAATTCGAGCACGAATTTTTTTTTTCGATAATGATTAAACCGAACCTGAGCCAGGGTTTTAGAAAAATCTACGCCCCTGGGTGGATTCGAACCACCAACCTTTCGGTTAACAGCCGAACGCGCTAACCGGTTGCGCCACAAGGGCTTTCATTTCAAATGTTGTTTCAAGAAGTGAAAAAGCTATGTTAATTATTTTTAATAAAAAATGTTTATGGTCAACCCCACATTACTTTACCAACCCAAAACCTGACCCAACTCCCAGACAACTGTAATGACAACAAAGTTTGTATTTTTATCTCATTACTAAAGATAAAGAGAAGTTTGTTCAAATAAAATTGTCTACTCCTCTTTTCCACGGACTACGGACTTCATTTTAAATTTTAACTATCCTGTTCCCATAAATTCCGCGGCATTTTTTTGAAAATGAAAACGTGAAAGTCACTGCAAAATTTTCTGAGTAGCAGAAGACTTGAGAGTCTCAAGTTGAGACTGCACACAAAAAACTAAAATTTGAAGCGAATCCTACATCAACACTTCAACACAGAAAACCAAATCATATCAGTAAAAGTACTGCTGCTTGAATCCAATTCAACCATTATGTTCTCCAATACCGCGAATTTACCATAAGTGTTGCTCACGCTACCAAAATATTCCTGTAAATTTTGTCATTACTACCTTATACGGTAGTATCATTATGCAAACACCTTATATTCATGTCGTCATTTTCTCTAAAACTGCGTTTATAGCGAGGTAGCCATGTTACTATTTTATTTTATTTTTTTTACAGATTAATCGGAATTGCCTACGGACAGATCGGTATGATTCAAGCCCTTGGAGGATTTTTCACCTACTTTGTCATCATGGCGGAAAACGGGTTCTATCCGGCAAGATTGTTCGGTCTGCGAAAAGAGTGGGATTCAAAGAGCGTTACTGACCTGATGGATTCATACGGCCAGGAATGGGTTTGTCCAATTTCAGTCTGCTTTTCGCTGTTCCGTGTATTTCGTTTATTTATTTTATTTATTTACGTTTAACTTGTTTGCAGACGTATGCACAGAGAAAAGTGCTAGAATACACGTGCCACACGGCATTTTTCATGTCCATCGTCATTGTACAGTGGACCGATCTCGTTATATGCAAAACCAGAAGAAATTCAGTTATTCATCAAGGCATGGTGTCAGTCATTTTGTTATATATGTGTATTTTTTTTTTTTGAAAATTCAGTAAAAATTCTGAACTTTTTTATATAAATGTTACATTTCAGTAACCATCATCTGACTTTTGGGCTTTTCTTTGAAACAACTTTGGCTGCTTTTATGGCTTATTGCCCCGGCCTCGACAGGGGTCTCCGGATGTATCCTCTCAAGTATGACAAATGTCACTTTTTCATAGTAAACATGACTTGGTGTAAATGTTTAAGTAAATTTATTGATTGCATTTCAGATGGACGTGGTGGTTAGCCCCTATTCCCTTCAGCGTCATCATTTTTATCTATGACGAAACAAGACGCTACATCATTCGGCGCGACCCGGGCGGTTGGGTAGAACAAGAAACGTACTATTAGAGAAGCAGCAATCTCAGGAAGCAAACCAAGTCTCTCTTGCGGCTCCCAGTCGCAAACCGGTTTGAGGTTTTCCATACTTAGGGTCCGAAGTACTTTTGACATTTTAAAAAGACCGGTAGTTTATAGAAGTCGTTATTCGCACCGCACCGATTTTGTTTCGTAGACGAGCTGGACTTTCTTATCGGCCTTCTTTCCGCTTGGTAAGCATCTGATAAAATGCCAGTGGCTATTCGCACGCCCCTGTAAGGCTGTCTGCTCGCAGAAAATAACACATTCGCGTCTTTTTTTGTCTCGGTACGTGGATCGAGATTCTTAGGTTATTTTCTGTTATTCTAAATTCGTCGTGATTTTTTTTAGTTCTTTTTCCTTCTCCTTTTACTTGTGTGTGTGCGTCGTTCATGATGCACAACGTTCAGGACCGATATAACTTATCCACTCAGTAGAAATTAGACTCGCCAGAAACTTTCTTAACTCTCCACGTCAGATTCAATTATTAACAGAATAGTCAGCAGTTCTTTAGCGATCAAATCACGTAAATGCTACTTACTACCTACCAGTCACTACTACTTACATTATTACTCAGTTTTAGAATTAGAATTTCAATTCCAGCATGAAAGTTTTTTAAAATAGATTTTCGGTGATCATTTCTTGAATAAACGATTACATTTTGTACGCTACCCATACATTCCTGACTTTTGCATTTCTGTACTGCACAACGTTTCTGTGCTGAAAATAAAACTAGAGAACAAAATTCAAAAATCCTGTTATACTGCGTACGCTACGTGCGGGTATGGGAAACAAAACGTGTGTAATTTTTAGATTTATTTCACGTCTAGCATTATGGGATGTAGGTACACGGTAAACATAGAAAAGAAGCTGATATATTGACATGATCATTAACGACACAGTTCTTTGAATACGAACACAATTACACTCATTAAAGGTGACAGTAACAAAGCTGAGTAAATAAATTACAATAAAAAATCTCGACGGTCAGAAGAAAATGAGTGTAAAAATAAAAAAATAAATGACAAAGCAGTAAATCGAACGGGTAGAATAATGCCGCGTGCATCAATTATTATCACATCGGTCTGTCGATGATGCACACCCCAGCATAGCTGCGACCCAGATTCATGGAAGTCGGCAGGAGTGTCCACGAATCAGATTTAGGGCAGTAGTATTCAACGGATGACAAATTGCTCGAGCCGTCGTCTCCTCCAACGACGTACAGAAGGTTATTGTGCGTTACAACTCCTTGAAACACATAAATTGTTTTTCTAACGTTAAAAAACTACAAAATGGCTATAAATTTTCTTCAAAAAGCTCACCAGCATTTCTTCGACACATGTGCATGTTGCTAGTGAGTGTCCACGTCTGAGCTTGAGGGTCGTAAAATTCAACACTTTTCCTGACGAACGGGCCATCATGCCCCCCAACTGCATAGAGGAGACCGTTTAAAACTCCCACAGCTGTATGTAAACGTATTAAGAGATTGACCATTTGAAACTGAACTAAGAGCAGACAGTGTTGGAGAAGTAATAGAAAAACCATAATAAAAAATACAAATTTTTTTCCAACATATAGAATAAAAAACTTGAGCAATGCAAGCAAACTGACCAGCTCCACTTCTTCTGCAAGTCATGTCAGCTATGGCTGTCCACTTATCCGTATCGGGGTTGTAACATTCGACGCTACTCAAACAATGTCGACTCGCTCCGTCGTATCCTCCGACTGCATAGAGGAGTCCTTAAAAAATGTCTTATAAAATTTATTCAACTATGGAAATTACTAATGACCGCATTTGTCAATATTACAATGTATTTATTCATTATCATCACCCCTAGAGGAAGTGTTATTACATCATCATTACAATTAGTGAAGAAATTTATCCGGGACATTAAAATGAAAACTATTAAAAACAGGAAAGTTAAAAAAATTTAGTTGACCTAACCTGCTACAACACCTACTCCTACACTACTTCTCCTTAAACTCATACTTGCTACCAATCTCCATTCATTCGTTCGTGGATCGAAACATTCCGCACTGTTCAGACCTACAACATTTTTTAAAAGCACACGCTTAAGAATGGAAAATTTTAAAAAAGTTAAAAAAAAATTTTTTTTAAGGTAGTTAAATAAGCATGAAAAAATTAAGAAAAAATTGGTTGCATCTTATAAATTATTAGTTAAGCATGCTTGCATTTAATGTTTAATTAGATGTTAATAATCATCCCGATAAATTAAAACACACAAAAATATAGAAAATAAACAAAAAAAATCAACCAGCCTGAAGATCCATCAAATCCCCCGACTGCATAAATGAAACCGTTAAGAACAGCGGCTCCCAACGTAGATCTTCTGGCTTCCATGCTGATGACAGGAGACCATGTATCTTTGATGGGCTCGTAAACATCAACAGTCCTTACTCTTAACGACCCATTAAAACCGCCGATAGTATACACTAGACCGCCTAGGACGGCCACACCTAAACGTTGAAACAAGAAATTTATTCACATCATTATCTCCAGAAATGATGGTATGAAAGAGAGATGATGATGATGATACCAACCACACCGGCATCTGCGAGATGGCATTTCCGACAGCTGAAACCATTTATTCTCTTTAAAATCGAAACATTCAACACTTCTTATGGCCTTCGGAGCCTGTCCGCCGATAACCAACAGCATCTACGACCAAAAAAGTGATAAGTAATTTAAAGCAAATTTGTGCAACAATTTTTATGTGTGTAATAACGGGACTGAAAAAGGTGCAACAAGAAGACAAAAACCTTTTTGCACGTAAATAATTAAACTTAACTAAACCGAACTGAATCGAACAGGAAGCAAACCTTCGGCAAGCCGGCAGGAGATCTGGCTTTCGTTCGAGGAGTTGTGTACAAAAGTTTCTGTTCGGGTCTTAACAAGTGATATTTCATTGCTTCAATCAAATAGTCTTTGCATCTGCTGCAGTTCTTTATCAGCGGTTCATCCTCCACTCGTTGGACCAGAAAGTCTTGAGAAAGTAGGGGTAGTCTGTTGAGGTGGAATACAAAATGGAGGATTAATTCGTAGACGTGATGCGTCAATATAGTATCTTTTATGAGTTGTTTTAAAAAAATCTTTTTAAATAATTGAATAGTAAATTGCGATAGTACAAGAGATGTTAACTTATGTGGTAGGATTTATGAAAGTTAGAAAACATTGAAAAAAAGATTGGAAAACATGTGAAGAAAGAATTATCACTTAAACAAATAAAAGTTAATTTAAAAAATTAAAACGTGCTTTAAACACTGTGATGAAATTTCAAAGCGACACCGTATTGTAAAAATATTACCCCGGTGAATAGTAAAGTAAAGATGTTTCTAGTTACCATGACAATAAAAGTTTTTGTCGTCATTATCGCTTCTGCTTGTTTAAACTATTTTTTTTAATAATCGTTGCTTCTTAAATTTTTTAATATTTATTTACGTTCAATTGAATTTAAAATTTTTTTGAAGTAGGTGAATTTTATATAGATCTTCCGAACTTCTAAACTTCGGCGGACATCTTATAGACATCCGGACGGGTGAAAGTTAACAGAAGCATTTTTAAAACTCGATTTCTGTGACATTTTCAAAAGCCAACAATAAGGAGTACCGCTGTATTTATTCAAATATTCATTGCCATTATTATACAGGTTTTTTAAATAGCGCTTTTTTTTTACATGTACGATAACAATCTGAACCTCTTGAACAAAAATTAATCGTGTCTAAATCTCCTGCATTATAATTTTGACTTTAAGTATGTAATTATTTCGAACAATCTGCATATGATTATTATAAATAAATAAAAGGAACCTGATGTGTTCAATGAGATTTCCAATGTGTTCTCGTCTGTTGACCGGGTCGTGGGACGTCCAGCCGATAGCTGCTTCGAACACCTAAGCAACAAGAACACAAAATTAATTGAGCAATAAAATGTAAATATTGCTACCGTAAGTGCTTAATAATGATGTAATTAAACTCGTATCTAAAAAATAAACAAAACTGTCACTTTATTGGATAAAATATATCTGCTACTAAAAGTCAAAATATCTTTTGATTAATCAAACAGCTACAATTCAAGAACTTTGCTTATATGATATATGAAATGTATGAAACAATTCTTTAAGATAACACCACTTTTTCAAAAGAGATAGATGGTTGCCCGATCACAGAAAATTGTACAAAGCAGCACAATCTTCATATTGTATGAAAATGATCTTGCATGGGAAAGATTAAACTCAACTATCTTAATGATAAAAGAAATAAATCCAATCTTAAATGTATTAGTTCATCAAAAATCAAATCTTAAATGGTACAATAAAATGTTAATCAAAACACCAAATCTTAAACGATACAATAAAATGTTCATTAAAACACCAGATCTTAAATGATACCAGCAGAGACGTTAATCAAATCTTAAATGATACCTGTTCTTCTGATTGGACGAGCAGTCGATCGTCAGAAATTAATTTTATGACTTGTGAGAGCGGCAAGTTTAAAAATTCATCATGCGTCACGACTTCTCTGAAAAAATATTTTAAAAAGTTTTTAGACCAAATAAATTAACTAAAATAAATAAATTAAAAACATGCTTCAATTATTAAATGAGAAAGCTATTTGTAAATGATTATGCCAATTTGTAAAAAGTATAAACCCAACCAGAACTCAAAAGCATGGGGAAATGTCTCATATGATTGCCCTTAATTGCTTACAGTTATTTTATATGCATGCTGCCCAGTCTCTCAAATAAGAAAACAAAAAAGATCTTAAAAAATATGTTTTGTTGCTATAGATTTCTCAGTTCTAAGTTTTAACTGAAACACGAGCAAACGTACGTACGCAAAATGCTGCTGTGTATACAATTGGGCATAATAGACCAGATCTTGACAAGCATGAAGATCGGCAAATGATCTGATGCCGATGCAGTTTGATGGATGGAGCTGTGATTGGAGGAAATCACAGCAAGCATCTTTTACTTCAAACATTTGTAAAATATTTGCAGCAGGAAGTAACATCTGTTGTATTTAAACCATCAGAAATGAAACATTAGTAAGTATCAATTTAATAAAATAAAAATCAACAAAAACCAACTTGAACATTATCCTCGGTTATGGACAATTCCGATGAATACATGAAGTCAACAAGAGTGGCAAGGGCAGCTCCATCAAGCAATCTCATATCAATTTTATCAGCTGTAGACTCTGTCAACTTGCTTGTAAACATGGCTCGGAAGTATAAGCTGCACGAAGCAAGTACGACCTTGTGGGCAATTATGACAACATTGCCAGCCGTCAGCGTAACGTCGCACAACAAATTTTGCCTAAAAATTGCATTTGTATCAAATTTTAATGTTTAACAATTCAGACTAGCAGACTAATAAAATTAAATTTTACACCTACGTTCGAAAGCTATTGAGCATCTGAAAAGCTTTTTCAGTGTGATTTGCATGTTTAAAATGTGATCGGTCAATTGCTTCTCCAGAGTTAAATGTAGGTGATGGAGAGCAATAAACTATGCCTTCTGCTTCATCCATAGTACCACAAGTATCAGTAAATAAGCATTTATTGAATTTATTTTATTCTGATCCTCCTAATTCTTATACTTGTATAAAAGTAAGACTGTCAAAAATTGTCTATTAAAATGAAATGAAATTGCTCCAAGTCTTGCATCAATTGGTACAAACCACAATTGTGCTTTAATTTAAGTTTTCATTTAAAAAAAATCGATCCAAATCTATCTAAAATACTGAGATCCAAATTGGATCATCTCAGTTTCCAATTCCGATACATTAATAATTTAATTATACTTAAAAATACATTCTAGACATCAAATTAATTAAAATTAAATAGAAATAGACAGACGAAGACAAGATTAAATTTCTATTTGAATGCAATAACAAAAAACTTGAAAAACTGTTCCAGATGTTCGAACACAATTACACTATTATCAGCACAGGTCACACATTTTTAAATCGCTTATTTAATAAAATAAGCTTTATTTAATTTTTAAGATTCGTAGTTTAAGTTCACTTTTAAATAATTAAGAGGACTGTGCCCGTGCCAATGGTCTACGAAAATTTAAAAATAATATACTTAAATAAAATTTTTGTTATATAAAAAAATATTAAAAAATTAAATTTTTATTAAATAATTTTATTATTAATTCAATACTTGCTTGTAAAATTGGATGCGCCAATTTACCCTCACTTCTGGTTCACATGGCAAGCACAACATGCTACACTACAACTGGAAATCGGTGGAAATGAATCTCACAATATTCTGCATCACTATGATTTATATTTCAATGGTGGTACGTTGTCAAAATGTGACAGAAATCATACCAAAAGGTAGAATGTTCAGAAAAATGTCTGAATATTTAGTCTGCTACATTTGTATAAGTTGTCTTTTGTTAATTAATAATAATAAATAGCAAGCTATTAATATAAAATTATTTAATAATTTATTGGTTTATTGATTAATTTTAAGTTATAACTATATCAATTTGGTCCTAATTCATTAAAATATTAATAACTAATAAAGCTTATAAAAATATGTGATAATTCCTTTAAGTCAGACTGATAGAAGTAGTTGTTTTATTTATTTAATAATATTTTCGTTCTAATCAACCAGAATGTGCTTGTGATTTGATTGTTCAAGTGTGTGATTCTGGATGTTGTTGTGACATCACATGTACCCCTGATGAACTTGCATCTTTTTCATGCCAAAAAACAACAAACAAGTAAGCATACATTTACAAATCATGCTAAACAATTTCAGTCACATTACAGTAACTTCCTATTTGTATTATATCTATAATGATCTTTTCAAATTTTATGAAGTCTCTAGATGGTGTTGTATAAGTTTCTTGATATATCTTTTCTAAAATTTTTGACCTGTTTCAATCAAATGCTGTTTGTAGTTGTCATACATAGCTGTTTGTGTGATTGATAATTCTTGCAATTTGTTTTTCTTCTGTTTTGTCTGATGGTAACCACGAAAAACAAATTGAATTTCCACTAAAATTTAAAGATTTTAAAAGTTTTTGCTTTGTTTGACAATAAAAGTAGTTGGATTCTGGTTGCTTGCATCCAGCCAATTTTTCGATGGAATCTGGCATACCCACTCGAGGGATTTTATGACAATTCAAAATTTTGCGTGAGGCGAGCAGTTGAAGGTAATTATTGGTTAATATGATAATTCAGAAAACTTTCAGTTATTTCATAACATTTATTTAAACATTAAGCAGGAATAAAAAATTCATCATCAAGTAATTCCAACATTTCTAGTAACGAAGCACAAGCAAACATTTCCAGCAAGTTTTTGATTCGCAAGCCAAGTTTTACTTTGAATAAACAAATTCAAACTAAGGTTTTTTCCAGAATTTTTATGCTGTTGATTTGATTTAAGCTGCTCAAAAGTTTTGAAATTTAATTGATTTGTTTAAAATTTAATTTGTATCAAATTGTTAAACTAAGACATAGTTAATTTACAGAGTGGAGACCCAGTTTATCAGTTCAATATGGCAACAAATTCTGTAGTCATTTTTTCTCTACCACAAATGAGTGATTCTATTTCTTCTTCTCCTGTGGGTAAGAATCAATCAATCAATCTGCTAGGCTGCATTTTTGTTATAATAATTTCTTTTAAAAGTTTAATTCATTGAAGTATTAATTTTTTCACTTATTTTAAATAATATTTACATGAATTTGTTATATTTTCATATTTATTATAGTTATATTATATTTACATAAATATACTATATTTACGTTTTCAGAAATTGAAATAAAATTTTCTAATTTTTTATCATTAATTTCAATTCAAAACGTTTCGAGTTCTGATAATCCAGATTAAAATTCATTGAATGACGAAGGATATGTGATTATTATTATTCCTATTATTTTATTTTGTAATGGCTATTATTTTTCTGTCACTTCTGCTAAGCCTGAACGCAAACAGCACAACTTTCAAATTTTAATGTAATTTTGTTACATAAGTTACTGCAAATAGAAATATGTTTACGCTAAGAATAATTTGTTATAGGAACACATTAATTAGCTATATTAATTAATCTTCTTCTGTTCATTCTCTTCTTATCTGAAAATCAAATAAATCAAAGATTTCAGGAAGAACAACCATGTTTGAGGCAAGTTTTGTAAGAATGAGGGTGACATGACGTAAAACCCTACCACAGCTTAGAATAAATGGATTTATAAAAAATAATGATGATGATAAATCATTGGTGTTCTTTTTTATAGAAAATAAATTGCTTTAACTAGTACTTGGTTTCTTTCAATTTGTAGGTTATTTGTATGATCTAAGAAGCATCTCTTTCTACCCACGAGATCAAAAAACTCAAAACAAACTGCTTCTTTGCAACACAACAGAATATCCTTTTCTTATTCCAGCATATTATGTCTCATCAAAGTTCATTAAAGTTACATTTAGTTTTATCTTTCTTATTTTTACTGTAAAAATTCTCATGAAAAAGTTTGTTTGAATAAAATAGGACAAAGTTTATTTGGAAGAAGTTTTTGGATCTGAAAATGTAACAATTGGTTTGTATTTTCTGTTAAATTTTTATTTTTTTGTGTAACAATTGCTTTGATTTCATAAAAATATTTCGAAAAAACTAGCTAAAGCTGTTAAGTTTGGTAGCTTATTATAACTGTTTAATTATAGTTGTATAAGTATGTGTATATCTTTTGAGGTGCAAACACTACAAATTCAACCGTTGATGTCAATTGCCAAATTATATCCAGAAATGTATCGACATGCAATATAAAGCCAACTCTTATTAATGGAACTTGTTCTAACATTGTTGAACAGGTAAGTGTGGTGTTACAACATTGTTGAACAGGTAGGTGTTACAACATTGTTGAACAGGTAGGTGTTACAACATTGTTGATCAGGTAGGCGTTACAACATTGTTGATCAGGTAGGTGTTACAACATTGTTGAACAGGTAAGTGTTACAACATTGTTGATCAGGTAGGTGTTACAACATTGTTGAACAGGTAAGTGTTACAACATTGTTGAACAGGTAGGTGTTACAAAGTGTGATACACAAATATATTCATAAACTGCATTCCAACTTCTTATTCCACTTAAGTGTAAAGTGGTGGAAAAAACCATTGAAACGTTTTTCCTGTATTGGAATTTGAAACATTTTTTTTTATTTTTTTCATACGGGTCATACATTTTACAGTTTTGTCAAACAACTGTTTTTGTTGTTTTGTTTAAGTTTACTTCCTCTTGTAAGTTTTATTTTAAATTAATAATAATGATTTGTTCTGGCTGGGTTTTATTCAGGTTATATATGTCATAGAATACTCAAACAAAGAAATTACGAGAGTCAATGTTTCATTGCGTTTAATCAACGTCAGACCCCAGTCTTTTCCTTTCTATCAGAACTTCACTGTCATATTCATCAAGGTGAAGTTTTATAAGAATTATTCTTGCTATAAGAATTAGATATGAATTAATGTAATAAGTAATAAAACATGATTTAACAGTAAACATGGTTATAAAATGAGACAAATTAGTCATATGTTCACAGGAATTTGAATCCATTACACCGAAAACAAGAAACGGCAACCCTGGTTACCTGCCCGGATCGCTAATTTCGATGGTCAACAAAAACCTTCAAATGTTGTAATTTCATAAATAATTTAAATTACCGATAATCGTCGTAGAATGTATTAATTTAAAAAAATAAAAACTTTGACTAACCAGATGTGACCCGTTCAACAACAGTCTACACTTGACTTTCTTGACGGCCGATTCATTCGGCGTCTGCTCCAAACAAGATAGAAAAGAACTCGAGTTTCAACAAAACCAAATGACCGGATGTAATTTCAATTTGAAGTAGTAATTTGTATTTTTTGAATGCCGGAATCGCGTTATTTGAATTATTGCTTAGATTATATTTAATTCAGTGCTTCGTCTGAAGATTCTTGCCAGCAGATGGATTTGATGATAAGAAATTTACTACTAACGGATAAGCCTGAATTTATTGCAACCATGGGTAATTCTGTAAAAACTAACTGTAATGAAACAGATTGGGTGCCTATAATCTATAATTTAGAGGTAGATTTTGATATTACGTTTTTATTATCGATGGATAAAAGATTCTTTCTTAAAATACTTTTCTTGAACAAACAATCTTTTATCAAATTGCTCATTGAACCGATAAATTCAGGAGTCTGTTGGAAATTCTTGCTTGAACATAACCACAGGTCTCGAAGTGAAAGTCTTTTATGCAAAAGTTGGTTCCGTTGTGGAAACACAAAATTTCATTACAGGGATGCAAGTACAGTTTATCAGAAGAGATAATCAAGGAGAATTTCTAGTTAGTTATCTTCTGAGACATCGAAAAGTTATATTGCAACTTTATTTAACGATTTAACGGAAAAAATTATCGATATTTTTTTGTTTTGTAGTGTAATCTACCGAGCTGCAACATGTCGAAAATTTCCCTGCACTTGACTTCAAGCGTGAATTACGTCGATGTTTCTGAATTGAATCAATTATAAACGGAAGTGATAATAAATTTTTTGTTTCGTTTTTTGCGAAATGCGTCATTTGAGAATTCCTGCTGGCAGGGACGTAAATTGGGGGGGGCAGGGGGGGGCATTTGCCCCCCCCTGATTTTCAAAATTTGAATTTTTTTACCTAGAGTTTACTATATATTTATTTAATTTTAACTTTACTTAACCTAGTGATGATGCAATGCGTATTGGAATCCTTCTGGCGTGTTTAGACAATTCGCCCCCCTTGATTTCCAAAATTAAAATTTTTTTTTACTTAGAGTTTACTATATAATATGTTAATTTTAACTTTACTTAACCTCGTGATGATTCAATGCGTATTGGAATTCTTTTTGCGTGTGTAGACAATTTTATATCTGAGCTTGATGCTAGATTTACCAATAACTGCAGAGTAATAATTTGTGTATCAGCGTTGGTCCAAAGATTAGCTGTTTTCTGTGCCAAAATACAATCAGCGAACTCGTGGAATTTTACCCTATTAGTGGTATTGATACAATGTTGATTCCCTCACAGCTGTCTACGTCAAAGTTATTATTTATTACACAAAAATAAAACAAAATTATACCCACCCCTTTCTCTGTACGCAAATCTTGCAAGTAAAATTTAACCAGCATTTTGACTAGCTATGAAGTTGAAACTTTCAGCATAGCTTTATATTTGATGAAAATACATGATTCAATTTAAACAAAAAACTTTGAACATCTTTTGCATTTCTAAATTGAATGTATTTGAAATCAAAGTTTGTGTTGAAAAACTCGTTTTTCCTTTACTTGTTTTACTGCAATATGATTAAATCATTCATCCCCCTTATACCCAGTGGCGCGTGGTGAATCCAGAATTTTCTGATGGGGGATTCACTTTCGAAATTTTTTTACATTCTCTTCCAAATAGCTGATAACCGGTAAGGGGTAGTCGTGAGTATTTTTCAAAAAAAAATTCAAAGACTTCCAATTTTTCTTCCCAAAAAAGCTGCGGTCGTTTTCCAAAAACAAGGTATTATACCCAAAAAATTTCAATTGATACTCTGATGTGGGATGCATTTCCCCATCCCTCTCTGCTTGTACTTACGTATTTATATAAATGTAAAAGGTAATGTGTGTGTGAGAGCATTCGTTTATCACATCCAAGCCGCAGGAGCAATTTTAACAACATTTGGCATGCAGGTAACGTCAGTGATACAAAAAATTTTAAAAATTTAAAAAAAAATCTGTTATTTCCTTGACGTTTTATTGGCAAAAACGAGACAAAACTAAGCACAAAAAACCTGGACAACACCGGGTAACCCTGCCAGTAAGCTATATAATGGCGGGAAAATTTTGCCCCCCCCTGGAAAATGCTGAATTTACGTCCCTGCCTGCTGGGTGTCGGAAAACACGAAAACATCGGAAAATCCAGTTTCGATTTGAGTTTGAGGCGATAGTTACGAGTGCGAATAATTTAAGAATATAATTAATTATTATTTGCTTCAAAATTTTCATTTAGATTATTTGTATAAAATTATTTAATTGTATAATTCAAATTTTGAAGTATTTGATTAGTTACTCAGTTTCTTACCCACTAGCAAGTATTTTCTAAGAAACGAAAGTAAAACGCGGGGTATTTCCAGAACAAGCGGCTTATTTATATCGTACGGAGAGAGGTTTAAACTCAAAAGTTACGCTCATTTCAGATTGAATATTTCGTCAGATTCATGATATTTGTTCGTTCTCTAGTTTTGCGTTTTTGTCTTATCAGATGCAAGAGTGTCTGTTACCGGCACCGGATAAGCCTGTTGCTATCGTTAGGCCACAAATAAATGCAAAATGTGGTATAGTTCGTGAGATTTCTCCATTGGAAGTTCATTCGATCAACACAGTAGCTTCGCTTTCACCACACAGGTTGTCACCAAACAAAGATCAGTCACCAGAGGCACACAGGCACACAGCCTTTTCTACCACCCGTAAGCATATTTTGCTGAAATTGAAGAAAGATCAGAGTTTTCTAAACGCTAAACATTTGGAACAGGCAGTTTCGCCGTGTATCCTAGGTATGTATTTAAAAAATGTTGATTTTCAGCGCAAATTTCTCGAGTTTATTATGAAATATATGATCGTCAGTAGCGAAGGAAACTTGACGACTCTGTGTTTAGGTTACTCGTCACTGGTTAAAACTTGTGGATTTTATCATGGAGATATGAGCGCAACAGAAGCGAAAAAGTATCTCGAATCGTGCCCGGTTGGTGCGTTTCTACTGAGAGAAAGTTCAGATCCGTCATCATATCTTTGCTCTCTCAGTGCTAGAACTACAAAAGGAGTTACATCAGTTAGACTTGCCCGTGTTCTTTCAACTTGCGGCACACATTTCCGGCTGAACAGAGAAATCTGTATTTCGACACGTTCTTTAGATGCCGTTAAGCTGGATTGCAGCTACTTAGAAGCAAACAAAATGCCAGTGTTTGAGTCACCTCTTCATTTAATAAACGAGCTCAAATCCAACGAAACTACAAAGGAGAAATGTTCCAGCAATGAAGGCGTTCACGTTCATCGACAACATTGCCAAACAGTTAATCACATTCAAGACGATCAGCAACTTTCAACCTCACCAGAGCACAGAATACGGCCCGGCAGTCCTACCATCAACTCCTCGCTGCGAACACCTCCGAAAGGAAAAATGCAGGTATTTCTGCGGTTCGACCATCGATCGAACATCGCACTGAATCTCGGAAAACCAGCTATTAAAAACATCCGTTCGCTACAGGAATTAGCTTTTTCTACTTTCGTTTTGAAACGCGATGCACACATGTTATTACACGATCTGGCTCTTTCCAGCGGCTTTTCCTTTGAAGTCGATGTCACAAAACATTCGTCTAGTACGCCGAAATGATGATTTAGGAAATATAGGAAGTTTTTTTCTCTATTAACCTGCCTTTTTCGGTAGAAAGAATTGGCTATATTTATTTTCTTCGCTCCTTTCCATGTTAGATATCAAAGGCAAGTACAAAAGAATGTTAAAATAACTGTTTAATGTATTCCTACTAAAAAAATATCTAAATGCTTGTATATAAATGATGACGTTAATTTATGTCACGATAGTCACGTTTATTATTTCGATGCATATTTAAAAAATAATTTATACATCTCTGACGTGTTTGTTTATTAATGATATCATCGCCGTTTGCTGACGTTTAAAAAAAACCCCGAACGAATCCATTTCGAACAGATTATACGCGCAATAATAGCAACAAACCTACGCACTAAAAACGTGAACGAAGAGTATATAACTTTCTAAGACGACTATATTATCTTCCTCCACACAGTATTATAGTAGTAGGTATTATTAATAGCATACAAGTTGGTATACAATACATTCATTAGTTTTAGTTCATTAGTTAGTAAACACCGCACGATTCGTGAAATTTCCTCGAAACTCAGCAAACAATCACTAAGCTATTTATTCAGCAGCATATTATCGTAAGAAGATTTGCAAATTTTACACGAGTGTTATACGCTTGTTAGCAGCCTGCTTCAGAAGATTTTCTGCCGACGAAAAGTTCAGCCAATCCCCGGACATCGTCCTCCCTGTTGACGTCGTGAAGAAATCTCTTTTTAAGGCGGGCTTTTCTGCTGTCATCGTGTCCTCTTCGTCTCCCACGCCGGTCGTCGATCGTTGAAATGTGTGGCGGTTTTCTATTCCGTTCTTTTGTTGCGATTTGCTGCGTTTTCGTTTTTGCTTTCGATGCGAGTTTTTCTTCGCAGCAGCGCCGGGAGTGGAATGATGAACGTCGCCAGCCTGATCGTAGTGGTGTTGCTGTGAAGATCTCTGGTGAGGTTTTGTGAAAGTCGACGAGCGGGTTCGAAACGGGAAAAGCGAAGAACACGATAGAAGTAGTTCCTGGTGGGCTTTTTCAATGTTTAGGAGTGCCAGTCCTTTTATTGCCAGTTCTTCTCTGTACTCCTCTGAAGTGTCTGCCTCCGGACTCGACGATGCAGCCATTGTTTGGGGACACCTGTGAACGCTACTGGCCTCTCCATTAACTGTGTATAGGGTCTCGGAACGTATTCCGGCCGAACTTCCGAACCACGGTGGCTTTTCGTATGGAGAAAACGGTTCTTCCACGTTATCCTGGTGAGATTCGTGAACTTGCTGGGTTCCTCTCTGTGTGAGTATCAATGTATTGCTTTCAAAATCTGCTAAGTGGTTGGTTCCAAGTGGAGATAAGCTGTAAGGTCGTGGCTTTGTTTTGTACGGGCCTGGATCGTAGCTAACATTTGCATCGTCTCCCGCTCCTGTAACTTTATTTTCGATGCTTTCTCTGAAAGTCGAATCGTCGACTTTCGCTGCGCGTTTTTCTTGGGCTTTTGTTTTTTTAGTGCCGATGTGTCTTATGGCAATGAAATGGTTGATGGACACGACTCCAGTCAGCTGACATCCAACAAAAGAGACGATGGCAAGCACAAGCGACGGACCGTAGCGGTACACGAAGGCAGGATGGTCATCTTTAGGCTTCGATTTGCTGCTCGCTTCCTCTGTTATTGCTCCAATGTAAATTATGATTCCAACCAATGTCATTAAACCTGAAAAAATATATATAAATATACTAGATAATGTTGAGCAGAGTTGACTTAAGATTAGGAGTGCAACATAAACTCAAATAGGTAACAGTCCAGACTAACTCATTCAAAAACTCGCTCTAGAACGCAGTGGCGCACCCAATAGAGGGTTTCTGAGGTTAGAACCCTTCCCAAATATTACAGAAAGTGTTTTATTCTTGAAAATATATCAGTGCTGCTAAAACATACAAATATCAATGTGCAAATCTTTGTTAATAAGCTATTATGAATTTGCTGATCATTTCTACTATTGCTTGCACAGAAAATAATCAGGGTTTTTCATATATAAATATCGCGAAAAAAATTATTTGAGAAGTTCTTTGAAGAACACCCAGCCAACGTGGATTAACAAGATGAACGATGACTAAGTCCATCCTTATTCATCATAAGACATTGTGTTCACACGCACTATATATATATATATATATATATATATATATATATATATATATATATATATATATATATATATATATATATATATATATATATATATATATATATATATATATATATATATATATATATATATATATATATATATATATATACACATAAACAAGCGTAAACATAAAAAACAAGTGGTCTAGCAACGTGATTTTCAACATCCACATTTTTTAATCATGGCACATAATTTTGTTATTTTTTATTTACGTTGCCTAGCCTACAACTGTCAATTCCAATTCAATTCGCGGGGCTGTGTTTATTATTTAACATATGAATTTTTTTCTCCTACAACAATTATCAAAGTCAAGAATGTTTTAATGGTAAGCAGACAAATTGGTCCTGTGCCTTTTTCTTGTGTGAAAGCTTACTGTTGGTTATTGTGAAAATAATAGACATGTGTGTATGTGAGTATGAGTGTCCTGTTGATTATTGGGTAGATTTGAGGAGATGGCGTTGGTGCTATTTGATTATTCTATAACTATAATGATGTGGTGTAGATATTTAAAACCTAGTGGCTTATAAGAGTTGTTTATCTAATAAAGTAAAAAAATGTAGTTGATGATCATCAAGGTGTTTCAGTACTTGACTCTTAAGAAGATGGAAAGACCCGAATAGATAACGGAATTTTTAAAAGTTATTGAATAATGTTTAAAAAAAGCTTAGACTTTAAGAAGTCGATGAAATGATGGGGAATTAAGTTGAAGCCAAGAACGAAAGTACTTAGGTACCGTCCAAAAAAGTTAGGTTACTACGCGTATATGGAATGGTTTTTGTGAAAGTGACATATACTATTCTTAAACGTGATTGGGTAGATAATGTAAAAATGTGTCTTAATTACTAAATAAACGAAAAAACAACTTTTCAAATATTGTGGACAAAACCATGTAGTTATATGGTAAGAAGGATTTTGTTTATTATTTTTAAAATTATACCTACCATAAAAATTTAGAGATTGACTATGATAAATTCAAAACATCTATAATTAAAAGACAAAAATAATAGAAAAATCCTGACAATGTTACTAAGAAAAATATTAGATAAACATATCGCTATAGGCAATACGTTTATTATTTCAGCTTGTTGAAAATAATATGATTAAAAATGATGAATAGTAAAAAAGAATATGATTAAAAAATGTTCTGACTGTATAATAACTATCATTTATATTATCTTGAGACTATAAACAGCTGAGAAAATGAGGAAGAATGTTTTATAGGTGAAGTTGAAATAAGGAAGTTCGTCTATTTTTAGACAAATGAGAAGATATAAAACGAATTAAAAAACAATTTTAATGGCAAAAAAAACAAAAAAATTGAAGTTCTTTTAAAGACAAACAATAAAAGGCGAAAGGTGCTATTTTAAATTTCAGAACTCACAAGCTTTACTCAACTTTTGCTAATTTATAATCAGTTTTCATAAGCATTGTGTAAAGAGGTTAGAGGTAACTGCTCTTTAATGTGTATACTCTGCTATTTCAGAACAAACATTGGCAATCAAACTTTACTTACCTACATTTTTATATAAATTTTTTTTTACAGTATGCTCAACTAATTTTGAATTGTTTCAAAATCAAAGTTGAAAGTAAAGTAATATACAAAGACAAGCGTTGCCAGGGTTTTTAAAGAGTTTTCTGACTTTTTGACGATACAACGTAAAATAATAAACCGATTATATTTTTAAATGGCTTATTAAAACTTTCTCCTCAGTAAAGACTACTTCTATGCAAAATTTCGTTAAAATTGCTCGAGCCGTTCGGATGTGATAAGCGAACAAAACACACCCACAGTACCAACACTGCCTTTTATATATCTTTTATATAAAGATTATATACGTAGGCCTATAAACCAGTTAGAACGAAACTAAAAAGAGTTGAGAAATCCAGCTAAATTAGTGCCATCGTTTTGTAAAAAAAAAACAATTGCTAGCTAGTATCTTTAACAAGTAAAGGAAAAAATGAGTTTTTCATCACAAACTTTTTTTTAATTGAATCATGTATTGTTATCCGATATAAAGCTATGCCGAAAGTTTCAGCTCCCTAGCTAACCAAAAAGCTGATTACATTTTACTTGCAAGATTTGCGTACAGAGAAAGACACACACATACACACACAAACATAGATTGTAACCTAAATAAAGGTTTGTAATAAAATAGCATACAGCTGGTATAAATGCATCGAAAATTTAAAAGATAGTGAACATTATTTTCATATTTAAATGGAAAAAATATGACAATATTCAATATTATGTTTACATTAACATAACAGATGTTATATTATTTGATCTATTAAGCGTTTAATCACGTCTTTTAAATGGTAAACATTTCTTGCATTCAACATTTTTGTTAAGCTTAGCTATCTGCGTGATGTTTAAAGAAGGCTTGAATAGCCTAACCTGTAAATTTAAAACCACAGAAGTAAGCATGAAGAGAGCGTTTTTCTTCCAATAATTATGGTAATTTTTTAGTTTGTAATTATGTCCCAATTTTTTAGTTTGTAATTATGCCCCAATTTGTGCATTGTTCCTAATTTAGACAACTATTTTCGTCCGAAAGGTTTCTTGATGACTCAAAACACATGACTGCCAAAATCGAAACCCATGTCGACCGAAAAAAACACAAATTGCAGAAGTTTATAAATAAGCCAGGATGCGAACTTGAAAGCGCAACTGATGAAAAATCGGGAAAAACCACTCCCATGAAGGCCCGATATGTTCACTGTAGGCTGCCGGGACGAAACAGCTCATTTGCCATGCAGGGTGACAAAAAAGCTGTATGAACAGAGCCGCATTTGAACCATTTATCAATTTCATCCCGAATAATACACATCATAACGATTCCCCGTTCTAAAAGAGCAAGCACAGATTATTTGTTCTTCTTTTCAGCATATATATATATATATATATATATATATATATATATATATATATATATATATATATATATATATATATATATATATATATATATATATATATATATATATATATATATATATATATATATATATATATATATATATATCCCTACATGTCTTACGCCGCATAAAATACGTTCATAAGATTTGTCACAGTAGAAGTATGTCAAGGACTTTCCTAAAAAGTATTTTGAGTATATTTTATTGTGCATTGCTGTAATTAAGTCTTTCAAATAACAAAACGTTTACAATTAATATTAATATTTCAAACAGTAGGATGCCAACCAAATTATTGTAAAAATTATCATAATAAAAATTGTAAAGCCTATTTCTCATTTCATGAAATGTAAACCATAAACGTAACGACTATAGAACTCTCATTTTAAATTCAAAATTCAAAATAGCAAAAACTTAAAATTTTTGCAGTTGCCCGGCTGAATTTCATCGATGCGAATATACTGGAAAAATGTGTCACGGAAGAAGTCAGTAACCTGCTGCCACGTAGAACGATCCGAGGACGACTGTGACTGTGTGACGATGTGGCGATGATCTGCAGTAGCATGCTACCACGGTTGATTGTGCCACCAACATCACAACCAGGCCAACCATCGGAAATGGAGTTGCTCGACGGAGAGAAACTGAAATAAAAGATTCTTTAAGCCCTGAGACATCTGTTTCACACTCGCGCAAACACACACATACACACATATTTATAATATATATATATATATATATATATATATATATATATATATATATATATATATATATATATATATATATATATATATATAACATACTTCCATGTATACATACATAATTTGCATTGCTTTTGGAAACATTATGTGGATGGGAGAAGCTGTATTTAAGAAGCAGCGTTTGCATTAACGATGCCAATTTAACGTAATAATATGTGTGTGTTTGTATGTGTGTGTGTGTGCTTGTATGTAAGTATATGGAGTTTTAAACTGATATAAAACTGAAGCTCAGATGCTACAGGGTTGACTGAAGGTGGATAGATGCCACTTTGTATCAAAACGAAATAGAAAATACTGTTAGGAATTGAGTTAAGGGGTTGAGACATGTGAGGATTCGTTTGTTGCTGAAGAAAGAAATAGAAAAGGTAGAAGCCAAAAGGAATGATGTTGATGATGAAGAACAGGAAGTGCGCGGTGATGTTGATGATGACAATGACGGCGATAGTGGTGATGACAATGATGTTGAAGAATTGCAATCATCTCTCACGCCATCTTTGATTAACACTGAAAGAAGCGAATATAAAATAGCAGATATGCACACACACAAATATATTTCTGTGCGAATGCTTCCATGCATTCTTGTCGCTCTTGATTTTTAGCTGGTAAAAAAATTTAAAATAAGAAAATTAAAAAAATAGCAAGAACGTTTTGTTTATTTAGTTATCAAAAACACAAAAGCATGGATTGAATTAGAGTTAATCTTGTGATAAGATTTTATATTTGGACATCAAACAAAGGTGCTACATTAAGCTGTTAGTTCTGCACCAATACAATGCAATTTTTTTTTATAATAGTTTATAGTCCTTTACACCAGGTGTTTTAAGACTGTTATGGCTGTATGTTGGAAGCACCTAAGTACTTCCTGTTGTGGATTATAATTTGATTCTTTTAACATTCCCCTCCTCCTTTCTCCAGGATTGGGACTGGCTTGCAAAAGCAAGGCAGAGTTAATACAGTGCAAGCCAACCAGATGAGTTTCCTTGCAGCTCCATGAAATCATTGGGAGGTGTTTTTATTCTTTTTAAATGTTTATAACTAAATGTTGTTCAGCTGTAATCGCAAGAGAGATTTTTTTAAAGCAGTCAATTTTTTCACCAAATTTCGGTTGATGGAGATTGGAAGGGCAGTCGTATCTTATTTGAGAAAATTTCTCCTCAAATTTGACTTTTATTTCAGTTATTACTGCTTCTCAGTGATATTGCTCGTCTAAATATTGTTAATAACAGTTTGTTATAAATAACTTCTTGACATTTAAAAAATTGAAAACAACGGGTGCGGGGAATAAATAAATTTTATTCTAGTGTAGTGTTTTTAAGACGACTTAGCCAGCATATGCAGATGTACAGAATAAAAACTATTATTTTTCATTACATTGGTTTTGCTGGTAGTTTCCCCAAAAATTTTCAAAACCCTCTTTTCATTTTTCCTCTGAAAAAGAGGAAGGGGCTACTTGCAGATACTTTCCCCTCACATTTTCCAAAACCCCCTGCCCTCCGTCTCCTACGCCTGCTTGTTCAGACACTCAGAAAAGAGTTTAAAGGTTGATGTTACGATGGTGGCCGAAAAAAATGTCGTGGACAAAATGTCACGGACAAAATGTCGTGAGAACACAATTTTGTTAGACAAAATGTCACGGACAAAATGTCGTGAGAACACAATTTTGTTAGACAAAATGTCGTGGAGAAAATGTCGTGGACAAAATGTCGTGGACAAAATGTCGTGGACAAAATGTCGTGGAGGAAATTTCGCGGACAAAGTGTCGTGAACAAAAAGTCGCGGTTAAAATGTCGTGAGGACAAAATGTCATGGGATAAATGTCGTGGCTTAAATGTCACGGATAGACAATAGACTAGACTATAAGGATTTTACTGGAACCTTTACCCTTATTGAAAAATGAAATAAAACGATACAAAGGGCTATTGAAAAAAATCGCTATACATAAATTAGTTTGATGTCATATTTACTAATAAACGTGTTATAATTAGAGCTGTGAATCGATTAAAATTTTTAATCGTTTAATTGCATACGATTAAACATTTTAATCGAGAGTTAATCACGATTTTAACGCGATATGTTTAGATACAATTTCTGTTTCAAACACAGTACTCTCACTCTCTTTTACTCTCTCCCTCTCTCTCTCTTTCTCTCTCTCTCTCTCTCTCTCTCTCTCTCTCTCTCTCTCTCTCTCTCTCTCTCTCTTTTTCAAGAGAAATACAAGAAAATGGATAATAATACGTCGAACAAGTAAAGATAAAAAATAACTGAAAAAATGCTTTTATTTTCCTCTTTATCAGAGTCAACGAACTAAAACTTTTGAATCTAAAACAACCGTTACGCTCAATTTTGTATATTGGAACTCTGGCAACTTATAAATAAACATCCGTACTGTTTAATTATTTTAGACCTCTGGCTACTTGATTAATTTGATTTGATTAATTTTAATTGATTTAAGGCCTAATTCATGTCGGAAACATTAAATTCATTAAATTCATGTATTGTCATCCAGAATAAAGCTTTCTTGAAAGTATTAGAGCTCTAGGTAGTCGAAAAGTAGATGAATTTCTGTTTCTAAGATTTGATCATCACAGACAAACAAACAAACAAACAAACAAATAGAGAGACGAGTGAAGTTAAATAGAGGTATTTAGTAACAAAGAAATAGATATTAATATTAAATTTTGGTGCAAAATTCAGACTAGTCGTTAAAATATTTAACGGCGTTAATTTTTTTACTGCGCGCTAATTTTTTAGCGTTAATTAACGGAATTAATCGCGTTTAATTTGCAGCTCTAGTTATAATTTATCAGAAGTGCAATTCCACACGCTTCTGCCTATTCATTCCTTTTCAATATCTTACAGGTCAGGTGAAAGCATTTCTGAAATGAGATGGTCATATAGTTAAACAACAACATTTCTGGAATGAGATGGTCATATAGTTAAACAACAACGTTTCTCGTCGTAAAAATAATTTTAGTTTCTTTTAAGTTTTTTGTCAAGACTTTTAGCAGAGTTTTTTCCCAGCGTGTATGGCTAGATTTCAGTTTTTATGGGTCGGACTGTGTCCACCGACGTATGATCTAAAAAAATTTATTAAATAAATAAAAATAAAACAAAATAAATGAAACAAAATTGAAATAAAAAATTAAAATAAAAGTGGAATAAAATGGAATGGAATGAGATATAATGGGATGAGATGGAATGAGATATAATGGAATGGGATGGAATGAGATATAATATAATGGAATGGAATAAAATATAATGGAGTAGAATGAGAGATATAACGGAATGAAATGAAATGAGATATAATAGAATGAGATAAATTGAATTGAGATATAATGGAATGGATTGGAATGAAATATATTGGAATGGGAATAGGAGCGTCATTTCAGCAATATTTTGTGTGGGGGCAAGCCTTTACTAAATTTTTCACTTTTGCTTCTAAAAATAGTGCAGATGACCAGAGGGTAAAGTAGTCGGTGGTAGATTTTCCAGAAATTTTCTAAAGCTTTCTTTTTATTTATTTTGTAAATTCTTTTGAAAATCCTTGGGGGCAACCGCCCCTGTCCCCCAGTGACGCTCCTGAATAGAATGGAATAGATAGAGGTATAATGAAATGAGATTGAGTGAGATATAATAGAATGGGATAGATTGTGATATAATGGAATGGAATGGAGTGAGATATAATGGAATGGGATGGAATGGAATGAGATATAATGGAATGAGATGAAATGGAATGAGATATAATGGAATGGGATGTAATAAGATATAATGGAATAAAATGATATATAATGGAATGGAATAAGAAATAGAATGGGACGGAATAAAATATAATGAGATGTGATGGAAAGAGATAAAATAGAATGAGATGGAATGGAATAGAATGAGATGAAATGAAATGAAATAAGATATGATGGAGTGGAATTAAACGGAATGAAATAAAACGAAGTAAAAAAATAATTCCGAAAAGATAAAATTATAAAAAAAGAAAAGATAAAATTATAAAAAAAGAAAAGATAAAATTATAAAACAACAGTAAAGAACCAACTCCTTCCTCCGAAATGCTTAAAAGCAAGAATGCCACCCCGTCGAGTTTCATCACTGGTGGTCGCTAAGTTGGCTTGCGTGTTCGAGCTTGTTCATAAAGCGGTAAATTTCGTTAGAATTTTTTTTGGATATTTTTTATGTTGTATTTCATTATTTTTTTAATCATCATCTTTCGTGTTTTAGATTTATTTCTTCGCGACTTCTTTTGTGGAAGCATTTTCTTTCTTTCTTTCTTTCTTTCTTTCTTCTTTTTTTATAGAATTATTCGTAAAAATTTAAATAATTTCCTCAAAAACTGCATCGAGCAGTTCTTTATGTGAAAAAATGAAAGGAAAAATTGAATAAATATTCAACAAAACAAAAGCTACGATACAATAAGCAACAATACTAAAATATCAATAATCAACAAACAACAACAACGATATCAACAAAAACGCCATCAACAAACACCGAAATCAGCAGCAACAAACAGCAAACAACGACATCAACACCAACAAACAACAACAAACAACAACACCAACAAACAACAACAAACAACAACACCAACAAACATCAACAAACAACAACACCAACAAACAACAACAAACAACAACACCAACAAACATCAACAAACAACAACACCAACAAACATCAACAAACATCAACACCAACAAACAACAACAAACAACGACATCAACACCAACAAACACCAACAAACAACAACACCAACAAACATCAACAAACAACAACACCAACAAACAACAACGATATGGCCTCCAAAGTGCTTCTCAACACAACGACGACGACGACAACGACGTGGCTCCGTCATTTTCAGCAGCGGTCTTGTAACGTCCACAACCGGGCAGAAAATCTGGCACAAAATGATGCCGTAAAACAGCACAACAGCAACCATGTCGGCGGCGGCGGCGAAAAGGAGAGAAAAAATAGTTCGTAATTTCAAACCAAATAATATTAAATAATAATAATATCTCGTAATTTTTTATATTAATTGCTATAATTTAATTAAATATTTAATTATATTTAATTATTATTTAATACTTGTCGGTAATAATAACTAAAATTGTAATTAATAATAACTATCATTGTTAATAGTTAACAAATAAATAAATGATTTTACTACTTTTATTTAATATGGTCAGCAACGTACGTATGATGGCTTCTGTAGGTCCCAGGCCATCCCTGTCGACAAAGTTGAAGTAGTCGATGTTGGTGCAGTTGTATGTAGTTGTACTGTTCTTGGCTGTCGAATGGAAATTCGTGAATAAATGCGAAAATTATTTACGCAATGAAAAACGCTAAACATATTAAACAGAAATAATCAGTTCCACGTCAAATCAATCAAAATTATTTCACTTTTTTGTGCAGCTGTAAGCGAATCAGAGATTTTTTTTATATTTATTTGTTGATCACCCAAACCGAATTTTTTTTACATTCGCAACCCGGTCGGCAAAGAAATGCAGCTATAGTTTTCCAGAATTGTGAGCATGATTATAGAGACTGGACTTTGATTTATGGACTAACGTCCAGGCAGTTCTTGCGACATCATGGAGATGTTGACAGATGCGTTGCAGTCTGATATCGGGCTGGTGAGAATCCAGCGCGTTTAAAACGCGATAGAATCAATCATACTCCACAGAAAACTGTTCTTTGCAAGCTCGTACGAATATTGTCGCAAAAGCGAACTTTTGGTGGAAGATGAAAAGATAGAGAAATAGAGCTATAATAGAACACTGGAGCAATAGGGCTACAAAAGTGCAATAAAGCACTGAAATACGTATCTAGGAGTCGTGTAGATCAACCGGCCAATGATATACACGATTTTTCTGAGCAAGAATCGATGGTGTTTGTAGGTCGAAGAATTGAATGTGGAATTTTTTAAGTTTTCCTATTAGTGACTGTCCTGCTGCTATGTAAACACACGGGGCTCATTAGAAATCAATTTTTTGGGTTCAATTCATCGTCATCGTCATCGTCATCGTCATCGTCATCGTCATCGTCATCCTCATCGTCATCGTCATCGTCATCGTCATCATCATCATTACCGTGAGCTTCAACGCCATCATCGTAGACATCACCGTTCATTCAATATCATTTTTCTACAAAAAATAACAAATTTCTATGAATTATTGACAACCCGGAAAAAAACTGAACCCCAAATGAGCGAACATCAAATAATTTCATATTTATTAAAGAAAAACTATTTTTATTCAGAATCTCGAAGATAATCAGAAATGGAAATCAAGTTCAGATTGTTTTTTATTCACTTTTTTTCTAGTTTTAATGAAATCATAGGTCGATAAAGAATCTGGTGCAACTGGAAATTCCGAATCATTTTCCATCTTTATCTCCAGCAAACGTCCAGCAAATGCATTTCAGCGATGAATTTGATTATCGTGGCGGACAGCGAGGCTGAGGGGGGTCTTCCCTGGGACGTCGAAGGACCGGTAAATTCGGGGAAGATTAGGACTGGGGATAGCATTTCTCGTTTGTTCGATGATTCATCGCGTCGATCTATTTCTTTGTGACATTCTGTTTGCCGAATTTAACCGTAAAGTTGGCCGATGAAATGCCATTGGAGAAATAAATAATTTGCTATTTTGGATGGAATATTTTTTTGTCATTATTTCCAAATTTAATTCCGAAATGTAAGTAGATTTCCAATTTTGCTAGAAAGCCTTACGACCGGGATGACAGTTTCTGGGGAAATCCCGGTGATTGCAAAGTCCCCCCCCCACCGTGATGTGCAGGTGCTGTCACGTGATGCCAATACTTTCCATTCCCGATTCGTGAAGCTAAGACGCTAAGAAAAAAACAAAACTGATTTTTTTGAATTTTTATAAAACCCTAAAAAACCATAGCCATCAGTTAACAGACTAATAATAATTTAAGTGACATAAACTTTATTCGGTCTTCGCATTAACTCTAGTATTCCATACTCAGTCTCCTCCTTGGAATGTATTTCGTTATTTAAGCAAGCTCTAAAATCTTATTATGAAATATGAAAAGATGCGAGTATAATATTAAACATTCAATTTTTATTTCAAGTCATTCAACGCTGGAAAAACAACACTTAAATTTTATTAGCTCGGAGACAATTTTGGGAAGAAAAATTTATTTAGTAAAATCGCTAATTTTTCATTGCACATCAAATAAACCAGTGAAACTAACTCAAATAAATTCTCAATGAAATAAAAGAAAAGAAAAAGCGAAACAAAAGTTTCCCGCGAGCTTTCATCTGCATCGCTTTCTAATCTCGCACAAGCCTCTTCATCTACCAATTAGATCTTTCATCTACATACTCGTCGTCAGCCGCAGCCATGCAGCCGATGCCACTAACCGCCCCACCATCGCCGGCATCCGGTGGGACCACGTGAGATGGAGTACCGTAAAACGGGGTGACTTTGCCCGTGCGGGTGACTTTGGCCCAACTTTTAAACGCATAAAAATATATTAAAAAAATTTTTTTTTTAAACTTTCGCTAGGTCACGCCATACATCACTACTATGCACACCTTTTTAGCATAATTGTTCATAGAAATATAATTTGTACTTTAAAATATAGGTTGATTTATTTTGGGCCAAAGTCACCCGCACGGGCAAAGTCACCCCGTTTTACGGTACGCCGATAATTTCATCCATTGTCGGCGAAGAGCAAAACGAACTCACAGCATCTTTTACAGCATAGAAAACGTTGTGTGCTGTGAGTTGTGTCGAAGATTCACGTCGTGTTTTGTTACTTGTCTTCCATTCATATTAGAATTGATGTTTTTCTTCGAACCCTAAATTGGATTCAAAACTGTTGAAATTTCATTTCGATATATTTCTCTTAAGATGGAAAATATAACTTTCCTAATCTTCTCTTTCAAACACTTTATTTTTATGAAAATTTTTTATTTCCAACAAATTTATTTTTATACGAAAGAGTTTTTTCTCTTAAAGCGAATTTTTCGTTATAAATCATTTAAGCAATCTTTCTTTCTTTTTTTCTTTCTTTCTTCCCATTTTTTCGTTGCTAGAATTAGAGGGTGAATTCCACTAAAACGTTGGAAATATTTTTATTCTGGTTGTAGTGATGATGATAACGGTTAGGGTGATGATGACAACGACGATCTAAAGTTATATATTTCTCCATATAAACACTCACGTAATTAAAAAAATAATAAAACTAATTATTAAACTAACAAAAGATATACATTTATTCTGTAAAAATATTTTTTAATTCGTTTTTTTACTCTGTGACTTTAGCCAACAAGTAACAAATATTATAAAACTACCTCCACTTTAATCTTGTTCGTCTCGAACAGATTTTTCGCCTCAAAAAATCTCAGCAAGGCAATGTATACAGAGAACTTTTTTTTTTTCTAACTGCTTTGACAACAAACTGCCAATGAAATAGTCAATTCTTTCAACAATCGGGCGCAGTTTTTTCCAGATTTTCCAAATCTGCTTTGAGGCTTGGAAAACCACGTTAAATCATTCCCTCTAAATTTCTTCACACTTGAAAATCAATCACAATGATCCCCACTAGGTCACTGGCGGCCCTGTGCAACTGAACTGGTCGATCTCATTTCCGTTCGGCCTCTTCTGGTGTACTTTTGGACTGAGAGTATTTGTTTAGTCACCTAGAATTAATTTTCAGAAAAATTTACTGACCCTGCAAATGTTCATCGCTTTTCTGCATTCAAAAATAGCTCATGACTCATTTATTCTTGCGTATATTGTAGAGAGTTTGATTCGGCTTTTGATGTCTGGACCTGATTTTGTTTTTTATTTTGTCGCTGTTTTGCCCGAGTTCGAAATTTATTTTTAAAGAGAAAATAACGTAAATAACTTAATAGATAATAAAAAGTATCAAAGTAATACTAAGATAACAGAAATTTGATTCAAAATACAGCATGAGCCTACTTCTAGGACAGTAAAAGGTTTATGTAAATTTTTATTGCGAGTTGCACAGAATGTTTTGAAAGAGAATTCTAACTTTAATCCACTCACATTAAAGAGAGTAAAAAATATTAAACACACAAACGAAACGTCTTAGCGTCCGTCCTCATGACGTCAACAACGATTAAGTCATAGCCTCATAGCCTCATAGCCTCATAGCCTCATAGCCTCATAGCCTCATAGCCTCATAGCCTCATAGCCTTATAGCCTCATAGCCTCATAGCCTCATTTTTAACGTTTATTAATTTAACAAGGTTGATGAAAGGAGTTACCTCCGCGAGACAATCAACCTTAAAGTGTTGTAATCACACAAAACAATTGAAATCAATACAAAGTCATAATACAATCAAAAAGAAAAAAAGGCAACAGAAAACTGAAAATGTCATAAAAAAGTTTGAAAAAATTAATGTAAAAATATAATAAGATGTTCGTATAGCAATCTAAGTCTTTATTTACACTGAAAACCTTTGCTGACTTTTTGAAGGTTTGTAAAGAAGACATATTTAGATTTGCAAACGCATTATTCCAAATCTTCGGGCCATTTAATTAAATATTTTCGAAGATTAGTTTTATAAGTACCTATTCTAACATTATCTACTATACGTAAGTTGTTAGAATGGACATTTTTTGATAAAATAAAGTAATTTGTAAATATTGCGGGTAATTCATTATTGAAATATTTAAACATAAAAATTAAAGCTTGATAAATATAAATTTGGTCCAATTTCAACAATTGTCCTTGGTCAAAAAATGTGGAAGCAGAAGCAAAACGGGGTGCCTTGAAGATGACTCTTATGCATCGTTTCTGCAGGGTTGACAATTGTCTTCTTGCTTTCTTGGATGTTGGACACCATATGATGTTACAATAGTTGAAGTAAGGATAGATAAAAAAGTAGTAAATAGTAAGTAAAGTAGATTTGCTTAATAGATGAGAAGACTTATAGAGAACACCAATATTTCGAGAAACTTTTTTACATACACTACTTATATGATCATCCCATGTAAGAAATTCATTGATATATACTTCTAGAAACGCTCTTCACAAAGTTAGTATGTAACAGATTAGGACAAACAAATTAATATACTCGCAGAACTTTTATGCAATAGGTAAATGACCTACAGGACGTTTGTCAAAGCACGCTGCTGTTCGCTGATGATGCCGAAATGTAACGTGTCATCAAGGATGATTGTGACATTAGTAAACTGCAAAAAGATATTGACAAGGTTTCTTGTTGGTTCGACGACTGGGGAACGAAGAATAATATAAAAAAATGCCTTGTTTTAAATATGGAAGAAAAGCAACACTACAAATACAGAGAGTGCAATTCATATACTTTCAAGTGGTTGATGCAATAAGCGATTTAGGTGTTATGTTAAACTCTAAATTGTCTAAATTGCAGTTTAAAGAACACGTTTTCGGCAGAATAAACAAAGCCAATGCAATGTTAGGACTATTAGCAAGATACTTCAAACACTTGTCAGACAAAGCTTTTGTGGGTTTATATAAATCCTTGGTGAGATCTCAGCTGGAGTGCGCGGTACAGGTGTAGAACCCCTATAGACGAAATTTGATAGAAGCTGTTGTGTCTTTCAGAAAACTTTATTCTTACTAAACACAATATAAATAACAAGAAACATGTAATGTAAATACCGCGCAACTTGCAAAACACTAAACAGAACTTTCTCGCAACAACTCGGTAGCTAGCTAGGAAGGCGCACCTGACTACACCTGGAGTGTCTCGTCACAACACCTTCCCACAAGCTTTTGAGTCTTTTCAAAAGCGAAAACTAAATTTAAAAATGTCTTCTAACGAAAGAAAAAAAAATCGTGTCAAAATCTTAAATTCTTCAACCGCAGGCGCTCCGAACGTCGTGGTCCGGTTTCAACTGAAGTATTCGCTTGCGTTGCTGATCTTGTCAGATCCGTCGGTAGAATTTCTCCTGGTACGGCTGTCGCACTGGATGGAGAACTCATTGGCAAACTGGTCGCTTGATTTCCTGTTGACACGGTTGCCGGACTTTTCGTCATGATTGGACTCTTCGTTGACGTGGTCGCTGGACTCCTCGTTGACGTGGTCGCTGGACTCTTCGTTGATGTGGTCGCTGGACTCTTCGTTGACGTTGTCGCTGGACTCCTCGTTGACGTGGTGTCAAATGCGTCGTCTCCAAGACTCGATGATGTGGAGTAACGTGTAACATAACGTGGGCGGAGTTGTTCCACATGGCGTTTCCAAATCGACCCAGTTGAGCATAATCGTACTTGGATGTTTCGTGCTCCCAATATTTTGTTGACGATTGCAGGAATCCATCTTGGTTGTTTACCCTGTCTGGGACCACAGTGTAGAGCGTAACAAAAATCTCCAATTTTGTACTTGTGTTGTATTTGGAAAGATTCTTTGTTTGTTCTTTGACTTCGTTTATCCTGCATCTCTCGAACAAGGCAAGGAGGACATGGCAAAAGAGAATCTAATTTGCTTCTGATTTGTCGTCTATTTTTCGTCACTGCATCTACATGTTTTCCTTTTTCTATGCCGTTTCTGGTGAGTCGATGTCCCAAGTATTCCACTGACGGTTGAGCAAAAACGCATTTCCTTTGATTGCACTTTAAACCTCTTTCTTGTAAACGTTGAAAAAGATTCCGTAGGTTTCTCAGATGCTCGTCAGCTGTGGTTCCACTCACTAGAATGTCATCTAAGTACACCGCTACTCCTGGTAGATCACACGTTAATTTGTCCATTATTTCTTGAAAATAACCTGGAGCTGAAGTGATGCCAAAAGGTAGACGTGTTTGTAGAAGTACACCTTTGTGCGTGCTCAACGCTAGTCTTCTTTGACTTTCTGGTGCCAGTTTAATCTGGAGGTATGCATCTGCGAGATCGATTTTACTGAAGCAAAAACTTCCTCCTAGTTTTCTCATCAGATCTTCTGGAAGTGGCATTGGGTAATGATGTGTTTCAAGTTGAGAGTTGATCGTTACCGAGTAGTCTCCACAGATTCTTAGTCCTGCCTTTTTCTGATTCGGTTGAATCCGTTTTCTGACTGGAACTACCGGGGTTCCATAATGATTGAACTGAGCTGGAATCCATATACCTTTTCTAATTCCTGCATCATAGACACTGTTCAATTCTTCCAGGATAGCAAACGGTACTGTCCGGGGCTTGCAGAAAATCGGTTCCGAATCTGGTTTGAACTTTATTTCTAGTTCGACATCTTTGAGACATCCCAGTTGTGGATCGAACAATTCGCTGTATTCAGAGCACAAACGTTGACATTCATTTTGAAGGTGGTTTTCTGTTGTTTCCGTTATAAGTTGAACGGAACTGAAGTTCTTTGACAGCAATGCGGTGACGTCAATCTTCATATCACGTATCGCCTCAAATCCCAGTAGGTTGAGATCATGTGTTTTTGTGACATTGAACCACACTCTTCTTTGGATGTCTGAGTTTTTCAATTTTACTTCTGTTTCAAATGTGCCCATTGTTGGGATGTCATCTCCCGTTGCTGAACAATATCTTTTATCATTCAGCTGCAACTTCGGTTTCCCCAGTTTGATCCATGCAGCTCGTGAACAAAAGTTGTCTCTGGAACCACTATCAATGAGAAAACTGAAGGGTTGACTGTTGAGAGTCAACTGTTGCAACAAAGGATTTCGTCCTTTCATGGTGAACACGTGTTCTTTCACGAATTCATCTTTTGCAAATACACACTGAACTTGTCTTTTCTTTTTTAGACAAACAGCTTGCAGATGTCCTTTCTTTTGACAGAAATTGCATATGTAGTTTGCAAAACGACATTCTTTAAAAGTGTGGTTGTTCTTACCGCAACGTCGACACTTTTCTTTAGGAACATTTGACGTTTTATCAGTTGCGTGCTGCTGATGATATTCCGTATGTTTCTTCTGCTTTCTTCGATCTACTTTGAATACCTGAGACGTTCTCTCAGGTGATGGGGCTTTTTCGCAAACGGGTTCTTTTGCAACTTGAGCTGCATCTTCGGTTTCGCATGCTATCTCTATTGCTCTTGCAAAAGATAACTCATCGTCATTTATGCGGAACAGAGCTCGGAGGACTGCTTCATTGTTGACGGAACAGATAAATCTGGTCCTCATTGCTTCGTCTTGTGGATTCTCGATGGAAGCGAAATCACAAGTTGTCGCTGCTTGACGAATTCTTGCCGCCAACTGGTTGATGGTTTCACCTGGTTCTCGTTTCATTCCGGTCCAGAATTTGTACCTTTCTCGGACGACAAACTTTGATGGGTTAAATTGATTTCCCATAAACATTTCGATTTCTTCTATCGTTAAGTCATTCGCTTTCTTTGGCGGTGTTTGCTGACTTGCTAACGTATCAAGAAACTTGTATGTTGACGAAGTTTGATTAGTCAAGAAAACTTGAGGTATTTTTCGACCAGGAACCGAATGAGCACCAGTGAAAGTTTCAAACCTTGCCCAGTAATCTTTCCATAATTCTTTCAAAGGGTCGAAAGCTTCGAAACTGGGAATATTTGTTGCCGATGGTTGTAAACTCACAATCAACCTCTCCATTTGTTTTATGTGTTCTGCTCGTTCTTTTTCGCGAAGTCTTTCTTGTTCTGAGCGATATCTCTCTTGCTCAGCGAACAATTTAATTAATTTATCAACTTCAGACATGTCGACTGCGCCAATTGTTGTGTCATTCAGAAAACTTTATTCTTACTAAACACAATATAAATAACAAGAAACATGTAATGTAAATACCGCGCAACTTGCAAAACACTAAACAGAACTTTCTCGCAACAACTCGGTAGCTAGCTAGGAAGGCGCACCTGACTACACCTGGAGTGTCTCGTCACAACAGAAGCACTAGAAAAAGTACAGAAAATAGCCACAAGACAGATGCACTCATGCAAGAAGTTTACATATAAGGAGAGATTGAGACTCTTGAACCTGCCTTCTTTGAGATACAGAAGAGAACTTTATAGAATGGCGTTTGGTCTGCTGCAGGAGAATTTTTGCCCGTGTTTGACAGGCTTTCCAGATCATGGAACAAGAGTTCACAAAATGAAATTGTCGATAAGACTGGCAAAAAGATATTGTGTCTCCCGTGGTGAAGGGCCGTTATAATTCAATAATGTGAAGCCTGTAGTGACTTGATTTCACTACTTTACCGACATTCCTCACCCTATAGAATGGTGACTTTGAACTTAGCTGACCGACCTATAAATTGTTGCGGCTTAAAGCGACAGTTATTGTTCTGTAGAGTGATTTACAAAAGAGGGAAGCCATTTATCCTCTTGCTTAAAAAAATTTTTTTAGGGAGTTACAGTAGGCATCTAACAGAGAGCGGCAAACAATTTTAATATGGTTACTCAGTAATCAGCGGTTTTATTGAAAATTTATTTTTTTTAAGTTAGTAAAAATAAATAAGTTAAAGTTAATTTTATAAATATAATAATAAAACAATAAGTGATTACTTGTTCACCAACAATAAAATTTTCTAGGCTCACTTTAAAAAAAAGCCACCATTGTCTTGCAAAAATGCATTTGTGGTTTTGCAAGAAACTTATTCGGTTTTTATTACTGTTATATGACTTCGTAACTTTGGTCGATCAATTCCTAATAAGCAGAGGGACTTGTTAATTAAAAAGGAGATATAATAATGTGTTACTCTGTAACTTGTTAATTAAAAAGGAGATATAATAATGTGTTACTCTGTAACTTGCTAATTACAAAGGAGATATAATGTGTTACTTGTTGAGTTTCACAACTGCACAATTTGGCACTTGGAACTGCATAATTCTTTTTTGTGCCCCTGCACTGTAAAAAGCTCTTGGTGTACCGCGACTTCACTACAACCCTACTATAATCTCACGGCACTTAGCACAACCACCAGCCCACCATATTACTACCACACCCTCGATAACACCCTTGATAACACCCAGCTCCATACATCTCCTCTCTTTCTTTTCCTTCATCAGCTCTTTTTTCCTTCTCGTATCATCTAAGCAAATCAACTGAAAATTCTATGGAAAGTTTATTTTCATTCCAGATGAACCATTCCATCTTAATACTCCTTCTTTTCGACCAGTTTGTTCTCTTTATCCTATAACCATTCATCCATCCATCCGTCCGTCCGTCCGTCCATCCGTCCATCCGTCCATCCGTCCATCCGTCCATCCGTCCATCCGTCCATCCGTCCATCCGTCCATCCGTCCATCCGTCCATCCGTCCATCCGTCCATCCGTCCATCCGTCCATCCGTCCATCCGTCCATCCGTCCATCCGTCCATCCGTCCATCCGTCCATCCGTCCATCCGTCCATCCGTCCATCCGTCCATCCGTCCATCCGTCCATCCGTCCATCCGTCCATCCGTCCATCCATCCATCCATCCATCCATCCATCCATCCATCCATCCATCCATCCCCATATTTTTTTCTATATTTATTTCATTTCTCTTATTCTTGATGACCCTGTCTTGCGTCATTCATGTTCTTAATTTCCACCTAGCTATGGATCACAGGTTTTGGCTGTTCAAACGTTCCACGAGTCTGGTGACTGTCCCTGGAGAAGAAACGGAATTTGGATTAATATTTTTTTTTATCAAATAGTTTCTATCAGTGTTCATTAGTTGTTTTGATTGCATTTAATTGGCACAGCAATTGTTAAAAATATTTTTTTTAAATATTTTATTTGATTACGATTATTTTAGCAAGTGTTCAAACATTGGAAAAGTCTTTTTAAGATAGTAAAAAATATTTGGAAAAAACTCTGGGCTTAGACGATGATGTGATTAACTAATATCATGATTGTAATTGATTATTTAAACCGATCAAATTAGACCCAATAGTGTTAAAATAATACATAATACATAAAATGATGACCCAAATGGTTATTCAGTTTTCCTGTAAATAAATGAAGATAAAATATGAGATCAGAAAATACAGTAGAAAATTCATATTATGAAGTGGCAGTATTTGGTAGCTGCGATGGTGATGACTTTAGTAGAGGTAATGACGGTAGTGATAGTGGCGAGTGTTACTGGTAGTGCCTGTGGCAATGGTGGTGATGAAAGTGGTTGTGGTGATTGTAGCAGTAATGATGGTGGTAGTGGTAATGATAGCAGACATGGTGGTGGTTGCAGTGGTAATGATGGTGGTGGTTGCAGTGGTAATGATGGTAGTGGTGGTGTAGAGTCCACTTGCAATTATGTTTTGTTTTCAACATATCTGGCCGTCACCACATTACTTCCTCTTCCTCTCCAAGATTCGCGTTCAAAATTTGAAACAACTTTGTATTACAAAAATATTTTTTATAAAAAAAACCTTCCAAACATTGTTTGATTTTGCTTATTTCATCTTTTCGGAATTTTTGGTCGACCATTTCGACTGAAATGATTCCCGAGGATCGATGTGAAGAATCATTTATTTTCCATGTCGACCAAATAATTCTGTTTCCTTCTCAAAAGAGAACATATAGCTCGCCAAATATAACGGGTTTTTCCATTTTTTATTTCAAATTTGTTTTCGAATTCATGAAGTAGCATTTCAATATTATATCAAAGAAGAAAAAAGCCCCCTCTAGCGTGAAAGCATTAATGATACATTATCATGCTTTGTGTTACAAAAAATGAGACCCCGAGGAGATGACAACAATATCGAAATGGAAGAATCTCGAACAATACAGAATACACCATCGATGGATGATATTAGAAGTTAAATATTCACAGTATCTTTTCTTCGCTGTACTTGTGGCGAATGAGTTTTGAAGTTCTGTTAGCATTATTAAATTGATCGGTTGGTGATAAATAATTGGAGCTTTTCATTTTTTTTGCGGTTAAAAATAGGTTTAATCAAATTAATAGAATGCGAAAGTGTGAAGGTGCTTGTAAAAGAAGAGCGAATTGCGATCAAATGTTTTATTATGACACATACCAGCACGCAGTCACACTCGCGCAAATTAAAAATCATACACATACACTCAAACGATATACACAAATGCACTGAAGCAATATACACACATACAGTCAAACAACATACACACATACACTCAAACAACATACACACACACCCCAACGATATACACACATGCACTTAAACACTTATTAAAGACACAAAAATACATGCACGCAATACTATAAACAAGTGAAGCAAAAACAAAGTTTTTTAAAAACACACTTTTATATTATCGATTGTGTAGGCCACATTCTGTTACATAAACAACTAGCGTATTAGCATAGACAATAAATAGTTAGACGAAAATATCACAGATAATTATTAATTAAATTTTGCCAATCAATCCGAAAGTTTGATAGAATGCATTGTTAATCAGTTCGGAGGTATGTTTAAATTTTGAAGTCTCTCGCTCATCGGGAAGTTAGTTTAAAATCGATTTCAAAATTTGACGACAGACAGACAGACAGAGAAGTCAAGTTAAGTAAAAGTGTGTAAAAAGCAAATACACGACGAAAACATTTAAAGACACAGATACCTACATGCACGCAAATAAATACACACAAACACATACATTCACATTCTCATACAAGCAAATATATACACATGACACATACAGGCAAGTAAGAAAAAAGAAAGACAAATACTGACGCACAAATGAACGCGAAACAACAGCGACAGACAAAGAGCACTTCCAAACGCATTTGCATTGACGTGGGTGGCACAAGCCTGAAAACTAATTGGAAGAGACTTGCGTCAGGGAAGAATAAGAAGGAAAGGAATTTGAAGTAGTTGAGATGCTTTGGGAATGTTCCATGTCGTTTTTTATATCAATCTTTTTGGAATAGCCTTCTGTCAGGACTGTCAGGGAAAATGGTTGCATGTCAGATTTGTTATTTGGATGAAAGGGTTTTAGGTGTCTGGATAGTATTTTCAAATGGCCAATATTATTTTATCCGATGATTCTATCTACCTGTTCTTGTAAAAATATGACATAAAACATTTCTGGTGTCGGTGACTTATTTTGACCATGGTAAAATAATTAATAAGTAATGGGGATAGAAGTCATGGCACCGCTGATGTCAATGGCCCTTATAACCCAACTTTGGCATCATCTTTCGAAGATATACTCTATCGTTTAAACATTTTCATTCAGGGACTTTGGTGTTCCCTTTATTCTGCTTCTAAATAATGGATTATTTATAATCGGTTTCTATTGGTTAGAATATTTATGCTTCGTTTCTAATTTTTACAACATTTAAACTCAATTTCTAAACGTTAGAAAATTTGTATTCAGTTTTCTATTTGTTAGAACTTTTGTACTCTGGAATGGTTAAAAAGAAAAATTCTACTTGTTCTCCAAAACGTGATTAACAGTTACTAATAAAATAAAATAAAAACATTTTAAAAAGACACACTTTTACTTCTAAGTGCACTAAAAATAAAGAAATAATTTTTTGTGTTTTATCCGATTAAATCTCTTAAATAGTTTGACGAAATATAAAATGGGGGGACTTTCATTTTTTAAACTCTGTCAGTCATAGAAGCATATAAGGTGAATGTCCCACACTTTTATATGTCATCAAATTATTTAAGAGATATAATTGGATAACACAATTTTCAGGCAAATTTTATAAATCTTAAATGAACTTATGTAAGTTTTTTCATCCGTTCCACTTTTATGAAGCACGAGTGAAGCTGCTAAAAACTAGATAACAAACTTTGAAAGGCGGCAAGAGGCTTGCTAAATTCCGGCGTATAATTGACTTTCCGTTTTTCTTGTTTTTTTATGAGAAAAAATATTACGAAAAAAGATACTTTTTTTCGAAAAATACGCTTTTATTTATGTGTGGAAAGTGCACTAAAAAGTATAAAATAATTTTTTTCCTTTCCTTCTATATGTCATCAAATAATCTTTGACTAAAAATAAAAGCGTGGGACGCTCATCATAATCCATGGATTATGATGGAAATGGAACTGGATTAGGGTGAGCTCCCACGCTTTTATTTTTAATCAAAGAAAACGGGAAGTAAGAGAAAAATCGATTACAATATTAACCGATAGCACACAACGACGAGGTTAAGTAAAATTTTATTAAAATCGCTCAACGTTGTTCTATGCATGTTACCATTGTTTCTCTACGCTCAAAAATTTTTTATGGTCAACATGTTGTCTCAATAATTCAATGGTGTTTCAATCGAATTAGTTTGTCACTTGAAATCATTTTAGTAGAATAGAAAAGCAAACTTTCCACGTGATCATGTCTTGCTATTTCACAGAAAGTCCTTTTAATGACAAGACATATCACGTGACCGGACTGCACGTTTGTGTGCATGTAAGTGTGCATGTATATGTGCAATAATGTGCATGTATCTGTGCATGTATATGTGCATGTATCTGTGCATGTAAGTGTGCATGTATCTGTGCATGTATCGGTGCATGTAAGTGTGCATGTATCTGTGCATGTATCTGTGCATGTATCTGTGCATGTATCTGGGCATGTATCTGGGCATGCATATGTGCATGTATGTGTGTACATCGATCGTAAACGTGTGTGTATATAAATTTTTTATATTAACATCACCGTGTTTGCTTGCTTGCTTGAGCCATACGTTGGGACTCTATACCACTCCAAAAAACCAACTTTCCTTTATCGAATCAAGTTTGGTGGCCTAATTTGTTGCTGCGGATTTTACATTCTGTTAAATTGTCAGATTGATTAAACAACATTTGAGTGAATTACAAAATAAAATCAATAGAAACTTTTAAAAAATTTGTAAAATTACAAATTTTATGTAGATAAACGAACTTTAAATTTTTAATTTATTTAAAGAAAGCGACATTTAATTTTCAAATTTTAATAAAAATTCGTTTATTCCATATTGATTCAAAATTTTCTTAAATTTTTAGTCCTCACTAACTTCACATATTTAGTATTTAGAAAGCTATTAATGTTTTTATATTTTATAGTTTAACTATCATCACAAAATTTTTTGCAAAACATATTTAGTCGCCGAATTACAAAATTATTAAGGATTTCTTGTTTTCATGTATCTTTTCTTCACATGGTTCTAGGTAGGTTTATCGACAGTTGTCACTTTATCGACTCAACTTGGAAAGTTGACAAACCCACGAAAGAGTCGACAAACTCGCGAAGGAGTCGATAAGCCTGCGAACGACACGATGAACACGCCAACTCGTCGCATAGGCGTAGGCCGACAGAGGTATAACAACCTAAATGACCATATGGCAACAAAGACAAAGCATACAGACCAACCGCGACCATGGACTCGTTTTTTTTCTTTAGTTTATTATTGACTCGTATCACCTTTCGATGTTTAAGTCACGTCATTAAATAATGAAACAAATAGTCAACATAACGTCTGGAAAATATTTAAAAAAAATAAATAATAATAACTTCTTTTTTTCGTCCTTTCGTCTTCAGTAGTTTTATTTGTTGCTACTTTTTCTGTCTTTGTTTTCTATGTGAGCTGAAATTCTTTCTGAATGACCCATTTGTAAACAGCGTTTCTGAGTTTTTCATGTGCAAGTATGTTTTCAGTTGTTGGAGGAATTTTTTTTATTTAAGCAGTATTTATTGATGTAGTTATGAAGTGGAGCTCTTTTTGGTCAAAATTTTAAGAAGTAGTCGAGTGTTTATGGAATATCGCATATGTCGCAGTGACCAGTGAAATGAAGTTTCATAGATTTTAGTCGTCCGTTTAGAAGAATTCGATTTAACCGAAGTCTAGATAGAGAGATTTCTTTTTTTCTGGGAGTGTCAAAGAACGGAGAAATAAGACTTGGAAAGGGTACCAGTTTTCTGTATAAATCATTAATTTCAACAGTTTTCCAAGTGTTTTGCCATTCATTTAGAATCTTTGATTTGATTATTTTCTTGTATTCTGGATTTTCAAGGGTAACATCTATTTGGATTTCGGTGTAAGTGGTTGCTGTTTTGGCAAGAACGTCGGCAGTTTCGTTACCCTGCACGCCAATGTGGCTTGGAATCCAAATCAGCTTGCATACAACGTTTCTATTTCTGAAAAGATTAGTTGTAGTTTGTACAATAGATTGTTGGTAGTGAGATTTTGCAAAATTGTGACAAATGTCTAAAGCTTTGACGGCACTTAAAGAATCTGTAAAAATTAAAAGATTTGTTGTGGATCAGATTCTAATGCATTTGATGAAAGTAAATGATTTTCATATAGATTAAGAGCTATTTTGATAGCTTCTATTTCTGCAGCAAAAATTGAAATGTTGTCCGATGTTCTTCTGGACATTCTGAGACCGGTCGATGGAGCATACACAAAAATGACTGTTTTCTCTTCTTTTTTAGATGCATCAGTGTATATGCAAAAAACTGATCTGTATTTGTTGATGTGTTCCAGAACTTTAAAAAGAGCTCCAGAACTTTCTTTACCTATTTCGGTTAGGACAAAATCTGTTTATGGAAAAATTTGTTTCCATGGAGGTAATTGGAAAATTGGTGGCTCAGTAATGTTATTTAATATTGGATCATTCCATATATCCAAAATTTTTCTAGGAGCAGTTGGCGGTTGAAGTTTTCCAAAGCGACATAGAGTGTCTTAATCCAATTATGTTTTTCTTTTTTGGAAGGAAAAAATATCGTTTTAGCAGGATGATTCAGGCATGTTTTAACCCTTAGAGCAAATATTTTAAATCCCCAATTAATTAGGCTAAAACTTACTTTGTTTACATAATTTTGCATATCATTATAGAGGATGTTTAATTCTTTTCCAGAAGTCCAAAAAGCACAATCGTCAGCATATAAAGATATTTTGATTGATTTCGGAGGATCTGGAAGGTTATTTATTTAATAGTATTAAAAACAGTAAGGGACTTAATACACTACCTTGAGGAGTACCGTTTTCAAGTGAGTGTGTTTTGGACAGGGTAGAACCCAATCTAACTTGGAAAGTTCTATCTGTAAGAAAATCCTGGATCCAGTTAAGAATATTTTTTCTGATGCCGATGTTATGTAGTGTAAGAATAAGACCTTTTTGCCAAACAAGATCGAAAGCTTTTTCAAGATCTAGAAATACAGCTAGAGTGACCCCTTTCTTTTTCATTGATACTGATGTATCATGCTGCAACCTAAGTATATGGTCAAGACAACTGCGCGATTTTCTAAAACCAGACTGTTCTGTTTTCAATATTTCATGTTTTTCGAAGAAGAATGATACTCTATTTTTAACAATTTTTCCATTGATTTACATAATGATGAGGTGAGGTATTAAGAAGTTTGGAGATTTTTAGGCTTATTAGATTTTGGAATAGGAATAACTATTGATAACATCCAACTTCTGGGTAGTTTTCCAGAAGACTGATTTATTCAACAGACAAACCGCGACCATGGACTCGTACTTCTTTGGTCTACTTAAGCAATGCTGGATATTCACTCGGCGGTGTTTCGATAAAGGCTATATGCTAAATGTATGTGTTCATGTATATGTTTGGAATAAAGTGTAATAGAGTGTAAAAATATTTAAAAAAGTTCTGAAGTTTGAATAAAGAGTTTGTAATTTTATTTTTTGAAAATAATTCTTCGCTAAAGTTACACGCTAGATGGCCGTATGCAAGCTTCGGTATACGTCCAGTGACACACAAAGAAAGTGACCGGAGGCTCTTTATAATTATTCATATCGATTAATGAAAAGTAACATTTATAACTATTTAATAATTGACGTGTTTTTATTAACATTTTAATTAACCCGTTTCACATGTGACTGTGTTTCACATGAGTATATTTATTGCACGTATATTTTTATTCTGTGTGTGCTTATTTTTTCTACATATATATTATTTGCGTATGTTTCTTGTATGCATGCTAGAAAATGCGTAAGTATGTATATGTATATAATATATGTGTATGTATGTATGTATGTATGCATGCATGCATTTATGTATGTATGTATGTATGTATGTATGTATGTATGTATGTATGTATGTATGTATGTATGTATGTATGTATGTATGTATGTATGTATGTATGTATGTATGTATGTATGTATGTATGTATGTATGTATGTATGTATGTATGTATGTATGTATGTATGTATGTATGTATGTATGTATGTATGTATGTATGTATGTATGTATGTATGTATGTATGTATGTATGTATGTATGTATGTATGTATGTATGTATGTATGTATGTATGTATGTATGTATGTATGTATGTATGTATGTATGTATGTATGTATGTATGTATGTATGTATGTATGTATGTATGTATGTATGTATGTATGTATGTATGTATGTATGTATGTATGTATGTATGTATGTATGTATGTATGTATGTATGTATGTATGTATGTATGTATGGGTGTTGGTGGCGTTTTCACGCATATGTGTATATTTTGTGTTCGAGGGTGCATGCGTATACTAGTGTGTCCATTGTGTGCAAGTACGTCGATGAAATTTTATATCTTTTAAATTTTTTTGTAACTGTGTAAAGAGAGCTTTTATCGAAGCATGTTTTTTTCAAAAACTGCGGCAACTAAAATAATCCCAGCACTTCACTTGCACAGAAATGTTGATAGCATCATCATCATCATCACTCATTGATCATCACCAGTTGTGAAATTACATATCATCACCATGACAGGAGTCTTAATCGTCATCATTACTATGACATGACAAGTATCGTTGTTATTATTACCATCGACCATCGTTGTCATCGTTATCGTCATCATCATCACCATATCGTCATCATCATCATCATCATCATCATCATCATCATCATCATCATCATCATCATCATCATCATCATCATCATCATCATCATCAACAACAACATCAACAACAACAACACACAAGCATGGATCAGCGTCACTACAAATGGATGACCGTGACATTCAGAACACGTGCACACATGCTCACATGCACGTCGCCTTTCTTTTTGCCACTCCATCGAATTGTGGAAGACATTCCTCATGGTCGATGTGTCAATTATGACATGCTCAGTAAACTTTATACTAATCATTATCGTTATATATTATATTTTCAATTATATTATTTTACTTCATGATATACTATAATAATAATAATAATAATAATAATAATAATAATAATAATAATAATAATAATAATAATAATAATAATAATAATAATAATAATAATAATAATAATAATAATAATAATAATAATAATAATAATAATAATAATAATAATAATAATAATAATAATAATAATAATAATAATAATAATAATAATAATAATAATAATAATAATAATAATAATAATAATAATAATAATAATAATAATAATAATAATAATAATAATAATAATAATAATAATAATAATAATAATAATAATAATAATAATAATAATAATAATAATAATAATAATAATAATAATAATAATAATAATAATAATAATAATAATAATAATAATAATAATAATAATAATAATAATAATAATAATAATAATAATAATAATAATAATAATATTGTATATCTAAATATTGGTTTATTACAGAAAGATAAAAAGGTATTAGGAAATTATCAATTTGGCTTTAAATCTAATTTTTTTTAATTAATCCAATTTTATAAACATCACAATATGAAATTAAAAATTTGAGATTATTACGTTTTTAGTTTTTCAGATCTTAATTATGCACATTTCATCATTTGCTTACAAACAATCTTCATATGTATTCAACATACAGAATTAATTATATAAAATATGTTAATATAAAAAAACATTCTGAGATAAACAAAATAAATTTAAGAAAATTCTGCCGATTTCACAATAACTTAGAACATCTCTGCAACAATTCACAACATTTCTGCCACAATTCACAACATTTCTGCCACAATTCACAATATTTCTGCAACAATTCGCAACATTTCTGCCACAATTCGCAACATTTCTGCCACAATTCACAACATTTCTGCCACAATTCGCAACATTTCTGCCACAATTCACAACATTTCAGCCGCAATTCAGAACATTTCAGCTACAATTCGCAACATTCACGCGACCCAGCTTCGATGATTCGCTCAAAAACTTTCACAAAAAGTTGCTTATCGGCTTGTATCGATTGATTAAATTCGAAGAAAAATTACATACATTCATGCAGCTGATCTCTAATGCCAAACAAACACTCGTAAATTACATAGACTGTAAATTGCTTTCATTTCACCTACCGGTTTGGAGCAAATGTTCGAAAGTTACATTGAATGTAATTCGTTTTAATCTGGGCCTCCAATATGAAGCGAATGGTCGAAAACTACGATGGATGTAATAGATCTCAATTTCACGCTAATTTACATAAATTGATTGTTCTAATTAAAGAATGTCCGTTGCGTTCAAAGAAACAAAGTACTTACGTTTCCTACTTAACTTTCGTTTAGCAAGAAAATTGAGTACACAGTTGCTCCTCTTAACTTCAGTTTTTTAAAACCAATTTTCGGATCTATATTTCCTAGTGCATAATTTTCATGGCCGTATATGCTATGCACTTGTATGTGTAGGGCCTATGCTTTTACGTTCATAAACACATGCATATGTGCTCATAAGCACTTGCATATGCGCTCATAAACACATGCATATGCGCTAATAAGCACATGCATATGTGCTTATAAACACATGCATATGTGCTTATAAGCACATGCATATGCGCTTATAAACACATGCATATGTGCTTATAAGTACATGTACATGCGCTCATAAGCAATTGCATATGCGCTTATAAAAACATGCATATGTGCTTATAAACACATGCATATGCACTAATAAACACATGCATATACGGTTAAAGACATGCTCGTGTTTATGCACATACATACGCATTCATGCATAACTACTAAAACTCACAGACACATGTATGCATATGTCCGTCAATAAGCATAAACATTTATGCAAATACTCTCCGATTCACGAGCACTATTATGCAAATATGCAGATAATTACATTCAATTTGGCTCATTAACTTTCACAGAAGGAAATTTATCTACTTTTCCGCCAAAACGTTTGCACGGAATTTAATGATTTATCATTCTCAACACACTGAAGATTTTCATTTGCGTTTAAACGATTCGAGCATAATATTCGCTTCTCGATCAATTAACGTCGATCAAATTTCCGTAATTAAATTGAAATAATTAAATTGAATTTTAAAGTAGCAAAATTATACAAGAAAATACGCAAAGACTCAACACGCAGACGGCAGACGTACGTATATTTCAAACGAAAAAAAATACCAAATTTTCGTTTACGTCCGGTGAAAGATGCTTCTGGCTGAAAATAATCGAATTTGCGAATAATTGACCACACACGATCATTAGTGCCCCTACGGTCATTACGAACCGGGATGGGAATGTAAAATTGGAAAAATTATGTTGTCCATTTAATCGTCGAATGTTATGATGTGCTGAATAATTCAACTGCCCGGTTGCGTCATACGAGTCACGTGCTTCAATCTTAAATCACGGGTCAAGGTCAAGGTTTAAAAACAGACGGGCTGCTGGTTACGGTGGGGTTTTGCCCCCGTAAAAATAATAAGAAAAAAAAACCATTCTGAATAAATTTGACACTCACTTTCTTCACTGCATTTCTTCCACAGGCCGCTGTATACGACGTGGTAGTAAACTGTACCGTTTGAAGTGTACCCCCTCTCGGAGGTCTTCAACCAATAATTTGTAAGGGTCGCCGCCAGCAGGCAGCAGAGGGAGCCGCACGCCCCCACCTGACCCAAAACCCACAAGGTCTGGTTGCCGGTCGGACAGTTTGATCTATTCCTTAGCAATTCATCCATGCCGCTATGCATGAATGCTGGCTTTTACAAGAAGAATATTGCGTCTCGACAGATTCTCAGCTAGCAGACAAGAAGGACGTTCAAACGGATATGTTGGAGTTTTTATGCAACGTTGAAGTTGCAATCTTTAAAATGCTGTAAGTGTTTGTGATTTTTTTTAAACGCGCGTCAACAAGCTCTGATGCTGCTAATATCCTATTTTGTTGAGGAGAAAGTTTCAACATGTTGCTGATATCTCACGATGTCGGAAAAATAAGAAGGTGTTACTGTTTATCCAGGTCAGAATGGAAGTTTCATTAGGAAGTAATGATTAATGTCGTCCTTGGCCGGTGGGAGCACGGATGTCTGGAAAACTTGTTGCAAAATTAGACTATAAATCTCGTTTCTTCTCCTCCTGCGTTGCAATTGTTTTTGTTGTTTCTCGAATCGGCATCTCCGTGCAGCTTTCACGGCATCTCTCTCCGTGCGGTGGAACGGGAAATCTCGGCGTTGTAAGTGTCGATGATGAAATTGTATCAAAGAAGAAGAACTGGTTGGTTGGCGAGGAAAGACAGAGAGAGAGAGAGAGAGAGAGAGAGAGAGAGAGAGAGAGAGAGAGAGAGAGAGAGAGAGAGAGAGAGAGAGAGAGAGAGAGCGTTTCACGACTAATCAATAGATCCACTTAACAGCTGTGAATCACTCGCACGTTTTCTTAAATTGAATGAGATCATCATCATCGCCATCGTCGTCGTTGTCATAGTAGTAGTCGTCGTTGTCATAGTAGTAGTCGTCGTAGTAGAAGCAGTAGTAGTAGCAGTAGTAGTAGTAGTAGTTGTTGCTGTCCTCGTATGATGAAATTTATAAACCAGCATGTCGTAAACTCCTATCACGGAAGAAACTCTCGGATTTACCGAGAATAAACTCGGCAAGATCCTTTTTGGTACGACGATGGCCGAAGAAGAATGGGAGAGAAAGAGGAGAAGAGAGTGGCGAGAGTGGTTCTCAATTACATGTCGGAGATGGATGTGATGCTTACCAGCCCAATTCTCATTTCAATTTTCCACCGCGCCACGACCGTCCAAGACAATGGAGGAGCGAGCGACGATTTTTATGCGGAAGATGGAGATGGAGATGAAGAAGATGAGGAAGAAGAAGAAGAAGAGGTGGAAGAGAAATTTCCAATTTAGAGAAGGCGCGGCGGAGTCGCGATTGAAATAAGAAAATGAAACAAAAAAAGAAACAAAAAGAAAAAGGAAATAACGAATAAATAAAACAAAAAAATGTTTTGAGATTAGAACATAATTCAAATTTCGATTTAGAGTCGCACACGGGACGGATGGCTGCAATGAGATCCGGAAGTAGAAAAAGAAAGAGTGACAGAGAAAAAATAGAGAGAGAGAGAGAGAGAGAGAGAGAGAGAGAGAGAGAGAGAGAGAGAGAGAGAGAGAAAGAAGAAGACGGGGATCGTGCCCGGATGTGAAGATATCTGAGGGATGGAAGAGAGAGAAAGAGAGATTGGGTGCGATAAGAAGGGGGACCTCAAATTGTCTCCAAGCTAAGAAAAATAACTCAGTCATTTAATCTCTATGTGCAGAAGCATGTGTTGTCTTGAGCAGCTTGCTTCTTCTTCTTCTCCTCATACATGCATTATCGTAGCTGGGTGGCCTCCTACGACCAATGCATGCACACACGCACACACAAACAAACAGATACACACACACACAGATACACACACACACACACGAACACAGGCATGCATGCATGGGCAAGAATGCATTTTACCCGGCACTCATAACCGGTATACATTTATATTTATGCATGTATATAAATTCATCGGTTTTACTCTTAAAAATTATTCTAGTACGAGCACTCGGTTCTAATATTCATTCCTCTATTCGACAATCAATCAATCATCTAATTGGACAACAGAGAGGAACTTTCATAACCTGAAAGCACGTCCGACATTTTTTTTTCCTCTTAAGTTCTCCGTAACGTCAAGCCAACTTTTCCATCTTATTGCCATGACAACCGTCTCCATCGTTACCCTAACAGAAATTTTGAGCTTTTTTGTATACCGGAGTAGAAGAGTATACTACTTTGTTCCACGTGGCTATTCGTAGGTTCAAACTGGCAAGAAAAAAATGGCTACATTTATTTTTGAGCTATTTTTAGAGTAAAGGACATAGTATAGTTTACACTAAAGGGTGGGCCGAAAAAGTGAGACGTTCTTATAATATGTTCTTAAATTATTGCATCCTTTGATCACACTAAAAGTCACTGATGATTAAAGTTAGTAAGTAAGATTATTGAGGTAATATTTTGTTTATTTGGAAATATTTTATTTAAATTTGAGATAATTATATTTGATTGTAAGAAGCCGTCTCACTTTTTAGGCCCACCCTGTATAATTATAGTATACGTAAGAAAGTAACGAGTTGTTAGCAGTCATAGTTCCATTGAAAAATTGCTGTTAAAATAGAAAAAGATTTGTTAGTTGTTTAATATACTTTAATGTGATTTAGTCCAAATTGTTGCATCAGAGTTTAAAAAAATAATTATTTTGCAGATGCTAGAGAGTTAAAATATTACTCGATACATTTTGAATGTACACAAGATAGGATCAGCTGGTTCGTAAATTTTATAGATACATTTTTACTTTTACTAAAAAGTTAATGCTTATAAGGAAACATCTGGTTTTGAAAGAAGTTGTACAATGCATAGTTTTTTTTATAAAAGGCTTTAGTTTAAGTATTTTTAGTTATATTGCTTAAGGTACTTCAATCCATCCGGCCAACGTTTTTCTAACTGTCGATGTGACCTTCTGAACAATAATGTTGGACAGTCCTTCTGGTCTAAATGTTCTGCGTTTAAAGTCTCAGCATGAGCGCATATTTGGAGTTCTCCTTAGCACAATGTTACGACGCTAACTGCCAGGTTATTCTACACGACCAGATGGTAAAGTCATTTAAATGCAATTCGCCATCATAGGCGTAGGGGAGTTTGATGAGGTGGGGGGGGGGCAAAACCGGTCTCTGCCCAAAAAACTACAAGTAATTTGTAATCATAACATGACCGTTTCTTTGTGGCATGTATTAAAAATTTCACATTTTAAAGCCAAAATTACACATTTATTATAACAAGCTTAGAATTTTTTTATTAATATTAAAAAGGCTAAGGCAATAAAAAATTTTGATTAAAAAAAAAGTGTTTCTGTTCTTTCGTTTGCCAAAAGGTCTATTATTGGTTCATCTGCAGTTGAAGTACTGAATTTGTAGCAGCACGTTCAATGTTCATAATTGCAATACTATTGAGTCTCTCTTGTCCCATGGTACCTACGCAAGTATATTTTCATCCTCCGGAGTACACTGAAAGATCATTCTGCAGAACAGGAAGTTGCGGGAATTACAGCAAGTATGTTTGCTACCTTCCAGAACACTGGAAGAACACTATTCAGGTCATAACGCCACATTGTTTGGACAAGATCTGCAGCAGACTCAAATTTCTTGAAATCTTTCTCAAGCGTTACAGCAGAGCTGGATTCCTCTATGAATTTTAAAATAATTTTTTTTTCAATTTTAAGAAGATCCACGTCAATGCCGTAGTGTTCAGAAATGATTTTATAGCTCTTTTGTTCTGGATATGTTCTGAGAACATCCCTTAGTGCTCAGCGAACATCTTGATCATTTTTTTCTAAACGCGATTTCAGTTCAGTAGTCACCATATCCAGACTTGAGTAATAAGCTGAAACACGGTAATAGTCTTGCTCAGAGTGAAAATGTTGATCACCACCACTTCTTTCGCCCACCAGTGCCTGTAGTCGCTGAGATGGCTTCTTTGTCCGTGGCTTTTGTGCCTCCTTAAAAGTTAAATGGCTGTTTGAAATACATTTTTTAATTTCATTGCTGACAATCTGAGTGCGCTCCCATAACTCATTAAAAGAATCGTCATTTCTGCAGTCAAGCAAAGTTTTTATTGTAAGTTTGCCGGTTTTCCTTGTAGTGATGACATCCATAGTTTTTGACTGAAGATAGGTGCACAAGCTGCTAGTTATTGATAAGATAATTTTAAGCAAACTCAGCCCAAAAACAAAGTTAAAGTCACAAACTGCATTAAGCAGCGCAGAGCTGTCTGAATTTGTTTTAACATCTCTTTTGTTTAGCAACAACAGTAGAGTAGAAATGATTCTGGGTAGTTGACTATCAACTGCTTTAACTGCCTCCCAACGGCATGGCCACCTGGTTTTGCTCTATGATTTTAAGTTAGTAATCGGGGACGAACTATGATCAAATATGATGTTCACAAAATTGGCGTGGCGTTTTAGACTAGCTTCAATGAAGCTGTAAAGGCTCTGAATGGTACAGGCATCCGCTTGTCCAAAAAATTGAGCATGTCAAGTTGTGTGATTTTATTTCATATGCACCGCTTAGTCACTTGTATTTGATTCAGCAAATGCGTTATTTTTTGAAGGTTGAGAGGCATCCGCTTGCCCGAAAAATTGAGCATGTCAAGTTGTGTGCTTTCAATTCATAAGCTCTGCTGAGTCATTTTCATTTGATTCCATCTAGAAATTCAACGAGAATAAGAGTTTAATAATTTATTCGCTTGCAAAAGCAGCCAAATGCGTTATTTTATCAACGTTGAGAGGCCTCCGCTTGCCCGAAAAAATGAGAGACAAAAAAATGTATGCCCCCCCACCGGCCCCCCGTCTTCTACGCCTATGGCCATCTTTGTATCACCTAAAGAGAATCTTCTTACAACGCCTTTATATCATTAAAAGACGAAGAAAGCTTTCAAGGTGTGATCGGGCCAGGGTTAGAAGAGCAGCTTAAAAAAATGACCTTCCCTATGATTATATATGAAGCGGAGAGACAGAAAGAAAACAAGTGAACCGTAGAAAACTTTGTTTATTAAAAATCCTTTATAGATTTGAGATAGAAAGATGCCAATTTAATGCAAATATATTTCATAAAGATATAAGTCTATAATTATAAAAACTACATAAATGAAAAAAAGATTTTTAGTGTAAAATTGATATCTGCAATCATGAAAAGAAAGTCTGATAATCAATAATTTTATTAAAATTGGTATAAAAACAGTGTTTTATTATAAATAAAAATGGAAATAAAAACTTCAGATCGATAGTAATACGTGAAATGGTTAAAAGTAGAATTTAAAATTTGTTGTCTTTCAATGAAATAAACAATGACGCAATATCGCATAGATTTTTTAGCCGAGCGTTCAAATAAAGAATTAAAAATTTGTTTTTGTGAATAACTACCTCAAAATTAATGTTTGGTCTTCACGCGTCTATGGACCAAGTTTCACATCGATTTAACCCTTGGAGGGCCGTGGAGAAAGAAAAACTTCGTTGGCCATGTGGGGTGCACGTGCACTCCAGAGTTAAAACATAAGAACAAATTGATTCCAGAAACATTTATTGTGGTATGCTATGATTTTATGTGGTGTAACAAGTTTTGGTAAATAGAAACAAGCAATAAATGTTTCTGGAATAATATTTGCTTACATTTTAACTCTGGGGTGCACAGGCAGCCCACATGGCCAACGAAGTTTTTTTTTCATAGACATAGATATTCATATGATATAGATATATATATATAATATGTGGGGTAACATATCTCAAATATATATATATATATATATATATATATATATATATATATATATATGTATATATATATATATATATATATATCTATATATATATAAAAGAACATGTCCTGACTGACTGACTGACTGACTGACTGACTGACTGACTGATAATCAACGCCGAGCTCAAACGCCTCATCCTAGAAACGTGAAATTTGGAACTTATATTACTTTTATAGCGTAAACATCCGCTAAGAAAGGATTTTTGAAAATTTTGCTCCTGAGGGGAAAAAACTGGAAAACAAACTTTTTTGTAAAACAATGTATATCTCGAAAACCAAACATGAGGAGATTTTGAAATTTGGTATATAGATTCTTTTTGAAAAATAAAAAGATACGTGTTTTACCATTTTTTGAAAATTCGGTTTCCCGGACCTCAAATGTGGGTTGGAAAATTGGGTTATTTGGTTTTTAAAGTAGCTTCTACTCAAAAACTGTTATAGCTACAGGAGTAAAAATTAGTATTTAATTTCTACTCCAAAAATAATGAAATACGTGTTTTAGCATTTTTTGAAAATTTGGTTTCCAGGACTTCAAATGTGGGGTGGAAAATAGGGCTAATTGTCTTTTATAGTAACTGCTACTCAAAAACAGTAAATACCACAGATGTAAAAATTATTATTTAGTTTCTTTTCTAGCATGTTTCTCATGTTTTTTAAAGCAGGACTTCAAATATGGGGTGGAAAATAGGGTTACTTGGTTTTTAAAGTAACTGCTACTCAAAAACTGTAAATGCTACAAAAGTAAAATTATTATTTAGTTTCTACTCTAAAAATAATGATATACGTGTTTCACCATTTTTTGAAAATTTGGTTTCTAGGACCTCAAATGTGAAGTGGAAAAAGGGTTATTTGATTTTTAAATAACTGCTACTCAAAAACTGTAAGTGCTACAGATGTGAAAATGAGTATTTTGAGGTTTTGTGCCGGTTAAAAGTAAATGAGTTCAGTTTATCACCGGACGGACGGGCCAAGCCGTTATTTTAGGGTCTTCATACGGCCCTGCCCAAACCTTAAATCAAGGTGAAACAGGCCGAGATTTTTAACCAAGTATATAGACATTTTAGTGATTTTAGGGTGTTCAGACGGGCCGGGCTAAACCTGAAGTCAAGGTGGGACGGGCCGAAGTTTTTAATAATAATAATAATGAATAATGATGAATTTATATAGCGCCAGATAAGTCAGAGGCGCTTACGAAGGTTCCTTTGGATCGGAAACTTCGAAGAACACGCTATTTTCATAGACATGAGAAAGCAATGCGAGTGAACTCCTTGCCTAAGGGAGTTACGCTGGTGACGCAGGTGAGGCTTGAACTGCCGACCTAACGATCAACAGGCGAGCGCTCTACCGCTCTGCCACCAGCGCCTCTAGCGCTCTACCGCTCTGCCACCAGCGCCTCTACTTTTAATCAAGTATATAGAACTTCTAGGCCTGTAAAAACGGGCCGGGCCTATATTAGACGGGCCGTGCCGGGCCAGGAATTTTGGTTTTTGAAACGGGCTGGGCCAAGTTGTCGACGGGCCGAGCCGAGACCTAAAAAATTGATCCGTGCAGTACTCTACTATGTATGCACGGTTCAAATTCTCTAATTTCATGCGAGCGAAGCCGCTACGGGCACTGCTAGTATATATATATAATAAATTGAGATTTTTGCTTTATAGCAGTTGATAACAATTTTGGTTTGTGGAACATAGTTGGCCAAGAGGGGTGCAAGTGCACCCCATTGACATTATTTGCTTTCCATTTGATCACCAATCAGTCAACTTACATTTATTATTACACGTCGGCGTCTGAAATTTCCTTGTGATAAATTACAGAAAATTAGTGGCTTTTGAGGCTGCTAGTTTCATTGCCCCATCTATTTTTTTATATGTGGGGTGCACCAGCACCCCGCACGGCCCTCCAAGGGTTAATAACAGGAAAGGGGTTTGTGCTCAGGCAGACAGACAGAAAGGTGAAAATAATATAAAAGATTAAAAACGAGGTTTTATCAAAAATTTCTTTTATTTCAATATTCGTCGGTTTTTCATTTATTGCAAATTTTTCTTTCAAAACCGACATTTTTTGAATTTTTAAATGCAAACATTTATTTAATTGTATTTGATTTGTTATGGTTTTAAAGCCTAAATAATTATTTTTTAATTACAACATTGTTTTAATTTAATAGAATGCATTGTCATAAGGAGTGAGCCTATAATTTAAATTACATCTCAATTAGATGACGGGGAGTTATTTAATTTTCACTTTCAAGGTTTGCAAACATTCAAGCAAGCAAGCAAGACCGGCGGTAAAGTTAATGTAAAGAATTTAACAGAAGGAAACTTGCACCTAAGGTGCCGAAAAGAAGAAAAATCTATAGAAAGAATTTATTTAACAGAAAAATCTGCCAAATGGTTGAAGCTGTGCAGGAGAGGACAAATGACTCCACCATGCCCTTCCTGATTTGTCAGAATTGGAAAAAATACATTGCATTTATACTATTCATTCGTTTTGCGTGTGTTGACAATTTTATATCTGAGCTGGATGCTAGATTTGCCATTAACTGAACTTAAGTACAATCAGCAAACTCACAAAAGTATAACTATATCACTATAATATCATACTAGCAGAATAAATTTTTGGATTAACTGAAAACAAATTCGGCAGATTTTTTGGAACTACAGTGGTCGAAAAAAAAACATCAGAAAGGAAATTAGAAAATTTTTGTCCTTCGGTAGGACATTACATACTTCTATTTCAGTCCTCTACATCACATGGTAAAATCCGATAGCTTCTCCTGCTAATAATATATAAATTTCACTAATTTTCTGATTGTACAAAAAGTTTGTTAAACTCAAGTTCACTTACGAAAGAAAATCAGCAGGGCAGGACCTTACACATATACTTCTATTTCAGTCTTTCACAATTCTACAGAACTTAGTGTAGAAAAGTACAAACTATTTACAAACAAAAACAAAAATATAACAATTTTTTTTTAAACTTTCAGTGGTGTTAATTTTGTCCGATGAAATTAATCCAGCGGCCACGGCGAGGTGACCACCGGATTATAATACAGGCCTACCGGGAACGCTCAACATCCGGGACTCAACATTTTAGATGATTGATCGAAAGGAAAAAAGCAAAAAATTAAATTTGAACAGCCAATAGCAGAAGATAGTCATTTCATCATAATCATCATCATCATCGCAGCGAGTTGATTGGTTTTCTTGTTGATTGATCGAATGATTTTTATTGAAAATCTAAAAATGAACAACAATACAGCTTTAATTTCGAGCTATTTGTGTAAAAACTTTCGAATTGATTTCCACGCACATCTTGTACACGAATGCGATTGGATTGGCTACATATGGGAGACATCTTCGTGTGCGTTTTTGATGTTTTAAAGGCGTCGGTGATATAAAAAAAAAGCATCGGTGATAAAGCAATGGCGGCACGGTTGAGTGGCCGGGATAGCAGAACTGTCTCAAACATCACCAGTGATGTTCTTATATGTCATTATTGCTCTTTTTTATCTTAGTCTCGCGTCGGCTTATGATCGACGTCGAAGTTATTTGCTCGTGGCGTTTAACTTTTTCTGTTTTTGTTTCCGGGATTTAAAAGAGAATAAAATAAACAGAAAAACGATCAGAAATGTTTATGCCGGTGTTTTCCCTCTCTCCTGAAAAATTGCATTTTTTATATCGTTCGTCGAATGACGATTTTTAGAATTCCTAAAATCTCAAACTCGCTTCTGTCTACAACTTCGGCTTTCCACTTTGAATGTGAAATAAAAAAGAAATCTTAAATTTTGCCTTTCCGAGCAGCTAACGGTTTTCCAATTTAGGTGGCGGAAAGAAAGAAAGAAAGATGAAAGAAAGTGAGAAGAACGGACAGACAGAAAGAAAGACAGACAGAAACCCAACACAGCCATCAAGCGGAACTGCCTCTCGATCGATTCACATGCGCAGTTGATATGCAGAAGAGAGAGAGAGAGAGAGAGAGAGAGAGAGAGAGAGAGAGAGAGAGAGAGAGAGAGAGAGAGAAAGAAAGAGAAAAAGAGAAAGAGAGAAGAGAAAAAGGGGAGAGAGAAAAAAAGAGATTAGAGAGAGAATAAAGAGATGAATAAAAAAGAGATAAAAAGAGAGAGAAGTGAAAGAAAAAAGAAAGGCATCCGGTCAGTATCCACAAGTTGCAAGAGGGGGAACAATACAAAGAGATGAGTGGGTGGGGGTGGTGTTCTAATAAAATATTGAAGCTGTATTACCAGTCGGCCTTTAGAAAAGGTTTTTTCTCAAAAAACTTCAGAATTTAAATTTCTATTCAATGACTGATTATTATTTAGAGCTTTTTATGCTACGAAATCAAAATCTTTCCCTCGATTTCACACTCCAAAAATAATTTTTTTTTACAAAGTATAGTCTTTATTATCTCAATCCATTGGCGTAGCCAGGGGGGGGATTCGGTGACAAATCACCCCCCACCCCCATGCCTCCTAAGATAGAATGGATATTCATAAATCAGTAAAATTTCTATGTTGTTTGATGAAAATAAAATGTCAACATGAAAAACATCATTGCTTTTCACAAACTTCACATGTCAGAATTTTAAAAATCGTCGAATTTTTAGCTTCGCGACGAAAAAATATAGCCGACAACGCTAACAGACGACATTTTGTTATTTTAGCAGCATGATATGTAGCAAAAAAACTGTTTCGATCTTATGAAGCTTTCGTCAGTATTTGAAAAAATTTATCTCAGAGCTCGAAGATAAGTTTACAGCGAACAATGCAATGTCCGGTTTTTCACATCTGATGTATACCAAAGATTGGACATGTGACGATGAAACAAAGCATCAAATAAAGATTTTGTTTGACTTTTACAAAATGGACTTGAACGACTCATTTTCATCTGTTCTCGGCGAAATTGAATTGTGGCAAAAGAAGCTTGATAAATAATTTGTAAGAAAAGCCAATTTCTGCATTAAACCACTTAAAGCTTTGCAGTGAACATTTATTTCCTAATGTTTAGAAGCTTTTGAAAATTTACAACGTGATTCCAGTTACGACAGCTCAAATCGATAAATCTTTCAGCAAACTCGGACTTATTAAATCGGAAGTTCGAAATTCAACCGACATGAACGATTAGATGGTTTTGATGGTTTCATGTTTTTAAGTATTCTCCGCGACGTTACTGTAACATTCGATGAATTTCTTACCGAATTCAAAAAGTCACGCCGAAGACTTGACATCTAAAGTTTAAGTGGAAATAAAATTTCTTTTAGTTTCCATAATTCGTCTTTAGTTTTAATATTATGTTAAAAACCCCATAAAAATGTGTCACCACCCTCAGCAAATCCTGGCTACGCCGCTGTCTCAATCGTATTAAAAATCTGTTTGAACAAAATAATTAATTTTGTCTCCTGGGACGACATTCAGTGAGTATTTCAAGAAGTACCCGGTATTTCAACGAGTACCTGGTATTTCAACAAGTACCCGGTAACAAATAACCTTTCGAATAACTAGAGAAGGTTCATGCCCAAGCCCAAGTTATTGCCTTGAAGTCAAAGTTACCAGAACCTAGTGAGCGAAAACCGTTCTTGGAGAGGTCCGTGTGTTAATAACCAGCGTCACTAAGTTGCAGTGGCGGATCTAGATGATCTAGTAAGGGGGTGCGATTGTGAGGCTTGTCCATTAAACTTTTCCAAGAATTTATTCTGCACAAATTTGTTAACAAAACTCGAAACTAAACACTTTTGCCTGCAAAAATAGCTGAAGACCGGGGGAGGGGGTTAGTCGGAATTTCATTTTCAAAATATTTCTATTACTCTATACACTTTTGCATCCAAAAGAGCTGATGACCGGAGAGATAGTCGAAGGTAAATTTTCAAATGTTTCTATTACTCTATAAACAAGCAAATACATCTACACTCAAATAAAAACACCCCCTCCCACAAATTTTTATGGGTAGGCGATCGCCCCCATTGCCCCATATGGATCCGCCACTGCTAAATTGACAAGACAACAAAACGCATCTTCTGCATTGTAATTTACAGAAAAAAAATTTAAATTTGAAATATAACAATTTATCTAGATATCAGTCATACCTGACCAAATTCATTGAACGAATTTCATATTATTTATAAAAAATATGCTTGCATTAATCAACAATTTTAAAGAAAATGACGCCAGAAAACAGAAAGGCATTTGAACGGAACATCGTCGTCGCAGTTCATCGGGTGGCGACGTTTCAAAACTTGAGACTTGAAATTTTTGTCCGGAAACCAATCAGAGATGAACAAATAACATTTCAGACGTTGAATATATTGCGCTAACAACTTGTCTAAAGATATACTATTATATATACTAACATCGGAACACTACATGTATATACAAACCGCTAGTAAGTAGATGATTCGTCAAGTGGACACAGCTGATGTGTGCTTGAGATATATATATATATATATATATATATATATATATATATATATATAGAGAGAGAGAGAGAGAGAGAGAGAGAGAGAGAGAGAGAGAGAGAGAGAGAGAGAGAGAGAGAGAGAGAGAGAGAGAGAGAGAGAGAGAGAGAGAGAGAGAGAGAGAGAGAGAGAGAGAGAGAGAGAGAGAGAGAGAGAGAGAGAGAGAGAGTGGGGGAGAATATATTCAAGTGAAGGCGTACCCCAGGTAGGTAAGGGGGAAGATATGGGGATGGAAAGACATGATTTCAAAACTATCAATGAATAATTTTATAAAATGCCTGCACTTATCTCATCTTTGGACATAAAAAACCGTGACTAGAATGGTGGGGCTGATGAGGTTAATAATAAATAATACACACACATGTATAAACAAATAAACACTAATATAAATAGACATACATGTACATAATCCTAAATACAAACATAAATACAAACGAGCACTCCTATATACATACTTACAATGTTTTACAAACATACATTTATATTATATGTATATCAATTGCTGGAGTACACCGTTAATTGAATTAACTTAATTTATTGAAACAATCTGCAGATTGGGAAACCAACAATTATGCATAGAAGAGGAGGTGGATCGAGCCTGCAAGTCAGTCAGCGCATCTTGATACTGTTTCGACATCTATCAAAATATAACGAGAAAAAAAAACTTTAATAATGCGAAGTTGTCCCACTAGGAAATGACACGTGATCTGACACAAAATCTAGTACGCAAGGCCGGAAACAAAACGGAAATGAAGAAAGAACAGGAAAAAAATGGTCTACAAATCCGATTGCATAATCAATGATTTTCACGATGATGGTGATGATGATGATGATTACAACGACGGTAAGGACTACTTTTGAAATGGCTGACTAGCTATAACGTTTTTAAAAAAAAAACAAAAACAAACAAAACAACGAGTGAGACTGAAACGCGCCACTCACTCCTCGTAAGTGTTCAAGTGTCTTTCAAGCATGGCGATCGTGCATACGCAACAACGCAAATATAAATTAAAACAAACAGACAAACAGACAACAGACAAACTTCGCACGCGCTGACGGGATGTTCCACATTTTATTTATTTATTTTAATAAATACGGATGAATTTACACGACTTCTTCCTCAGGTAGAAAACCAGCAACGAGGCGACAGTTCGTAGACAGTCATTCAACACCACACAACTACCTGGCAGCTAACACTTACAACGACGTTATTAATCACCGACGACACAAACCTCCGAGCGGTGGTGACATGAATCAACATTATATTACATTGCTGTTCCACGACAGACAGCAGCACGCAACGATCCGAATACAAAGAGATATACAACGACTAATCATAATCGGCCTACTATTAATAATTATCACATCAAAGTTGATTAATATCATCGCGATGAAAGCATTGGCGAGTTTCTATATTTCATCTTTCGAGATCTCAGCACTCCATGTCGCTGACGTCCCTGTTGTCCCCTTGCCTGGCCCCTCTCTGCCCCTCCTCTTTATCATCATCATCGTTACCCTCTTCCTCGTCCATGACCTCAAAAGTGGGGGAGAGAGGCTCGCAAGAAGGCAACCAGGGTGATGTGCTCGTTTCTCCTCCTTCGCCAGCTTGCGACAGACGATAGGAAGCCTGCCTCACGAACCTTCGCCTTTTCACTCGCGACTGATTGGTCACGTCGAAACCTTCGAGACCGACGATGGGTGCGGATGGAAGAACACTGCCCCTCGTGGAGGCAGCGGTACTGGCGTACTCGACGTTCTGCGGGTGGGGAACCATGCGAGGATCGATGTGCTGGTGTGCGTAGTCGATCTGGAGATGCTGGAGACGAAACTGTAAAAGAGGAGGAATAACTTCCATAGATGTAGGAGAAACAGCAACCGTGGTGGCCGCTAAGACGAGAGACGGCTGGAAAAGATACTGCTGTATCTGAGTCTGTAGAATGTTTCGTCGATGAAGTACGCGTTTCCTTTCTTCTGCCGACAGATCGGTCATCGTTTGATCAGTCTGCTCCGATTCTCCTGCCCTCGGACATCCCTGTACTTGATCACTCTTGTTCGAGTGAACGTACAAGTATTCTGCAGAACTCTCGCAGATTTCACTGTCGTCCCTACATGACGACGATTCTGTCACCACGCCCCACGCCTTAGATGTTTCTCTTAACCTTTGCCGAAAAGGAACTGCGTTGTTTCTGACTGCCGATGCTAAAAACTCATCGGAAGCTCTTCTGCCCTCTCTGAAATTCACAGGCGACCTGGCATCCCTGACATCGGGTCCTCCTCCAGCCTTGCATCCGTTTCCACCGTTACCTTTTTCCATGACGAGACCAGACACGGTGAGACACGTGGCTCCGCTGTTCTGATGCGGAAATTTTGCACTGAACGGCGGAGTCATGGTGACGGCTGGTGGCGTGAAATCTAGCGGCGTTAAAGTTTTGGGGAGTGCAAATCGAGGGAAAGTGTTCGAATGGGAAGGTCTGACGTTGGGTGTGAAAAGAATCGGAAGGGGGTCGTTAGCCGAAGATGTGGTGATGGGATTGCATTTGACTGAATTGGTTGAGACGTTGAGATGCAAGGAAGTCGTTCCATAGTCAACTTCGAGATCGAGACTAGCTTGAGGTGACTCACTCATGGCAGTACCCATAGATTGAAAACTGGCAGAACTGTTTTGACTCAAATCTTGCAACCTATCTCTGCTCCTCCCTCTTCGTCTAGCATGGCAGCCAGACATGCTGTCAAAAGATGGCAAATCCTGGCTACTATCTCGACTGTAAACTGAACCCGTGTCCATGTCGAGACCTTCATCTACTGATACCTTTTGCTGAGCGGAGCTGTTTGGATATTCTTTCGTTTGTGCAGCTTGTTCCATATCCGTGTTGACTAGGGTGATCTGAGGAACTTGAACGCAATCTGTCGTTTGACTGAAAGGCCCTTGCTTCGTGTCAGCGAGTATGGGCCGCAAGGTGACCGCCTGGTCTGCTATGGAACTGGGCCTGCGAGGCGGGGCCTCTTTGGATGTTCCGGACCCCATAGAAGATGAGTGCTGACCCACTGGACTAGAAACATTCGAACTGGCCATGTTTAAGTAAGTCGTTCTGTGTTTTTGTAACTTTTCAAGTAGCAGGTAGTAAATGGCTGAATAATGGTTGAAAGCATCCCCCCTGACAGCCTGATAATCAAAATCAAAAATGAGAAAACAAATATAACTACAAATATTATATTTAAATGTAGTATTATGCTTTTCAATAAATAAATAATAAAAAAACTATTTTTGACCACCAGTGACTCAAATGATGACAGATATAGTTAATAATTCTTTTAATTTAATTTTCCAGTAATTTAACATATCAATAATTGTGAAGACATAAATGAATGAGTCAACACTGGAAAATTCGAATCATAGGACTTTCGTAAGTTTGTCATAACACTTTCAGTCAGAATGAACAAACATAAAAATTTGAAACCCAGAGAAATTAAAAAAATTAAAATGGGAAACCACATAAGCAAATAAATAACCAGCCTCAGTAATCTTTTGTAGGTCCATTCCCAGATTTTGCATAAGCCTAAGAGCACATTCATCCAAGTCTCTGGCTCCCCTCCTGACCTTTGAACTACTGGATAACTTATCTTCAACCTTCTTATCAGGTTGCGGTTGCTGCATTCCACGTGGAATCGAATGAGAAGCACGAGATGTCATCCACTTGTGCTTCCTGATTTGAGATATCGTGAAACGTCTTTTCGGGTCCAAAACCAGGATTTTCTTTATTAAACTCTCACAGTCTGAAAGTTGCAACATTTCAACTTTTTTATCACTTTTATATTTATCATTGAAAACAAAGTTTATACCTACAACAATCAACATATATTTCTGAAACGTCATTTTTCTCAAACTAAAACATGAGGACTGAATGCTCTTAAAATCTGGCCTCTTAAAATTCCCAAATCACGTTCATGTACAAGTTAAACTTTCAATAACGTCCTTCGAACATAACTTACCAGTAGACATGAAATAAGGTATTCGGAACCTTCCAGATAACACTCGGTCCCTCAATGTAGCCAAGTCGTGTCCATCAAACGGCAGCGAGCCACAAACCAGAACATACAAGATGACACCCAGGCTCTGCATTATAAAATATATAAAACAATTATATAGATACATATATAAAATCATCACGATGTCCTGTGTTCAGATAGAATTTGGGCAGCCTTGTTTTTTGTTAAGACGTTTAATTAGCTAATTAATTTCATTTCCAGCAAGCATTCGGCATGAAAGTGCTGACTCAAAAGTGACATGGAATTCTTTAAAATACAAATTCTTAAAATAAAACCACAGAAAATTTTCATTTAAATAGTCATGGTCATTTATATTAAAAACAGCGATGTAGATAGCAAGCAAGGATTCATGCTATCTCATAAGAAAAAATTATAAGACTTAATTTTTGAACATATTCTAGCAGAAAACCTGAAATTCTAAACAGTAAAATAATGAAACTATGTAGCAATTTATCAACTCACCCAGACATCAACTCTGGGACCGAGATATTTCTGACCTTCAAAGACTTCGGGAGCAGCGTACGGGGGTGAACCGCACCAAGTCGACAGTTCTTGGTTGGTCGTGAAAAAATTGCCGAATCCAAAATCTAGAATTTCAACAAAATATAGATAACATATGAATATTTAGTAATATCAACTGAAAATATATTAAAATAAATATATAATAATAAGATTTCGATATATTTAAAATAATAACAATTTACTTCAATTTAGCTAAAAATAATTAGTGATTTACATTTTACATTGACAGTTCAACTCTCATTCGTTACTTAGTAGCTCGTGCTATCAGAACATTACCGGGGGAAAATCGTTTCTTCGTGGGGCATGTAAAAAAATAGTGTCGCCAAGCTCTGTGGGAGGCTCTCTATAAATATTCACATTGATTGATTGAGCCCTTATATATGTGACTACAGCCATTTTATGGCAAACCACTATTATTTATGATATAAACTTTATAATTGCTTGTAAATTACCTTCCTTTAATTCATTTAATTTTTTAAATAAAACAAAATGGTAGACTTGAAATTTAACAATTTTTCAGCACCAGAATTTCAACAGAATTAATTTTAATATAATAAAAACATAAGCATCTCTAAAGAATGTAAAGAACCATCCATAAAAAACATCAAATTTTTACATAAAGATTTACATTTTTACTCCTGTACTCTACAAACTCAAAAAGCTCAGTTTCGAATGAGGGTTTGTTATTAAACTGTCTTTATATTAAAAGCATGAAAAGTTTCTTAGACTTCAGAAATAACTTATAATTTAGCTCGTTCATTGTTATTAATTAATTATGCTTATATGAGCAGCTAGTTTCACAATGTTAATAATCATGTTTATAAGGTTGCTGACTATTTGGCATTCAACGATGAAGGTGCACAAAGCGATTTGCTGAGTTTATTGGAAAAGAAATGGCCAAAACTGTCTCAAGTGGCAAGGATTATTTTGAGTGTGCCAGCAGCAAGCACCTCCTCTGATAGAGCATTCTCTATGGGTGGGTTAACCATTAGTGATCAAAGAACTCAGCTAGGTGGAAAAACATTGATACACTTCTATTTAGTCAAGGACTTAAATAAATAAATAAATTGTATTGAATCATATTACGGTATTATTGCAATTCTATATATTAAAACACGTAAGTTACAGTTGCATTGAAATGATGTACGAAAAATAATGACTACTACAGAATTGATTAAAAATGGGGATGAACAGTGCGGGGATGGATGGGGACGGGGATGAAAGATTGGAAGACTGCTGGGATGGTTGGGGATGGGGATAATGCTGGTGGGGATGGATGGGGATGACACTCGCGAGGATGGTTGGGGATGGGGACGAAAAGTCGTCCCCACGCATACCTCTAGTTCGGTGTAAGTAAGAACAATAATAATTTTTTATGCACCATGAATGTTTATATAATATTTCAATAAATAATTAATAATTTTCTGGTCTCTGAAGCTGTCATTAATCTTAATTGCTAGGATAAAAACATGGATGAAAATGATAATTTTATAGAAACCATATAAATTAAGCAACCTAACTCAGCTGACAACCATTTGTACATTTAAAAGATGCTAACATTTATGAAAAAGTTTTTATTATCATTCATTCTATATTGACTAATGCTATTTTATCCACAATACCATAAGTTGGCTGCTAAAAATCTTTTTAATTATCATATAAGCTACACTGACATGTACATTGTTTTTGCATGATATAAAAAATTGATTGCTGGTCATCATCAGCAGAAGGGCTTTTTTAGAATGATCTCATTTTTCATCGCACCAATCATATATTGAAATCTGTTTCAAGCACGTCAGTCACGGTGTGCCCCTGTAGTTGGTATCGATTTTTGAAGGGCATTTGCAGGTTTTTCAGGTTGCATTTGACGACAATGACCAATGAATTTGAGTTTGTGCTTTCGAATGATCTCCTGAATTTGGTGCTGATTTATAATTTCATACAGCTTTACATTGGCCATAAGTATAGTGCAGCAGTAGGACCCGAAACTCGCACCTATATAGCAGCACATAGATACATAGCGGTTCATGTCAGATAAATAGAGCCATGCGAGGAATATTCTGCACCTGAAGGCTTTCTCGGTAAAGCCAAAACAAACTCTAAGATATGCGATTGCTCATAACTAAAATTTTGAGCGAGAAATTTTTATGAGGACTTTTTGACCTAGAACCAACTCGAATAAAAAACAAACATTCAAAACTTATTTGACCTTTTAAATGAATAGCATAAAATTTTAAACAAAACAGTAAGAAAACCAGGTGTCGGGTAGAAAGCTATCGGTTTGTAATTTTTAGGCAAAAGATTGAGATATCCATTTAAAAAACAAAGAAATTTGTTTGAAATTTTAAATAAATTAAATTCAAGAAAAAACGAAAGATAGTGAGAAAAACTTTTTTTAAAGTTTATTCCCAGCAACTACTTATCCTGCCCCAACAAGCACGTCCCCGGTCAAAGCCAAAAAATTCAATCAAACGATTTATCAGCTAATACTTAAGCAAACCTGCTATCTTTATGTTCATTTCAGCATCCAGCAAAAGATTTTCTGCCTGGAACAGCAAATAAAAATTTTAGTTATAATAAATTGAAAACCAATTTTGTAGGTCTTTTGCAGCATACCTTCAAATCTCTGTGAACGACATAGTTTGAATGGCAATAATCGACTGCATTGAGGATCTGAGTGAACTTGGCATGAGCTTCGTCTTCATGCAAGCGCCCCATCCTTGCGATGTATTCTACAAAATAACGAGCCACTTACTTGCATTGAAGTTCACAGAATAAGGACACAAAAATCCTTTTGTGCATGAACGTAGGGCTTCAAGGCATTTCTCAAAACACAAGTTTTCAAACTGTCTTACGTGGATGACTTATGTTTTGTTAAGTACTAATAAAATAATAAGAAAAATAAAAAACAATGAACATATTTAGAAAATTTGAATTTTAACCAAACTACCGAATATTTCTCCATTCTCTGCATATTCTGAAACAATGTACACCATGTTAGAAGTTTCCATGACCTGATAAAAAAAACACTAAGATAAAAAATATTGAACTATAAATATAAAAATGAAATACAACCTGATACAATTTGATAATTGAACTATAAATATAACAATGAAATCCAACCTGATACAATTTGATAATGTTAGGATGGTCAAGTAACTTCAAGATTTGAACCTCGCGATAAATTTTGTTCAAATTCTCCTCGTCCAATCGCTTCTTGTCGATGATTTTGATGGCCACCTTCGAGAAATAAAAAAAAAATCACTTGCTGTATCGCACACAAATAAAAATAATTTATTAGGAAATTTAAGTCTTTGTCCATTCAGTTATTCATAGATGTTTGAAACTGAAAAATAATAATCAATTAATAAAACAATTGACATTTCAGAATAAATCAGCTGGTGACATAGAACTTCTTCCTGTCACAAAAAAGCAATATCTGCTGCTAATTCCAGCGAGCGCAGCGTTCGTCAACTTGCCATGAAACACAGACAAACTGACAAACCTGAGTTTTTGTGATACGGTGTCGCGCAAGTTTAACGACGGCAAAGTTGCCTTTGCCGATCGTCTTCTCGATTTCATAGAATCCAACTCTGATGATGGCAGGCCCTGCCGATCCACCTCCGGTCTGGTTGGAAAGGTTTGAAGGTGTTGTCATCTCGTGGTGGAAGATGAACAGTTGCCGGTTTGTGCGGGGGAACGGCAGGAATTGGAAGCACAGACGTGTAGTTTTTACCGGTGGCACGTTTTCTGAAAGTTTCGAGTTTAACTTCAAACCCGGCACCCTGGCTTTCTCTCCATCTCAAAAGAGTACCTCTCTCCACGCAACAAATTTCTTTTTTCTTTTCCGCCTACGTTTGTGTATATGACGTCATGGGTTCCAAAACCAGGTCATAGTAGGCGTGGTTTATGGGCATCTATTTTGGCATCGTTGACGCAAATTCCGGCCCATTTGCATATTAATGAGGATCACCGATCGCATTCCAGTTTGAATGTGTCATTTCCAAATAAGGAATTCTCAAAGTGAGAAAAATTTGAACAAAACCATAATAATTATTTTTTGCAAAGTTTGTTAGATGTTATTAAACGCAAGACAGCGTCTGATTTAGTTCGGAACCTCGTTTATAAGAAAGCGTTTAGAATACCAACAGAAGCAGCTTAACACCTGTTTAAAATTTTGATTTATAAAAACCAAAAAGATATGTTTTCCAGATAAAAACAAACTGGGCGTGGAAAGCTGCATAATTGCCGGAGCGTTCCGGTCTGCCTTTCTAAATTTAGCAAACTACGTAATCACTCTCTCCGAAATGTTTCTAATCTCTCCATATTTCGACCAATGATTTTCCAGTTTGAAAACACGTGATTGCCGATTGAGAAGATGGTGGTAGTTGTGCCAAACACGTGCCAGCAGAAAGCCCACATCTTCTCATTCATGAAAACTGGCCTTTAAATTGAACGCGCCGTCGTTGTCTTAAGTCGCATCCATCAATTATCTTATTCTAAAGGTCAATCTATTTCTTTAACGCACATAATTAAAACTTTTGTTATTCAAAACTCTCTTTAACACCTGTGTCGATATTTTTAACGCTTCATCCTTAACTGTCCTCGAGGTGTCAAGAACCTAACAAATATTATTAATAGACAATATTCTATTAATAATGTTAGGTTCTCGACATTACCTTGCATAGTGTCACTGCGTTCATATTACAACAAAATTGTACCAGCATTTTTTAACATTCGAATAAGCGGAATTTATTAATTTGAGTTCTACTTTAAAAGCCTTATTAATTAGTATGTACTATATCGTGAGTTCGCAGACTTCCAGGCAAACTTGGCAGCGTTATATGATGTTGTCAAGATTTTTGTCAACAATGTCTTTTTCTTCAAACCCTCACTAAAATTTAGCTATGCTTCTACATTAATTATTTTACGACTGCCATATATATATATATATATATATATATATATATATATATATATATATATATATATATATATATATATATATATATATATATATATATATATATATATATATTGAGGTTCCGCATAAAACTCTCGTCAAACCAAGATCTCTGCACGGGCCGGGTTTTGATTTTAGGGCTTTCAAACAGGCCGGGCCTGAAATCATTGAAATTAAGACGGGACGGGACGAGATTTTTATGCCAAATTAAGTATAGGGGTTTTAAAAATCTGAATGTACTTATTTGGAAGGCATGCTGAAATAATACAGCTTGATGTCTCTAAATGATTTTTTTGTGAAAGAAGCGGAAAGAAGTAAGACGTCGACTTCTTAACAAATTGTAAAATCTTATTTTTATAACTGGTTTAAATTTATCTCATAAAATGATTATTTATTAAAAATGGCTTCTGTGCAGAAGCCACATTTTATCATATGACATTAGAAACATAATCTTTTTAAGCCTTTTAAATCCGTCAGTGGGGTCAATTTTGGAGGCAAATGAAAAACAAATCTATTTAAAGTTAGGTATTTAATACTAATTCTTAATATAATTTGGCTTACTTGTTTCTCTATAAATAATGTTGAATAACTCAGGAAATTAAAAATAGAAACTCCACGGTATTCGGTGGACATTTTGTTATTGTGTGCGTTCTAATGAATATGCATGTTTGGTTGTCTGCGTGGGTTGGTGGATGAAAAATGGAAGAACTAAGCAGAAGCAAATAACTGTTATTTATGATGTAGTTGTTTAATTCTCTCCACACACCATGGAAACTTCAAACGGCATTGGTGTTTCTTTTTTGTAATCATTTAATAATTTAGAATTTAGAATTGAGTTCTACAGAAATATGTAGCCCAGCCTATCTGCAAAACGTAAGGCTTTTCTTGATCACCAAACTTGCATCTAAGGTAAAGCGCTCAACTATTGACCTAAAGGTCGGCGGTTCGATTCTCACCGGCGTCACCAGCATCGGTAGGGGGCGTGGGGAGGCAGGTTCCATAAGCAACTGCCTTTAATTGTTGTAGTGGTTCTCACACAGGCTTCAGCCTTCTGAACTATCTACTAAACCATGTTAATTTATTAAGCCATGTTAATTAAAACTGAATAATATGGCTTCACTTATTTTGTGGTTAGCGGCAGCCATTTTTTGTTTTCAATTTATTTATTTTTCACTTTGACGTGCTCTTCAGTTTATTTCTGAACTTCTCAATTTTTTTTGTTTATTTTCAGTCGCTTGTTCCATTCTTCTTGTCATCCATATGACGCTTCAACAACATCTTGAAATTTATTGCATGAATTCGTAAAACAATTTGCTTTCTACTCGTCTGAATCTTGTTATTTCCTCTCTGAAGAGAAACAAAAATCTTTTCTCAATTTAATTTTCTTGTAAGTTGTTACTGAAAAGCTTTGCTGCATAAATATGGTATTTTCAAAATTTTATAACACTCAAATTTTCAAGCGAGAACCTATATAATGAAATATGGACTTTTTCGCAGCTTAGATTGGATGAAAACACACAGAATTTTATTGATTAACTAAAATAATTATATTTTCATCTGTGCATTAAATTTAGTCACTTCATATTATTGTAACATGGCTGCACTGCGGTAGAATCTGTATAAAAAAGAATTAGCCTCATCAGCACTTCCTCCACTATGCAAATAAATCCACGCCATTTAACAAAAAGCAAGCGTTTAAAAACCCGATAAATTACTACTGTTATTGGAAATGCTGAAAATAACATTTATTGAATGAAACTCTATTTATTATGATAATAAACTTGATCTTTCTTGCTTAGGAACGTCGCTAGGGTGAGAATGTTGTAACGATGACGTTGTTTTCTCTAATTTAAACCGCTACACTTCAAATCACTACAAGTCAAACTAGCAAGCCCAGCTTTCAATCTAAATTATTTTGTTTGAAATAAAAATACGCTTACGACAAATTAAGAGATTTTATACAAATTCGAATAATCATTTAAATATTTACTTTTACCAAAACAAGACAAGTCAACAACATGAGGGAGATTATTCATTTACAAGTCGGTCAATGCGGAAACCAAATTGGAACGAAAGTTTGTAAATGATTTATTGATATTTTGTTTCGCAGTTAAATTTTTATTTGAAAAAAAAAAACAACTTAACTTAATTTACGTCAAATGTGGTGTTTAGTTTTGGGAGATTATATCCGAAGAACATGGAATCGACCAGATGGGAATGTACCGAGGAACGAGTGACTTACAACTGGACAGACTGAACGTCTATTACAATGAAGGAACAGGTGAAATTATTTGTACATTCTATCAAAACTGTAGCGATGTACCTAGAATGAGCGAAACTTTTATGAAAATGCTTTAATACACATCAGGCGGAAAGTACTACCCCCGTTCAATTCTTGTCGATCTTGAGCCAGGAACAATGGATTCTGCAAGAGCGGGTCCATACGGCCAGATGTTCAGACCAGACAATTTCGTTTTCGGTAATACTGGAAGATTTATTTTTAACATTCGGTAAATTATTAGCAACTACTTAAATCAATGCTAAAATATGAATTTAAAATGTCCGTGACACTATAGGCCACAGCGGCGCAGGAAACAACTGGGCAAAGGGCTACTACACAGAGGGAGCAGAGCTGGTTGACGCTGCATTGGACGTGGTTCGTAGAGAAGCTGAGAGTGCTGACTGTTTGCAAGGAGTCCAGTTGACCCACTCCTTAGGCGGAGGCACAGGATCAGGCATGGGAACTTTGTTGCTGACGAAAATGAACGAAGAATATCCGGATCGTATCATGATGTCCTTCTCTGTTGTTCCATCTCCAAAAGTGCGTTTAAAATTAATTTTTAAAAAATCATTTAATGATTTTATAACCAGCAAAAAAACAATATGTTAAAAATAGCACTTTTAAGAAAAATGTATTATTTCAAAATTGATCGCCAGGTTTCAGATACAGTCGTCGAACCCTACAACTGCACACTGGCCATGCACCACCTAGTGGAGAACACCAGCGAAACATTCTGCATGGACAACGAAGCACTGTACGACATCTGCTTCAGGACGCTTCGCCTTTCAAATCCAACTTACGGCGATCTCAACCATCTCGTATCTGCGACCATGAGCGGTGTGACGACGTGTCTTCGCTTCCCCGGACAGGTCTGTAAAAGAAATTTCAACGCAACTCTTTATTCGAGATTCTTTGTGTTTTTTTTATATTCTTTTATTTTGCTGAATATGCAAATAAATCGGGCATCGGCGACATTGGGTGGAATGGCTTTCACAATTCACCTCGAATGCCAACTACTTAAAAGTAGTTTGCATGCCGGTCAGACGAGCCCAATAAACGCCACAATGAGTCATCCTGAACAATTCTGTTAAACTGAGATGGCGTTCCGGTGTGTTTCGTCCCATTTGTACTCCCCATATAACTTTTTCGCCCCAATTGTACCCCCCCCCCATTTGTACCCCCCATAAAACACTGCGTCTGAGCTTTTTTTTTTTTTTGAGTAGTTTTTTTGCGGGCGAATTCGAAACTGTAGTCTATTTTCGTACTACTTTCTTTCTCCAGTTGAATGCCGATCTTCGCAAGCTGGCAGTAAACATGGTTCCCTTTCCACGTCTCCACTTCTTCGTCCCCGGGTTCGCTCCGCTGACGGCGCGCGGGAGTCAGCAGTACAGGGCACTGAATGTGTCCGCCCTGGTACAACAGATGTTCGACACGAGGAACATGATGGCGGCCTGCGATCCTCGCCACGGAAGGTAAGCGGTGATGTCCGACGTGAGCACATTTGTCATTCATTATTCTGGTCGCTCAATGATAGATGCTTTTACTGAGCAATTAATTTTAAAAAAAAATCCTTTTTATTTGAACATCGAAATGTGTTGTTTAATCGGTTGAGAGAAAGCAGGAAAATGATAGAAAGCAAGAAAATAAGAGAGGCGAGAGAGAGAGGGAGGGAGAGATGAGAGAAAATGGCGGATGAATGAACATAAAACGTTTCTTGCAAACGAGGAACGAACAGACTTGAAGATAAATAAATAGCAGTTAAAGATGAATGGATGGATGGATGGACGGACGAAAGAACGGATGGATGAGATCAGGGATTAAGGAGGAAATTTAAAATTCGCTCGGTTTGAAATTGTCACTTGACTGAAAAGTTTTACGAATCGAGGTCCGGACGTTGAGTGATCACGAAAGTCCCACACGGAATATAACTCAAAATATGACTGGACAACCAACTGCAATTTATCTTATCCAATCGTATAACCTACCTCATAGCAACTTAATTAAGGACTCCGAGCGTCTAAATTGAAGTCTTTTGGTAATATTTTGAGACTAGAAAACATCGCGAAGATTAAATTTGAGACAAAAAATAAACATAACCGTACTCATTTATTTCAATTACATTCTAAGGTACCTCACAGTTGCTACGATGTTCAGAGGAAAAATCTCTGCCAAGGAAGTTGACGATCAGATGCTGAACATGCAGAACAAGAACAGTCCGTACTTCGTCGAATGGCTGCCTAACAACGTCAAGACATCTCTGTGCGACATTCCCCCCTGCGGACTCAAGATGTCGGCCACATTTATTGGCAACACGACGGCCATACAGGTATGATGGACGGCTTAGTTTTTAGCGAAAATCCACTTTTAAACTGCCCATTTGTGGGTTGTCAAGACACCGTCTTTCTTAAAGTGTTTTTTTGTCGCGGTGGCACAAGCGTTTCTGTCACACAACGTTAGCGCCAGGGACTTTGGTTTCAATTTCAGAAAGATTATTTTATTTTTTCTTAAATTTCTCCTATGAAAAATATTGGCCCACGCTGAAATTTTAGTTTTCAGACTTTTTTTAAAAATATATCTGATATCTGAGACATATAATGAAAATAATTTCAGACAATATTTTTTCTAACTTTTTCCCAGGAACTGTACAAACGCATCTCAGAACAGTTCACCGTGATGTTCAGACGCAAGGCTTTCCTCCACTGGTACACAGGAGAGGGAATGGACGAGATGGAATTCCAGGAAGCTCAGACAAACCTGAACGACCTGGTCTCCGAGTACCAACAGTATCAAGAGGCAAAGTGCAACGATGAAGCCGAATTCGACGAGGACGAGATTGATGAAATGGAGGACAACAAAGAGGCCCAATGACCTCTCTCCTCTCTCTCTCCTCTGTTCTTCTACTCCGCTCTCTCTTTTCTTACCCGCTCCCGCTCCACTCATCCGTTTTCATTTCCAATCAATCTTGCGGTTTATTTGTCGCACTGACCGATCGTATTTGTCCAACATTTTTGAGCCGTCACGCGCCGACATTTGCTTTTCTGTTGGAGTCGAATCTGATGCAAATCAAAAAATTTCATTTCAAATCGAACGAAAAAAAAGAACACTCAGCTTTCCCTGCTTGTTATTCATACTTATCTAACAATTTTTTTTGTAGCATCCATCCACTTTTAAATTTTTTTACCGCACTCATTTTTACCTGTCTTTATTTACACATTTTTTGCTCAACGTTTTTATTCATCCAGTTCAAATTTTAATAACGATACTTTCTCGTTTTTGCTGTAAAAATCGAATAACAGCCAATTTTGCGGATGAACATGAATTTTACCAAAATAATTTATTCTGTCGGAAAAAAATTTACAAAGCATATTGTTTTCGAGACAAACGAAACCAGTGATGTAAGGAAAGAAGCATCAGTTATGTACACGATAATAATAGTTATAATCAAGCGGGCAGGTGTATCTAATCAAACAACCGTGGAAAGATTTCGTTGAGATGTTTTAAAAAAACAATTTTGAAGTTCACCAGAAGAGGAAGTGCAATTGCGTGTCGAGGACTGCGCATGCGCAATTGCAGCTTCTTCCGATCTGTCGTTTTCTTTGATATGATGAACTGCTTTGCAAGTTTTTTCACCTGCAACCCATAGAGGCGCATCGTCACCGCTGCGAAACTGCGAAACGCCACCGACTTGCGGACTGGAGATCTTGTTGTTCCAGAGCGACTGTAGCGTCGGACGCTGAAGCCGCTGTAGCGACTGGTGCGACTCGTCGACGGAAAACCGAACCGATAAGCGCTGGCGTTCGGCTGGCTCGGCGATGTCGCTGGAAGCCGACGATAGAAGTTTTTCGAACGCGCCGTCCTTGGCTGCTGCTGACGTTTCTTTGTCGAGCGAGGCAAGCTGTGACTGGGAAACGAGAGAAAACAGTTTGGAAATACTCGTTGGGGATGATGGCGGCCTGGAGAAGTTTTGTGCTATGGAGGCCAACGCAGGATCAACTGGTAGGTTCAAGTAGCAAGAAGTGTGCTGGCTGGAAGCTGTCGAGAAGTTTTGGAGTTGGTGCTTCAGGTGTTCAGGCGAGGTGTCGAGTGGAGAATTTTCCACCAAGCGAGGACACCTGCCGTCTGCGTGGGCGTCGTGACTTTTGATGACGTCACAGAAGTCACGTGATTTATTGGCGGTGGAAAAGGAGTTGTTGTCGGATTTGTCCATCCGGTATTTCAACCTGCGAGTGATGAGGTACCATTGGGCGAACGTGGCGCCGAATACGAGAAGATTTAACGACAAAAAGACAACTCCAACTATTATGGTTATTATCAGAACCGACCATGATTTTTCGGTCTTTGAAGATGAAGAGTCGTTCCTGGTCATAATCTCTTGATTGGAGGTTTGCAGTTGGAATGGAATTTTAATGCTCGGAGAGTCGTGGGAAAAGTTGTATTCGTATTTCATACTTTCTGATTTCTCTTCCATTTTTATTTCACGGTCTTGTTTCATTAAACTATCGACTGGACTGTTGATGATCTTCCTGACAGGCACAGTGTGAGCATCGTAAAGTTTCGAAGACGAACTACTACCGAACAACGGACATTTGTAGTCGAAGAATGTAAATGCCAGATGGTTCGTAGACGAATCGAAATCGTTTTCATGCTTGAGATTGGTTTTCCCCGAATTATTCAGTTTCGATTTCGAGTATTCAGATTCTCTCGAAGGTAATGAGCAGTGACGTAACAGAATGGCTGCCGCCTGTTCGTCAGAGAAAACACCGCCATCAAATGAACTTGCATTGCTGGCCTCATTAAGCCGGTGAGCACCGGGGGCGTAGGCCTCTGATCTGCCGGGGGTGTGTATACGCGGCAGAAGGTCCAGCCATACGGCCATTTTTCGGCTCCTGAAGTGATGTCTCACGCTGGGGTTGTCAGCTGAAAAAATTAAATTTTATGCCATCATCGTCGTTAAATATTTATTACGCCCCGTTGGTGGGTAAAACGAGGCGGTTAGCATGGCCATGTGTTGCCATCAAAGCGCGTTACATTGAAAAAGCGCAAACAAACAGATATAAACGTGAACGATATCGTGAACGGAACAAGATTGAAAATTTTCTTTTTCAATAAAAAACGGCTGCGTTTGTTTTTGAATACATTTTTTTGAATTAATTTATCAAACGATGACTCGTAAACACGGATTGCTACCGTTTGAGAAGTACTACCTGAAATTGTAAATAAATTTTCGACGAAAAATTTAAACTACCACAACTACCACCACCACAACTACCACCACCACCACCACCACCACCACCACCACCACCACCACCACCACCACCACCACCACCACCACCACCACCACCACCACCACCACCACCACCACCACCACCACCACCACCACCACCACCACCACCACCACCACCACCACCACCACCACCACCACCACCACCACCACCACCACCACCACCACCACCACCACCAGCACCACCACCACCACCACCACCACCACCACCAGCACCACCACCACCACCACCACCAGCACCACCACCACCACTACCACCAGCACCACCTCCACCAACACCACCACCACAACCACCACAACCACCACCACCACCTCCACCAGCACCACCAGCACCAGCACCACCACCACCATCACCACCTCCACCAGCACAACCTCCACCAGCATCACCACTACAACCACTACCACCACCACAGCTACCACCAATACATAAATGGAAATTTATTTTTCAACGTTAATCATCTGTAATCTAATTATTGTTATAATTGTTAATTGTTATGGAAACAGCTGGTTGTAGGTCGTTCCCACAAAAAAAGAAAGCAAAAATACGGAAGCTACTCAGCACAACAACAATCACATTAGCGACCCGGCTGAAACAACGACAGGTCACAGTTCGCAACTCATCGCCAACAACTCAACACGCCCACAACGACCAACGTGGAAAGTGAGTTTGTTTTAAATTATTTTTTAAAGCCAAGAAAAGCTCGGTTGTCGTTTCCACCATCACAATCGTCGTCGCCCTCAATCATCATCGTCATTGTCGTCATCCTCATCATCATCATCGTCATCGTCATCGTCATCGTCATCGTCATCGTCATCGTCATCGTCATCGTCATCGTCATCGTCATCGTCATCGTCATCGTCATCGTCATCGTCATCGTCATCGTCATCGTCATCGTCATCGTCATCGTCATCGTCATCGTCATCGTCATCGTCACCGTCACCGTCACCGTCACCGTCACCGTCACCGTCACCGTCACCGTCACCGTCACCGTCACCGTCACCGTCACCGTCACCGTCACCGTCACCGTCACCGTCACCGTCACCGTCACCGTCACCGTCACCGTCACCGTCACCGTCACCGTCACCGTCACCATCATCATCATCATCATCATCATCATCATCATCATCACCATCATTATCATTATCATTATCATTATCATTATCATTATCATTATCATTATCATTATCATTATCATTATCATTATCATTATCATTATCATTATCATTATCATTATCATTATCATTATCATTATCATTATCATTATCATTATCATTATCATTATCATTATCATTATCATTATCATTATCATTATCATTATCATTATCATTATCATTATCATTATCATTATCATCATCATTATCATTATCATTATCATTATCATTATCATTATCATTATCATTATCATTATCATTATCATTATCATTATCATTATCATTATCATTATCATTATCATTATCATTATCATTATCATTATCATTATCATTATCATTATCATTATCATTATCATTATCATTATCATTATCATTATCATTATCATTATCATTATCATTATCATTATCATTATCATTATCAGTATCATTATCATTATCATTATCATTATCATTATCATTATCATTATCATTATCATTATCATTATCATTATCATTATCATTATCATTATCATTATCATTATCATTATCATTATCATTATCATTATCATTATCATTATCATTATCATTATCATTATCATTATCATTATCATTATCATTATCATTATCATTATCATTATCATTATCATTATCATTATCATTATCATTATCATTATCATTATCATTATCATTATCACTATAACTATCACTATCACTACTATCGTGTTAACAAGTATTATTTTGAAAATCTCCAAATATTATGTCGTCGGCTTAGTCAACAAAAGTTCTGTCTAAAAAAACTTAATAATCACAATTCCCATTAAAATATGCTAATTAATCAAAAATAAATGAATTGAAAATTTAGTTTTAAAGCAAATCCACAAATGCTGATGAACCGGACGGAATGAAAGAAGCTCCCCTCTTCTCCCCCTCCCCTCCCCACTCTACCTTATTCTTATTCGTTTCTCTATTTCCTATCTTTCTATCCCTTGTGTGCACTGGACGTCGACAGATTTAGATAGACATCAAGCATTACTGCCATACACTTACACGAAGATTTCTGTTTCCTAAAGGAAAAGTTTATGAGATCACTTTAAAAATTGTCTTCATATCTCTTTTTCTTTCTTTTTCTCCTTTTCTCTTTCTTACTCCATCTCTCTTTTTCTCTTTGCTTCTTTATTTTTTCTCTTCTCTTCTCTTCCCTCCCCTTCTCTTTCTCTCCATCTCTCTCTCCCTCGCCTTCCATCTCACTTCCCCTCTCTCTCTCCACCTCCATCTCCCTTTCTCTCTACCCCCAATCTCTCCACCACACCCTTCTTGTGACCATTTTCGCACTGGCTTGAAAAAGAAATTTATTTTGATTCATTCAAGTTCCCCACTGCAAGTTTTTCAAAATTTACAAAAAAAATTTCAAAAAAAAGAAACTGATCATCATTAAATCCGCCAACTGTTCCCATCCCGTGGGGGACAATATTTCAAGTGTCTCCATTTTATTTTTGCATTTATTTGTAAATGCAAAAAAAAAATAAATAAAAAATTTAGATTAATAGACCGAAAGACAGTTTAATATAAATTTGTATATTCACAAAAACACTCTAAATGATTGCTAATCATTAATAAAGTTGGTTTTTTATGACGAAAAGATAGAAAGGAACCGTTTGGGAAGAAGAGAGAATTGTCTCAGAAGAGACGACCAGATTGAGACAGATGGAGTCAAACGTATTTCTTTTCTCATGCATTCGTCGTATCAGTGATGTGTGTATACTCCTACGGGGATGAGTTTTGATGCTTAATTCCAATCTTGGTCTTTCCCGTGTAGCACTCGGTCAAGCTGGATTGGCCTTTCGTTCAACACTTTAATTCAGAGTGTGTTTATAATGAAGTCAGGAAGAGGTAAGGATCGGTTTTGTATGCAAGTAGATTTTTTTTTGTGGTGTACTCCATACTTCATCTAATTTTTATTCTTATTTAATTTTTTTTGTGGTGTACTCCATATTTCATCTAATTTTTATTCTTACTTAATTTTTGTGTGTGGTGTACTCCATACTTCATCTAATTTGTATTCTTACTTAATTTATTTTGTGGTGTACTCCATACTTCATCTAATTTTTATTCTTACTTAATTTTTTTTGTGGTGTACTCCATACTTCATCTAATTTTTTATTCTTTCTTAATTTTTTGTGTGGTGTACTCCATACTTCATCTAATTTTTATTCTTACTTTATTTTTTTTGGCGGGTTGTCTTCATTTTGTTGTGGAAAGGAAAAACGATGCTACTCTAATTCTGAAGACCGCATTGTTGGCTTTGGTTTTAAATGTTTAGTTTTCTTTATTTGATCATCAGTTTCAGAAATATTAAACATATGAAGATTTTATTTAATTATTAAAAGTATAATATTTTATGATTTATATAACATTTATCATGAATTTTTTCACTTTATTAAATGCTGAGTTTTTTGTAGTGGCAAAATAGTTTGTTGTAATATTTTAGTAAAGTTAATCTATTTTCGCCTAAAAAGTTTTTCGCTGTAGATTCAAAGTTTGTTATGTAAAATGTATTATCAAACAGTATTGTTTTCAAACATATAAATGTCGTTGAACTCGTAAAATAAATTTTAACAGTATTTATAAGTACTTTGAACATTAAAAAAATTTGACTTATGATTTTTAAATTTGTTTTGGTCGCAGTTCAATGTCGTTTGCGAATAATTGACATTTGATACTGACAGTAAAAAGCTGATTCGTTGTCCTAACAATCAGTGATGGGCAAAAGTTAACTAATAAATTACTAAATAATAGTTCAACTACTTTTTTTTAATTAATAGCAAAGTTTAACTAAGTCAAAAACATTTAGTTAAAGTGATAGTTTAACTATTATTTTTTAGTTGCTAACCAAAAAGTTGCTTCAAAAAATCCAAATAAAACTTTATGTTTATCAGTTCTTGGGTTTATACCATATTGGGCTCGTTGTTTTTTACCGGATTCATCGGATTCATTTGACACCGCTTTGCTCCTATTGGTGGTCCAGGCTCACGCCTTCTTACTGCTGTACTCTTACGCTTGACTCCTACTTAGAGCAGGAGCTACTGGGGTTAACACCAGGATTCACTATCGAGATCAATTTAACAACGCGCCCATTACGTTTTGTTTACAATCATTTTCTTTTCAATTCTCTAACCTCGCTGTGTTGTAGTTTAGAGAATAGTACATAGACTAGTAATAAGTAATAAATAGGATGCGTAGTGCATAGTAAAAACGTATTTAAAAAAAAAATCAAGCTTTAAGATGACAGTCAGGACAGTAAAATTTCAGTGCAAGATGCCGAATTTGTCCTAATAAGCGCTACTGCGACAACGTTGAACGTCTTTTAAGTGCTGCTGGACATGTCTTGACAGCTCAAAGATACAAGATGGTCGATGAAACAATTAATATACTGATTCTTCTGTGGTCAAGGTTGAAGTCTAAATTTATTTTAGCTCACAAGTTATCATGTTATAGGATTGATATGGTCGTCCATTTAAAAATAGAATGTGATATGCGGTTTTGTTGGAAATAAAATTTCAAACAATGAGTTATTCTACTCTTTGATCATGTTATTAAATAATTTTAAAACAAAATTTCAAGCAGTGATTTATTCTACTCTTTGATCACGTTATTAGTTAATTGCCGAGATCAGTATAAAAAATAAAAATGTTAAGAAATAGTTGGAAAAATTTCAACTACTTTTTAATTTAGTTATAAATTTTTTTTAATTAGTTACAACTAAAAGTTTAACGGAAGTTTTTTAGTTAAAAGTAAGTAAAAGTTTAACTAAAAAAAATAGTTTGTGTCCATTTCTGGTAACAATGTAAAAGTATTTTTAAAACATATTCATTAAATAGAGAAATTTTAAAATATAAATTTAATAATCAATTATTCAATTAAGTTACTTTGTTGTTTACATTTTATAGAATTTAAGAATTAAATTTAGAGATATGTATTGCCAAAGAGCACTATCGAGATTCAACATCGATGACCGATGATTCAAATGCTATGGAAATTCAACCATTATCAAAATCCAATCTTTATAAAGATTCGTCCATTTAACAAAATTCATCCACAACCGGTGTAAGCAGGTACTTGCTACCAGATTCAACCACAACCGGTGTAAGTAGGTACCTGCTACTATATATATATATATATATATATATATATATATATATATATATATATATATATATATATATATATATATATATATATATATATATATATATATATATATATATATATATATATATATATATATATATATATATATATATATATCTTTTAAGATGGCTTGCAATCCGGAAGACACGGTAGACACGGAGGTATATTTAGTTGTCTAGATTCCATAAAACCAGGAACTATACGCAAAGGCTATAATAATAATTAGATAAAAGCAATTAATTGAAAAAAAAATTATTAAAATATTAAAAAATTTCAAAACTTATAAATATTTACAAGGAACTTGAAATGAGTTTTATTTGTTTAGTTTCAGTAGATCTATTTGTTTAAATATTTAGTTCGCATTATGCGGTAGTTCATAGAGTTAGTTAAATGTATTTACTTGCCGATGAAAAGATCAATTAGTATTTGAACAACTTCTAGAGCAGCAATAGAACGGAATTTTTAGCAAATCAATAGTGAAAGTAGAAAGAACAATGGAGATAAAAATAGATTGTAGATCACGTTATTCTGAATCCTCTGATGGTTTCTTCAATCCATCATCAATTTCAAAAAAGCGGATTTTTTGAATATTTTTTGTCAGCTAAAAGAAACAGATATTCAAAAAACTTTGTGTTGCTAGCGCGTGCATAAAATTCAACACTGTTTTGATATTTGCTGAAGAATCCGTGTACATATATAAATCGCAATGAGTGAACATTGAACAAGAGTGCATAAGAATGCAGCTAAGAATTTAATTTTCATTGCATAGTATATGTATGTGTACAATCGAACATGCTGAAGGTACAAACTTGTTAAGGTCATCCGGGGTCTGCCGGGGTCAGACCACGCTCAACATTGCCCCCTTAAAAAAAATACAGGTAAAGTCTAACAAAAACATTTTTATGTCATATTATGTAACTACATGGACGATTTAAATGTCACATTACAGTTTATTTTTTCTGATTGTGTTATTTGTGAATGCAATTTATTCATGTCATGTCATTCATGTAATGTAATGCAATGTGATTTCATGTTGGTCGAGTGACGTTTACATTATTTTGAAATAAGAGCGTCAGATTTCTCTAAGGAAATAATTTTAGTTTTTTTCTTCCAAATTTAATTTCGTCAATGCAACCTAACAATTGTAGCGAGTGCGCGGTTTCATTTTCTTCCTTCCAATTTACAATCCAATTTCTGTTCTTAAATGTTCATGCAATGTTTTTATGAACGGTAAAGTTGTAACTTTTGCGCAAAACTACACTAGGCTTGTTTACATGCGAATTTGCTTATCCCAATTCATTTCTAGGTTGGTGACCCGGGGCAAAGGTCATCTTACTAATTTTGGAACTCCTCCTTGCTTGATAATACGAGCCAGTCCCAAGTTCGGTTGAAAAAAGAGAGAAAACAGAAAATCAGATCAAATGATGATCTGCGAGTGGAAATATTTTGTTTATTTCTTAACTTTTGTTATTTTAATCTTTAAAACAGCCGGTGCAGAAGGCTGTGAACTATTTCGAATTCATAATTTCATAATTTCTACCAGCTAAATTATAATTAACTAACACAGTTTAGTTAGATCATAAGTATTCATAAGTATTCATAAATATTCATAAGTATTCATAAGTATTCATAAGTAATCATAAGTATTTATAAGGCCATTTTGAAAAACAAACTTTCAAACTAGTAATAGCGTATTTTTTATGCGGTAGAAAACGTTTGCAGGAAATGAAACAACCAAAACAACGAACAACCACGCTGCAGGAAAAGAAAATCTTTTTCAGAGAAGAATGACAAGAAGGGAAAAACCACGGAAATGCTTCAGTTTGAAGTTCAAAGTTCGATGAAAAAATTGTTTTAAATTTTTAGAGCTGTGACAGTTATAAGTATTACTCAAGGGAAAAAATTAAATGCTAATACTCTGATGTTGTTTATGACAGTCGGAAAAGTCTTTGATTGGCCAATTTAATTTTTCAAATATAAGAAACACTTGTTTATTAAAAGTTAATTTTGCTAAAAATGACCAATATGTAACTTTTTAGATATTTTATTTGAATGTAGACATTTGTTTGAATTTGAAATTAATTACAAAACGTATTTCAAATCCAGACAAATGTAAAGCTCAATTTTTATATCTTCAAGAAAGAATTGTGTAAATAATCGTTTGGTTCGTAATTTTACAGTTTATACTAACAAGGACATCTTATGTGTATGTGTGTTTATGTGTCTGAATGTGTGTGCGCGTGCAATTGTGTTATTTTAATAAAAAAGTAAGTACTTGTGTGTGGCATGGAATTAAAGAGTGGAAATTGGTGTAGCCGTGTTCATCGAAGTGGAAATTTTTCTTTCTTTTAACATCTCCGGCTGCAATAAAATTGGTTTTTCAAGGTCGTTCGTCGTCGTTATTGTAGCAGTTCAGACTTCATTGTCATAATTGTTAAACTTCCTCATTATTGCTCTATTTACTGTTACCGTAATCATCATTATCACCATCATCATTATAACCGCCACCATCACCATCATAATCATCATCATCATCATCATTATCATCATTATCATCATCATCATCACCATCATCATCTTCGTCGTTGTCGTCGTCGTCATCATCATCATCATCATCATCATCATCATCATCATCATCATCATCATCATCATCATCATCATCATCATCATCATCATCATCATCATCATCATCATCATCATCATCATCATCATCATCATCATCATCATCATCATCATCATCATCATCATCATCATCATCATCATCATCATCATCATCATCATCATCATCATCATCATCATCATCATCATCATCATCATCATCATCATCATCATCATCATCATCATCACCTTCTATGTTGTTAATTTTATTACGAGCAACTTATTGCCAGACAGTTTTATTTTGAACATTGCATATGAATAAAAAGGAAATCAAATAGTTTTTTTCTTTTAAATTTTCTTTAATTGCAATTTTTCACTTATTCAATAAAAAGCCATAGAAAATTGAGAAACGAGAAACTTCTGTCTTCTTTTTGTTGAGTCTTAAATAAAATTACGTTCACAGCTTGGAGATGTTTTGTTGACCATCTAGTGAAACTCAAGTTACATCGGTCATAAATTTGCTTGCCTGTGGACGCTTTAGTAAATACGCCCTTTCTCCATTTTCTACTTCAAATAAGCACGTACATACACATACACGTAGGAATTTTATATGCACACACACAAACACAAATACGTTCACTAAGACATACAAAGTATACAAACACACGAACATTTACACACAGGAACACACACATAATTAGGAACACAAATGTCGCCATGCATAAGCGAACAAGCTGTATAGGATAAATATTAAGCGTGAAGTTTTTTTGAGTTTTTCGGGCTCACGATTTTTAACTTTCAGGGTTTGGATAAGCTGTTTTTAAACCGAATTTGCATTTCAGTATTTTATAAACATCTGATTCGTGTATTGAAAAAGACCGGGTCGTGTTCCGGTCGGGGTCGGATACCCACATACCCGTGACTCCTTACTTGATAAGTATTTAACCATTTCATGGTATCAACCGTCGTCTGTGATATGACCATCTTTCAGAATTACATTTTCGCTGCGTAGAATTTGTCAATTGAATAAGCTTAACTGACATGCAGACCTATATAGACCATCATGCATAAAACATGATTTCGTAGCATAGACTACAGCAATCTTTCTCGGCCGTCATATTGAGTTGAGAGTGACTCTTCTTCTTCTGCGGTGGAAAACAGCTTTAAAACAGTCCTTTATGGTTATTTTATTATAACAAAAAATTAAAAAAGTGCAAAAACTTAATAAATAAAAATAAATAAATAAAATATTTAATTGAAATATGCCAGAGACTTTTTTTTAAAAAGAGTTGAGAAATAAAGAAAAATACTGAAAAGGCGTCATAATATACCACCAGCTTGTGCTTGAGATTATAAACTCTGTGGTCACTTTAAGTCACAAATCACGCCATAGTGGTGAAACAGCTGGCATGAGCCAGAGACGTTTGCTGCCAGAAAAATCAAGTCTGAATTACGAGGCATTAGGAAATGAAGTTGTGCAACTTTTTTGTTCTCTTTCTTCTTACGTAGTACTTGTCGACAAAACAAACTTCTCATCCTTAAGGCTTTTAAGTCAAATAAGAACGGTTTTCATTAGTCATCATCAGATATTTTCCAAGTATTTTCCGCGTTCCATTAAAATGTTTTTTTAATTTTTTTGTTAATTTTCGTTTTCATCTCTTGGTTTAATATTTAATAAAAATTATTTTGTTTTTTTTTCTCTTCTTTGATTATTTTATTTCCTTCAAACTTTCTTTCATTCCTTATGAAAATCTTTTAAAAATTGCAGCTTCAGGATGATCGATGGAACGAAACTGATTACAAATGAACGAAAATAACTCGAAGCATTTGTTTAGAGAAAAGAAAACTTCTTCCAGCGAAACTGAAACTAAATTTAAAAAAAAAACTATTTGTGTGCAGTTTACTGTCATTTAGAGTTTGGGAGATGCTTTTATTTTAAAGTTTCAACGGTTGAAGAAGAATGAAATGAGAATGAATCCCAGCAGAAAGAAAAAAAATGCAAAGATAAGAAGAACTATCTGCGAAGGATGTAAAAAAATCAAATTGTTTCCAATTGGAAAGTTAAATGGTCACATTTTTTAAAGTCTTAAAAGTTTTCAGACGTTTGAAATGGAAGATCTTAGGGAAGAGCAAAATAATGTAGATTGATGGTGAATGATCGTGATTGAATGTGAATGATGGTGATTGAATGTGAATGATGGTGATTGAATTTGAATGATGGTGATTGAATGTGAATGATGCTGATTGAATGTGAATGATGGTGATTGATAGTGAATGATGGTGATTGATAGTGAATGAAAGTAATGTTTGAAATTATTGAAAAATTCAATAAATAGAAAAAAACAGCAACATTAATATCAATTTATTTTTTTATTTGCATTTTAATTTATTTCAATATCATTAGAAAATAACAAAAAAAAATTTAAATTACACTAAAATGAAAAAATTCAGCTTCTTAATTAAGATTGAAACTGTCTAAATTTTTAGTTAAAAAATGCAAGCTTAACAAAAACCAGAATTGTCAGCGTGTTGGATCCAGATGTGTGCGCGGGAACCACTTTTCATCCCCACACCCATTCATCCCCGCACCCATTCATCCCCACACCCATTCATCCCCGCACCCATTCATTCCCACACCCATTCATCCCCACACCCATTCATCCCCACACCCTTTCATCCCCGCACCCATTCATCCCCACACCCATTCATCCCCACACCCATTCATCCCCGCACCCATTCATCCCCACACCCATTCATCCCCACACCCATTCAACCCCACACCCATTCATCCCCACACCCATTCATCCCCACACCCATTCATCCCCGCAAGTGTTATCCCGATCCCCAATCATCTCCGCAGTCCTTAGTTCCCATCCCCATCCATTCCCGCACTGTTTCATCTATATTTTAAGTCAATCCTGCAGCTGTCATTATCTTTCAGTGTGTCATTTCACCTTAAATACTAATAAGGATTGATATATAAAATTACAACACTGTAAAAAGATTAAATATTATTAATTTTTTTTTAAGTCGACGAATAAATAAAATTATATTAATGCTGTTTTGACTTAGTTGAGTACTGCGATGATTATTATTAACAAAATCTACCCGTGGAGAATGTTCTAACTGAAGATGTTCTAGCTCAGCTAACTGCAGGTACCATCAAAGCATCTCTTGCCACTTGAGAAAATGTTGACCATTTCTTTGCCCTCTTTGCTTAAAATTTGCAAAAAAATTTTCACATTCTCTTATTTTACTGCTAAATAGTTAGCAACTTAATAAAATATTTTCCAAAAATGTACAAATGTGACATGCGCGTCATCTCAAATGAGTTTGAATTGTTTCCAAACACTTTTTCCTATCATTATTAACTTTGTCAGATTCGTAAGTTTACTGAATTTGATTTTCAGTTTTTTTTTCATTTTAAAAAATCAATTACCGACTTTGGTTTTATGACATTAAACAAATTTTTTTTCTAGAAATATATTTTATTTGTTCAGTAATACCACAAAAATTCATCTCCATCCTCGCGGTAACCCAAATCCTTGTGTTTCTATCCCCGCGCTATCCAGCAACATCATCTCAATTACCGCATTATTCCCGCAGCATTCATACCTATTTCCGAGGAATCACCACAAAATCGGCGGTATTCCCGCTGTCCCCATTTCCGTACAAACCTCTAGTCAGATCTAAAAACAATTAATTTGTCATAATGTAGAGCATAATTAAATGTTTTTGTCGTTTTATTTTGTTATTTAATGAACAAAATATAAATTCCAGCTTTAATCAATATTTCTATGTCTTCCTAATTAACATTTTTCTTACGAGTCAGGTCAGTTTCTGAGAAGGGTGGTTGGGTGGTTCATAATGAAAAATTTCATTAATAATTGAGATAAATGAATGTGAATCATCGTATCGTTTATTTTGCACAACGAAACAAATAACTCAAAACCCCGAGCAACATAGGGTAACCCCGCTAGTAATTTATAAAACAAGTTCTAATCGCAAAATTACATAAATTATATATGTAAAGTTACATAAATTACATATACAAAATTACATAAATTATATATGCAAAATTACATAAATTGTATATGCAAAATTACATATTAAATATAATTTATACTTAAGTAAATGAAAAGTAAAACTTACAGAGGAGCATGTAGAGTTGCTGGGTGGGCTCGTACTCCGTCCAAACCGGATTAGAAATTACACTGTAATCTTCCGTTTCTGTTCCATAAACTTCCTGAAATGTAACAACCTCTTTCTTGTTCGGATTGCTGTAAAAAAAGATTTTTTTATATATACGGTAAATTCGAAAGTTAATTTGAAACTGAATGTTTTTTTATTCGTGCTACAAAATCAAGCAGCATATCTTTTGACAAAGTCCAATCACCGGATGTAACTGTACCACAAATGAGTTATAATCTATTATATAATAGACCAGCGGAGTTTGCTTGCTTGTATATCTGTCACGCTTTATATTTTTATTGTTGTCCACAGGTGACGCACTATTTAACGACGAATAACACTTAACAAACTAATCAGACTGCTCATCGTTACTTAACTAACTAATCAGACTGCTCATCGTTACTTAACTAACTAATTTCATTTTAATTACTTATTTAATTACTTGTTTTCATTGCATTTATTAAACGGTTATTGCGTGACAAAAATCAAATTGAATTTGCGCAACAAAGTTTAGAAAGGGGTTTAAGCCATTTTTAACAGTCTTGCTATTTATTTCACGTTTACCAAGTGGCGTAGTGTTGTTTACAGCCGCTCGTTCGGGCAGGCCAAACACCGCTTTTCTCCCATAAAAAGTTAACAGTGAAAGAGCAAAAAAGAAAAGAAAAAAACAAAACAAAAGTAAAAACGACAAAAAGAGAAAACAAAAAAAATTGAAAAAAAGAGAGAAAAATAGGGTGAATGATAGTGAAAAAGGAAGTGAGAGAAAAACAAAAAAATAGGAAAAAGAAAAGAAGGGAAGAAAGAGGGCATAGAAACAAGAAAAAAGAAGATGAGAGAGAAGGAGAAAAAGGCGGGAGAAAATAAAGCAAGAAAAAGCAAAACCGAGAGGGAGAAACCACAAAAGAAAAATCTTTAAAAACATTGGGCAACGCCGGGTAACCACGTTAGTGAACTATTAATAGAATATTTAACCGAACCCGGTGTGTACGAAATTTGTCCAGTAGGTCATGACCCTCTCGGACAGTAGACGATTCCTATCAGTCACGTGTCTCGACGTGTTGACCAATGGGTGGCCGAATACGAAATCCAGTTCGTGTCCGTGACCTTTGATGGTGTTGAAGGAATCGCCGATCGAAGAGCTTTCGAAAACGTAAAAGTAAACACTGGCGTGTCTGTCTGCTCTCTTCCTATTGACTGGATCGGATTGAGTGTCTGATGTTGTTGGTGATGATGATGATGATGATGATGATGTTGAACTGCAACTTGTGTCGTTGTTGAAGCAATCTTTCGACCGACTTTCGAAACAGGACCATAATAACCTCTTGAGAAAGGCCACGACGGGAGCATTGAAGAGAGCGTCATCGAGGAATTCAATGGAAGCATCTCTAATGGCTTCAGGATCACCGGGCGGTCTGTCCCAGTCTCGGTAACTGTTCGTCAGAATTTCAAAAACCTGGAATTAAATTTTCGATTTTAAAACGAAAATCACAACAAGTTTGAAGCATAACAAAGCAATATGTTAGTTAATAAGTAATTTATTTCAAAACGTTATACAATTATCTATTAACGGTTAAGTTTTGAAATATAATACGACCTTCTGCTTGTGATAAACGAAAACGTTTTGGACGAATGTTCGCATGATCTTCTGCATTCTGGCGGCTGATAGTCCGTGATCAAGTTCCCTGTAGTTGAAGTATGAGCTGCTTTCGTGTCTCGTTACGCCGATGATGATGTCGACGGGTCTGGTCGTACTGTTCACGCAATTTGATCGATCGACGTCCAGTCCTAAAGGCTCAGCTTGGGCCAGAGAGGCGAGAACAGATCTATACTTGAGGTTTGATAGATCTACTTTTTCAGCGGCTCTGAGGATGCCATCCAGGCTGGATTGATTCAGACAGCGAAGAAAGTTTTCGTAGATGTCGCCCTCGCGTTTCGTACCGGAACCGGAGCGTTTGCTCG
>OZ022243.1:30148950-30303950 GCA_963978895.1 Erpobdella octoculata | reverse complement strand
TAAAATGCGGAGACAATGAGGGTTTGGGAATGATAGCTGCGGGGATGGGTAGGGGATGGGGAAAGATATTGAGGGGATGGGGTGGGGATGGGGACATGGGGCGAGGGGACAGTGAGGGGACGGTAAAAAGTTTTCTTTGCGGGGTGGGGATGGGGAAGAAATGTTGTCCCCGTGTCACTCTCTAATGTATGTATGTATGTATGTATGTATGTATGTATGTATGTATGTATGTATGTATGTATGTATGTATGTATGTATGTATGTATGTATGTATGTATGTATGTATGTATGTATGTATGTATGTATGTATGTATGTATGTATGTATGTATGTATGTATGTATGTATGTATGTATGTATGTATGTATGTATGTATGTATGTATGTATGTATGTATGTATGTATGTATGTATGTATGTATGTATGTATGTTAGAGAGTGACACGGTAATACCGCGGTAACGGGAACAAATTGAAATAATTTCACCATTACCGCGCGGTAACGGGGAAAAATGGGAAATAAATTTGCGGTAATGGGGAAAATGTTGACGGTAATTCCGCGGGAACGGTAATGAAGTTTTAAACTAGTTTTTAAAAATTCAAAAAAAGTTTTTAATTTTTTTTTATCGTTTTTGTACTTTGTTTAGCTAATTCTACCGGACTATCTTTCTTTTTGTATTTCATTTCGGTTGAATGTCTTGGTCTTGAATCAGTTTAATTTCAATAGTACATTTTCGCTTGTAGTTTTAAATAACATGGAAATGGGAAAATGGGACATCGAAAAATTAATTTCAATTAAAAGTGAACGCTTGCCATTCGACAAATGTCAAGGCACTCATGGATTGAAGAACTAATATTTTTTACTTTCTTATTTCATTTAAAACATAACTATCTTTTTGCAAATTTTTTTAATAATTAACTTCAAAATAAACTTGCATAAAAATTTAAAATGCGGAGACAATGAGGGTTTGGGAATGATAGCTGCGGGGATGGGTAGGGGATGGGGAAAGATATTGAGGGGATGGGGTGGGGATGGGGACATGGGGCGAGGGGACAGTGAGGGGACGGTAAAAAGTTTTCTTTGCGGGGTGGGGATGGGGAAGAAATGTTGTCCCCGTGTCACTCTCTAATGTATGTATGTATGTATGTATGTATGTATGTATGTATGTATGTATGTATGTATGTATGTATGTATGTATGTATGTATGTATGTATGTATGTATGTATGTATGTATGTATGTATGTATGTATGTATGTATGTATGTATGTATGTATGTATGTATGTATGTATGTATGTATGTATGTATGTATGTATGTATGTATGTATGTATGTATGTATGTATATTAGCAATTTCGTATAACGCGGCGGCCGCTATGGTCAGCAGTCAGCAGTTGATACACTTGTTGTTAAAGTAGCAAAGCACGACAACAACTGACTTTGTTACAAATGATTGAACTGCAGGCAAAACAGTCCGCTAAATTAAGCACATCATCATTTTCTGTTCTCTTCCGCTCACTTCTTTCCAAGCAAAGTTTTTTTCTACTTTTTTACTCAAACATTGGTCTGCTTTACATTTGCAGCGAGAAAGCAAAAAAATCTTTTTAAATTCGGTTTTAGACAACATAAAACCAATTAAAAGAAATCTGTTGGGTGTTCATATTTGCATATTTAATGAACCAGGCTCTTTCCTTTATTTTGTTATATTTGCAAAAACTTAGATTTTTTAAATTAAATTTTTTCATTGAATTCAATGAATTTCTGGAATAGAACATTGTAAAACGTATTATAATTCAAGTAAATGTCATAATAAATTAAAAATTACTTGTTTATGTGTGTATGTGTGTTTGTTTGTGATTGTATGTGTGATTGAAAAGTATTTTCTCAAAAGCGAAAACCAGGAAATTTATGCAATTTTGAAGAAAATAAAAACTCTATAAAATGTTTAATGAAGAAAGGAAGTGATATGAAAAGAAGATCGGGCGATGATTAATATTATGCTCTTTTGTGACACCATCGTTTCAAAATGAGAAACGAATTCTATTTCTTTTGTTTTAATGCAATTTGAATAATAAAATTGTATTCAATTAAAACTGTTTATTAATCCGATTAAATATGTTAAAAGATAAATATTATTGTAAAATAATACTATATTAATATATATAATTGTATTTTATATTTATTTGTATATTTTACATATTATATATAATATATATAAATAAATATATATAATTTTATATAGATATAGGAACTTGCTATGTTCACACTAATGTGATCTTCATTGTGATGCCAAGTGAAACGGGTTGTAAAGCGAGGAAAGTCACATGGAGAGAATTTTATAGAAATTTTATTCCTCTCTCATAAATCGCGTCGTTTGAGTTGGAGACTATTGGAGAAATTTTTTTCTATCTTTGTAGTTTTTTTAATTTAATTTTCCTCCTTTCGAACATTTTGTATTTAATTAATTTTTAATATTTGTTTTTGTAGATGAAAACCGTTAAAATAAATTTCGATGAGAAACCTGCACGTGGTATGCAATCGGACGAATCAGGAAATTCGAAGGAAGAAAATAATAACATCGACCAAATGAAAAGATAATTTTGCGTTTTTTTTCCTTTCTTGTTTTTCGTATCAAACTTCGCTTCATTAATTTCAGCCTGCAGTTGCGGAAGGAAATTTCCCAACGAAAGAGAAGAATTTCGACTCGCAATTTTATGACGTTTTTCTGGGATTTCTTTTTTTATTTATTAATTTCATCACGTAGTTCTGAAAGCACGAGAGACCATCAAATTTCTATGCTCATCTCTAAGAACTTCTGCCTCCCTAACTTAGTATGTCCGTATCTGCAGTAGTACGAAGAATACCTTTAAAATACCGTAAAATGTGGCGGAGGAAAAAGTTAAACGAACTGGTTCGTAAAACAAAACACGAACTATTTGATGAAGAGGCACGCCACGTGAAATATTACCAACCGAATTACTCCGCGTACAAAGATGTATGTGACAAATAGGGAGAAGAATGAATGAGATGCATATGACACACGAGGTTGGTAATTTGTAACGAATTCGGTTCTTTTTCATTTGAAACTTTTTCAATGAGATAATTTATGGCTTCGAGAATTCGATTGCTTCCTTTTATATTTTTTTTCAACGAGAAGTTATAAATAATTTCAATGTCATTGAAGTTCCTGTTGTTGCTGCTGGTGTAATTGATTAAAAGTTAATGCCGGGACAGTTAAAATCGAAAATGAAACTGAAATTTGTCAGGGTTCCAGTTAACCGTGTGATGCCTACCTGTCCATTTCTCTACCTGCTCATCAGTTTACCAGCTCATCTGTTGTTCAACTCTTTCAGTTTGATTTCTTAAAACATTAATCATAAAAAAATGCTAGCAAAAAATAATGCTAATTTCTTCAGCACTTCAACTATAGAATGAATACTTTCAAATAGAAGCGTTCAGTTCCTCATATGTGTGATGTATCCACGTATCGGGGCCCACACTTCGCAGTGGTGTATTCATGCAGCGGGACATAATTTTGAACAAGCTACGTCGGCTATTATGCACTACGTATTGTTATGAACATCTTCAAATTACAACTTATGGCTAGAAAACAAAGCCAGTAAAAGTGCATTTTTCTTAAGTATGTTTGACCAAGGAGCTGAAAGTTAAACAGACAAAGTAAATGATGATCAGAATGGCCGACTCGACGCGCTAAAGAACTGTTTAATATTTTCTTTACTTTAGAATGTACAGACAGGAGCCGTTTCGCAGTTTAACAAGAAATAATGTTCGCGAAATGTGGGCGACTCGCATTAAAGCCGCTTAGCCGATTATATGCGACTGTTTGTGCATGAGCGATACGACGGCTCTTAAATGTTAATAAAACTTCTAATGTTCGAGTTATGAGCTGCATTATTGAGAACGAAAAATCGTTGTGATAATGAATAAACTCAATCTGACCTCTGACCGACGAAGAGGAGGCGAGATGACCTACAAGGGCTGCTCCCTGTCCGTGCCCCATAATTGTCACCCTGTTTTTGTCCCCTCCGAATGGTTCGATGTTCTCCGATGTCCACTTGAGAGCTGACAGAATGTCGAACAATGCCTGGTTGCCTTTCACTTTTCCAGCGGAAAGAAATCCTAAAAATTTTTTTTACAATTTGATGTTTTAAAAAACTTAATTATTATAAACTAGCAGTGCCCGTAGCGGCTTCGCTCGCATGAAATTAGAGAGTTTGAACCGTGCATCCATAGTAGAGATCATTTTTTTAGGTCTCGGCTCGGCCCGTCGACAAATTAGCCCAGCCCGTTTCAAAAACCCAAACTCCTGGCCCGGCACAGCCCGTCTGAATTAGGCCCGGCCCATTTTTACAGGCCTAGAAGTTCTATATACTTGATGAAAAACTTCGGCTTGTCCCACCTTGACCTCGGGTTTGGCCCGGCCAAACTGAAGACCTTAAAATCACTAAAATATCTATATACTTGGTGAAAAACCTCGGCCCGTCCCACTTTGATTTAAGGTTTGGCCTGGCCCGTGTGAAGACTCTAAAATAACGGCTTGGCCCAGCCGATGATAAACTGGACTTTTAACCGGCACAAAACTTCAAAATACTAATTTTTACATTTGTAGCACTTACAGTTTGTGAGTAGCAGTTATTTTGAAATCAAATAACCCTTATTTCCACCCCACATTTGAGGTCCTGGAAACCAAATTTTCAAAAAATGCTAAAACACGTATTTCATTATTTTTGGAGTAGAAGCTAAATACTAATTTTTACTTCTGTAGCATTAACAGTTTTTGAGTAGCAGCTACTTTAAAAACCAAATAACCCAAAAAATGATGAAACACGTATATCTTTTTTTTTTGAGTAGATGCTAAGTATTAATTTTTACATCTGTGGCAATTACAGTTGTTGAGTAGCAGTTACTTTAAAAACCAAATAATCCTATTATCCACCCCACATTTGAAGTCCTGGAAACCAAATTTTCAAAAAATTGTGAAACCCGTATATCATTATTTTTAGAGTAGAAACTAAATACTAATTTTACTTTTGTAGCATTTACAGTTTTTGAGTAGCATTTACTTTAAAAACCAAGTAACCCTATTTTCCACCCCATATTTGAAGTCCTGGAAACCAAATTTTCAAAAAATGGTAAAACACGTATATCATTATTTCTGGAGTAGAAACCAAATACTAATTTTTACTCCTGTAGCATCTAGAAACTAAATACTAATTTTTACTATTGTAGCATTAACAGGTTTTGAGTAGAAGCTACTTTAAAAACCAAATAACCCAATTTTCCAACCCACATTTGAGGTCCGGGAAACCAAATTTGCAAAAAATGGTAAAACACGTATATCTTTATTTTAGAAAAGAAACTAAATGATAATTTTTACATCTGTGGTATTTACTGTTTTTGAGTAACAGTTACTATAAAAGACAATTAGCCCTATTTTCCACCCCACATTTGAAGTCCTGGAAACCAAATTTTCAAAAAATGCTAAAACACGTATTTCATTATTTTTAGAGTAGAAACTAAATACTAATTTTTAGTCCTGAAGCATTAACAGTTTTTGAGAAGAAGTTACTTTAAAAACCAAATGACCCAATTTTCCAACCCACATTTGAGGTCCGGGAAACCGAATTTTCAAAAAATTGTAAAATACGTATTTTTTTGTTTTTCAAAACGAATCTATATACCAAATTTCAAAATCTCCTCATTTTTGGTTTTCGAGATATACATTGTTTTAGAAAAAAGTTTGTTTTCCAGTTTTTTCCCCTCAGGAGCAAAATTTTCAAAAATCCTTTCTTAGCGGATGTTTACGCTATAAAAGTAATATAAGTTCCAAATTTTACGTTCCTAGGATGATGCGTTTGAGCTCGGCGTTGATTATCAGTCAGTCAGTCAGTCAGTCAGTCAGTCAGTCAGTCAGTCAGGACATGTTCTTTTATATATATAGATAAAATGACAAATTTTTGAATAATATTGAAAGTCTGAGTTGTTCATGAACGAAGTCAAAAACAGCACCTGTTACAATATAGGCCAGGTGCAATATAAGCCAGGTGCTACCGAAAAATAGAGCGCTGCTTCCAACTTACTATTAACCTTTAAACTTTAAATTATTTCCTTTGAAGTCCTCAAGACATAAACATTGAAAAAATATGATAAAAAATGTATGAAGCGGGAATATTTCGCGTTGTGGCATGACTTTGAAGTTTTTTAACGGATGACACGGATTTGCGAAATGCAGAAAAAAATCATTTTATGAAAGAGAAAAGAATGCTCGATTTGCTGACGAATAACCGCCTGGAGATTTTCTTAAAGTCGGCGCGTTGTAGCTGATGGAGCGGAGGAGATAAAACCCTGATAGTATCAGGTTGTGAATGAGAAGAAGAATGGTTAATGGGGGAAATGATACATTGGAGGGCGATGGTGGCGCTCGGTGGTGGTGGTAGTGGTGACGACGACGACGGCGATGATGATGATGATGATGATGATGATGATGATGATGATGATAATGATGATGATGATGATGATGATGATGATGATGATGATGATGATAATGATGACGACGACGACGACGATGGTGATGATAATGATGATTGCGATGCTTAAAACTGTGGAATCGTGGTTATGATGGTCAGGCATTGAGGCGTTGATGTGCTGATGATGATAGTGATGATGATGATAGCAGTTTTAAGGTAAAACATTAACTTTAATTACCCGCAGAAGATAAATAGTTTTTTTGAATTTTTGTGTGTGGTTTCATTTGTAAATTAGAATAGTTTTAATAACGTGCCAAATAAGAACTCTAAAAAAACCAAAACATCCCACCAAAAACTCCCACGCGGTAGTTGAGCGTAAGGACCGCCATTTTCCCAAATGCCGCCATAATTCTTCCGTCGTACACATTTCCAGTTCCGGTGCGAAGATCGTGGTCGTGGATGAAGACAAGAACTGGAAAAAGGTTGTTTGCTGTTGCTTCTGTGGCTCCTGCGGTGGGTGAAATAAGCATTTAATTCCTGATACAAAAGTGTAGAAAATAAAATTGTTGTGCTTTAAAATTACTAAAAATGCATTAAAATAATATAAATGCAATAAAAATAGTATAAATCTATTAGAAATTATAATAAATATTTTAAAAAGTAATATAATGCATTAAAAATTAATATAAATTCAATACAAAATACTATAAATGCATTACAAATTAATATAAATGCATTACAAAATACTATAAATGTATTAAAAATTAATATAAATGCATTACAAAATACTATAAATGCATTAAAAATTAATATAAATGCATTACAAAATACTATAAATGCATTAAAATTATTATAAATGCATTCGTTTTTTTTTTAAATTTATTTTCGAGTGATAAAATCTAGAAATATCATTCCTTGAAAAAACAAAATATTTTTACGAGAATTTTGTTGCTACTGCACAAAACTAAAAAATGATTGACATAAAAAAAAACATATTACAAAATATTACAAATATCTTTTAAAATAGTAAAATTTGATTGAAAGAAATTCTTGGAAAGAAGTCATTCATTAACCACGTTGAAGATCAACCAGAAAACCAATCATTTCTTTTCAGATGTGCGTTCTTTGCATTGCTTTCGGTCTGATTTTGCTCGAACAACTCTCAAAACATTCTCCATAAAGTGTTTTGGTCCGCGGTTGTATTCAAGTATTCCGATAACAATTTCCTTATTGAAAAGCATTTCGCTATTTAAAAAATCGTTGAAATCTTACATATTACAGCTAGATTCATAATTTCAATATCTATATACTTATGTTAACTTCGATACAAATATGTTAACTTATATATACTTATGTTTACTCCTATACACTTATGTTAACTTTTATTTCTCTGTCTCGGTTCGTATTTAAATCAGAATTTTTGTTTATAGGTCGTCCAGTTAGCGGGAAGTAATTCTCTTTGGATAAACCTTTTGAGCACTTGATTTTTTTTCCTTATTTATAACTTCATTGTTGTACTTAATTGTTTTGTTTCGTGCTCAATAAATGTTCAAAAAAAAAGAAAAAAAAATATTAAAAGCTCACGATACAAATATTTTTTCTTATTTATTTATTTATTTATTTATTTATTTATTGTGTTGTTTTATTACACACTTTTACTTCAATTGACTTATCTGTCTGTCTGTCTGTCGTCAATTTTAGCAATCGGTTTTAAACTAACTTTTCAATGAGCTAGAAACTTAAAAATTTAAACATACCTCCGAACGGATTAACAATGCATTATTTTAAATTTTCAGATCGATAGGACAAAATTTAATTAAATAATTATTGGTGATATTTTCGTCAAACTATTTATTGTCAATGCTAATATGCTCGTTGTTTATATAACATAAATATATATATATATATATATATATATATATATATATATATATATATATATATATATATATATATATATATATATATATATATATGTATATATATATATATATATATATATATATATATATATATATATATATATATATATATATATAAGTGTGTTTTTAAAAAACATTGTTTTTTGCTTCACTTTTCATTATTTTATTCTGTTAATTTTTATTTATTAAATGGCTATTCATATCTTGACAGCTAGAACTTTTGGATACAATAATGAACTTATTTTTAAATTTGGCTTCATGTAACCAACAAAATGATAAATATGCAAACAACATTTATTGTTGCTTACACACTCTGATCGCCACAACAGTTGATGTTTCCAATTAAACACATTAATTTTATCAGTCTCGATGTGTGGAGTATATTTTTGTATTAATGTTGACTTGGCTAGATTATAAATATTCATTTTTTCATCAGATTTAATATGTTGATTTATCAACAAATAAGCAGATAAATGTACACAAATTTTTAAGATTATCTTTAAAATCTGTTGGTAGATTTCAAATCCACCAAAATAAAGTAACAAGTCAACATATAAATAATATAACAAGACAAGGTAACTGGAGTCGTTTTTAAGAGATTTAATATTTTTGATGAGGATGAGTTTTTTATGTTTAGGTTTTAATTTTTATTGTTGAAATAATTGTTGACATATTGTTAATATTATTATTTACTTTAATATAAGCGTTGATAATTGAATATTTAAAAAAGGGTTTTTATCAGTGTTGAAATCAGGGTATTTATAAAATATCATTTTTCAGTGTCGTTATGTGAGTATTTAAAAAAATTGTTTTTATCAGTGTTGATATGTAAATAAGTATATAGATAACAACCTACATTTTATATGATACTAACATTGTTACCCGGCTTTGCACAAGTTTGTTTAGTTCTTTCTCGTTTTCTGTCCATAAAACGTGAAATAAAAAACCGATTTAAAAATGTTTTCAAACATTTTTGCAATGAAGACTATTTCTATGCAAAATTTTTTTCAATGGATCCAGCGGTTCGAATGTGATAAGCGAACAAACAAACACACACATTGCCTTATATATATATATATATATATATATATATATATATATATATATATATATATATATATATATATATATATATATATATATATATATATATATATATATATATATATATATATATATATATGAAAGTAAAATGTTTTTATTTAATATATATATATATATATTAAATAAAAACATTTTACTTTCATTTTTGCTTTTTTTGTTTTTCTATTTAAGAATACAGTTACTTTCGCCCAAAAAATATTCAGTACTCCATCAATGGCACATGACGTCACAAGCATTTCAACCAATCAGAAGACAGTTCCGCGAAATGTCATAACAATAAATCGACAAACGTATTGAGAGCACGTCAGCAGCCAATGAAAAAAGAGGAAGGAAATGTCTGGAATTGCATCAGACGACCTTTTGAACTCTCGTTTTAAACTTTGACTTTTTAAATAATTAAAATTTTTACGTTTGTAAATGACAATAAAAACATTTAAAATGTCAGAATCATGTTACTATAGTTTCTTTGAGTTTTGTTGATTTTTTTGGTTTATTTGTTATTGCGGGAATTATTGGTGGATAAATTTCAATTACGCATGTTTTGATTTTAAAGTTTCAATAAAAATAAAAACCATATAATTAAAACTATTCCAGTTGAATAAATTTATGTTGTTTAAATAAATTTAAAAATAATAACAAAATAATAACAAAATAACAAAAATTTGTAAAAGTAGAAATAATAATTTGAAAAATTGAGCTAAAAACCGTAAAAATAAAAAAACAAATAAAACCTTGAAATAATTTTGAAAATATTTTAAAAACAAAAAGCAAAAAATGCGACAGAAATAAAAATTTCCTCCTTGAAGAAGTTTTGATGGAAAAATATTTCTTGCTGTGAGCGTGATTAAAAGTGAGGAAGGGTTAAAATATTTTTGACGAGTCATGGAAAAAACGTCAGAAAAATAAGAACACCTCGTTGTGGAGTTTTGAAGGATTTTTTCTGAGTTGTTACGAATTTTTGCTGAGTTGTTACGGATTTTTGCAGAGTTGTTACGGATTTTTGCAGAGTTGTTACGGATTTTTGCAGAGTTGTTACGGATTTTTGCAGAGTTGTTACGGATTTTTGCAGAGTTGTTACGGATTTTTGTTGAGTGTTATTAAAAAAAAGAAAAAATATTTTGGGAAACCATGGAACGATGAAGAAAGTTAATTTAATTAAGATACTTCGAATTGAACTTTGATGAGTTTTTAATTTACCGACTTTCAAGAATTAATACCGAAAAACAATTGGATAGAAAACAAGCGTTTTGTTTGCTTATAAACCGTACAGTTAATAAAACGGGTATTTAAAAAACAAAATTGAACAAAGAAACAAACAATTAAACAAATGAACGAAAACACGAACATATGAACTAAAGAACGAATGCCCGATGAAATGAACGAACGTACGAACGAACTATAAATGAATGGATAACGTGCTAAAGTTACACTTAAGTTAAAAGTCATAAAATGAATAACAAATGAACGAGAGATAGAGACCAGAACCACTCTCTCCCGCCCTCTCACGTCCTTCTTATGTCCCTCTCCTGTCCCTCTTTCCTTCCCCTCTCCTCACCTTTTTCACTACTCTCTCGATTCACCTTCACAACCTCGCAGGTCATCAAGTTCATTCACATCGGCTCCTAATTTTATTTCGCCATCCATGAAAAATTTCATTTATCAGTGACTCCTCCTTAATGAAATCATTCTCATAAACAACAACAACAACATCAAAAACAACAGGAAAGTTTTGTTTAAATACTTCTGATTATTTATTTAGGAAAGAACGCATTTTTCAATACGGTAGTAGGCTGTTGGATGGATGGATGGATGGATGGATGGATGGATGGATGGATGGATGGATGGATGGATGGATGGATGGATGGATGGATGTATGGATGGATGGATGGATGGATGGATGGATGGATGGATGGATGGATGGATGGATGGATGGATGGATGGATGGATAGATGGATGGATGGATGGATGGATGGACGGACGGACGAACGGACTGATGGATGTATAGGAAAACCTTTGAACAAATTATAATAAAAAACTCATTGAGCTCTGAAATGATTTTTGTTATCGATATGATTATATAGTATCATGCGGGAGAACCTGGCTGCTTTAATGACACCCGAGATGAGCACGTGATCGCATCTTACCAGGTCACAAATGCTTCTCTGAAGGACAAACAAAAGAAAATGGCGAAATTGTTAAAAAACCATTTTTTCGTTCGTTTTATATAATTTATTGTTTATTTATTTTATAAATAACATAAAATAATAACATAAATATTAATAAATAATGACAATACTATAAATGAGAGTAATAATAAATCGATATAAATTGTTATAGAATATTATAACCTTCATAATAATTAACGTAAAACCTCTTCTTCTTCTTCTTCCTCCTTCTTTTTACACGCTTTTATTTAACTTGACGTCTTTTTCTTTCTATCTCTCTTTCAATTATTTCCGAAGCGATTTAATCATTATTTTAAATAATAAAAATATTCAGTTTGTAACGAGTTGAAGAAGCGTTTTTCAGTGATTTTAATAAACTATTTAATTCTTTTCAACTTGCAGAAAAATTAATTCATTGAAATTGAATTCAAATAATTTTAATTAAAATACAAAAGTATGTTTTTTTTAAACTTTGTTTTTCTGATTAGACTTTTACATGGCAAACACAGACGCCTACAAACACGCACACAAGACAAGACAAATCTACTTAATTTCACATCCATTCCAGATATGATTCACCACGTACGTTGAAGTGCATGTCACGTGACTGAATTAATTCAAAAAAAATCTTTTCTGAACAAACTTTTGCGAGGCGCTCAAAAAAGAAATCCCAAAAAATCGGAGCCTCTGTCAAAAAATAAATATTTAAAAATGTATGGGGGCCGATAATAAAGGGGTATGGAAGCCGATAGTTAGCGGGTATGGGAGCCATTAGTGAGGGGGTATGGGGGCCGATAATTAGGAAGTATGGGGTCGATAATTAAGGAATATGGGGGCCAATAATGAAAGGGTATGGGGGGCCCTCAATGAGAGGAGGCAGTATGGCTGGCATGCTGGATCGCTTCGTTCATTGCACGACTGAAAAAACTCATATTTCCAGAGCTGTGTGAAATCAAACACGTAGGAAAAGCATAAATTTCATCAGCTGATTGCAATTCTAAAAGGTTTCTTTGAAATAAAAAAAACAATGAGGTCCCTTCGAAAAAAAGATTTTTCTTCGTTTTTCTGAGTTTTTTTTACCATTTCTTTAAAGTCGGGTTGGTTTTTATATCTCGTCATCAATCTACGACTGTCATTTTGGAGATTATTAAGCAAAAAATGCTACGAGATTAAAGCTTGAAAATAAAAAAAAAGTGTGTAGTCGGCAAATGAAAACGAAGACAAGTAATATAATGGAAAAAACAAAATAATTTAAAAAAAGAAATAAATTAAATGATTATTGTTTTTAGTCATTGCTGGTTAATGGGCAGATGAATATCGTTTAGTTATGATCCTCCTAGTTCATACATACATACATACATACATACATACATACATACATACATACATACATACATACATACATACATACATACATACATACATACATACATACATACATACATACATACATACATACATACATACATACATACATACATACATACATACATACATACATACATACATACATACATACATACATACATACATACATACATACATACATACATACATACATACATACATACATACATACATACAGACATACATACATACATACATACATACATACATACATACATACATACATACATACATACATACATACATACATACATACATACATACATACATACATACATACATACATACATACATACATACATACATACATACATACATACATACATACATACATACATACATACATACATACATACATACATACATACATACATACATACATACATACATACATACATACATACATACATACATACATACATACATACATACATACATACATACATACATACATACATACATACATACATACATACATACATACATACATACATACATACATACATACATACATACATACATACATACATACATACACTCTTTTTTGGCCCTTCTTGTTCACGTCAATATAAATTGGTTTCAAGCCGCTTTTGAAATTGAAAGAAAATCATCAGTTGAAGATCATGCTGTCAAATTAGTGAAGAAAAAGAAGTGAAAGAATGAAAAGAAATGCAACAATCATTTACATGGCCTTGGTGTCTCTTGAATCTCATTTACGTAAAAAACTTATGATGACCATCACGCTCTTTGTGGTTATGATGATGATGTTGACACAGTTGGAAATGACGTCTATAACTACTTGACTTGCGACCTGGCACTTGGGTGCGATTCCAGGTGCAGCTGCCCAAAAGTCAACTGAACTTTCTATTCCTCCACAGGGTCCGTAGTGCGACACACTTCCAAATTGGAAAAAGTACGGTGGGAAGATAACGATGTGTTGTCTTGTTGACGTTCCAGGTGTTTCAAAAGCAGGTCGCTGGCGTTTGTGACAAGGTTATGACGATGATGGTGATGATGATGATGATGATGATGATGATGATGATGATGATGATGATGATGATGATGATGATGATGATGATGATGATGATGATGATGATGATGATGATGATGATGATGATGATGATGATGATGATGATGATGATGATGATGATGACGGTGATGATGATGATGATGATGATGATGATGATGATGATGATGACGACGACGATGATGATGATGATGATGACGACGACGGTGATGATGATGATGATGATGATGATGATGACGATGATGTGACAAATACTGGTGATGAGTATAAGTTCGACGAGGTTGTTGATGATAATGATCAGTACGAATGACTGGAATGACACTCACGACACTCTCATCCATCATGTTATTTTATTGGTGTCTCCTTCGAATTTAATTCATTTAAAATCTCCATTTCGCAGCTCATTCAAACAACTATTCTGCTTTCGTCGGCTTATTTTCATTACACTTAAATGAAGTTTTAATTAAAAGTTTTATTAAATTTTGATTTGGTAATGAAAGAGGTATTTGAACAACACTAAAAAAAAATTTTATGCGATAATAATTGCAAAATATTTCTAATTTTTGCTTTTTAATTTTAGTTCGAAACAAATTTTAATTAAACAACTACTTAAGCAGGATAGGATTTATTTTATTAAAATTGAGAGTGAAAAAGAAAGAGTGAGAGAGAAAGAAAACGAAAAATAAAGTAAGAGAGAGAGAGAGAGAGAGAGAGAGAGAGAGAGAGAGAGAGAGAGAAAGGAGTAAGAAAAAGTGAAAAAGAACAAGTGAGAGAGAAAGAGAGAGAGTGATAAAGAAAAATGGGTAGACAGAAAAAGAGAAAAATAACAAAAGTTGAGTAAAGAGATAGAGAGAAAGAGTGAGAATGAAAGAGATACTACCGCAAGAGTATTTGTTTTGATCTTGTTGACAACTTGAGTTGGTGACGTTGTGCAGCTTCGTTGTCGTGAATACAAATGACCTTTAAATGATTTAGCGCTAATGATTTGTAACTTAACGTTTTTCTATTGAATATGCCGTAATAAAAGTTGCCCTGTAAACGAAGAATTACGTTTAGTGGTATTTTTGTGTGAAAAATGTGAAAAGTTAAATCTCAAATAATATTTTTACCACAGTTTAAATAAGCCAGCAGGGACAGTTACACAGAGAAATTACATAACAAGTAACTGCACACAAACAATATATTACAGACAGCTCGAAACAAACATTACATTACAGACAGCTCTACGCAAACAAATAGATTGAAAAACTTCTTTAATTTTTATTCATTAAAAATTTCTCTGACGACCGCATGACAAATATTTTATTTTCAATTGTTTCGTTCACAGGAAACATGAAAATGTGCGATATTTGCAAGAAAACATTCCCATCACTTAGGACTCAGAAGAGAAAGAATATAAAGGAATCTGATACGATTGGTGATTTAAGCGGGTTTCTTTTCGCTGCGGGTCTTATGCGGTGTTTGCCATTACGACGTTTCCTGCTGAAGCATAGCTCTGATGATAGGGGTACGGTAGGGTCGTAAGCTCTGATAGGGGTAAGGTAGGGCCGTAAGCTCTGATAGAGGTACGGTAGTAGGGTCGTAAAGTTTGATAGGGGTACCGTAGGGTCAAAAGAAGTACTGCTGGGTTGTAGAGGGTACTGTTGGATTACAGGGTCTGCTCTGTTTGTTGATAAGGATTGTTTCTTACTGATGATTTCTGCTTACATAATTAGACAGTTGATTTACGGCGCAGTAGATATTTTTAGAATTAATAATTTGAGAACATAATGTAGAAAAATTGCTTATTTTTATAGAAAGTGACAGGGAATTGATTGCCACCAGTAATCATAATAATCATTCTAGCCAGCACCATCATTGAATCATGTCCGGTAGTTATATTTATCACTAAATTATTTGACACCTCGTCTAATTTCCGTCACACGCAGGCAAGCAGGCAGGCAGGCAGACAGGCTGGTTACATCACCGCCGTCAAGCACACGATCATAAAGACTGCACCATCATGAAGTCACGCCATGTTCGGCACGAGGCATTTAAAGACTTTCAAATTCGTGGAAGCACTTCCTGTTACACCTGTTGTGTGTTTGTTTGTTTGCATGTGTATGTGTGTTGGTATGTGTGTGTGTGCGTGTGCGTGTGTCTGATGACGTCACTAACAAGAGGATCACGGGGGATCCCGAAAAGAATATCAAGATATAGATGCATGCACCTAGGAGATCAGTAAGTTTTGAAGTTCGACTTTAACAACTTCAACTTTTTATGAATGCTTAGAGAGAAGCTTATAAATAAAATTATATTACAAACTAATAGTTAATATTATATTACAAACTTACAATTACAATTGTATTAAAAATTAATATATACCAATAAATTAAAAACTAGTAATTAAAACTATAAGAAAAACTAATAATTACTAATTTCAAATTAATAATTACAACAAATAAATATAATCACATTAAAATTAATGATTACTATTAAATTGAAAACTTAAAATTAAACTACTTTTTAGAAAAACATTTCATAGAAACACTTTCTATATATCTTTATAAAAAATTTAAAAAAGTTTAAAAAATCCTAAGAATGATGAAACTCATGAAAGTTTGTGGCTGCTACGTTTTCGTTTTTATAAGGCGAGTTTTCTGAGAAATTGTCAAACAGAAGAATAAATAATAAATAAATCGCGTAGATTTCAATTTTAAGAAACAAACAACTAAATATTTAGATCACATTTTATACTGAATTTGAAATAACGCAGATTAAATATCAACGCTAGTTAATCATTTAGATAAAACAAAAGATGTACATATATGTAGCGCTTCGGCGTGTTTGCGTCGGTCGTGTTTACTCAGTTCGTTTTGCTCTTTTAACTTGATAAAACTACCTAACCTTACGTTGTTTTTAAATTAAACTAAACTTTGAATTAATATACTACAACTATGAGCAAGAAATTGCAATCTTAGAACCACAATTTCGGTTTCTCGTGAGTTGGCATCGTTTCACTGTTGAGCGAAAATGGAGATAAACAGACTGATCGCTAAAAGCCAGAGCCGGTTATCATCTTAAAATGCCTTCTATTATAAATTACTCTGCCATTGATCTTCTTAGACTGCAGTCCACAGCTCTGAAAATTGAAAGAAACGTGCGAAAATCACTCTTTCAACATCAACTCCGGATTCCTCTCCGATTTCGCCATCTAGCTTGCACGACAACACGCCAGGTCCTCAATCGCCAACTTGCTGAGGAAAAACCTTGCCTAAAAATTATTAAAGCCGCTTCCCTCAACGTTCGCTCAGTTGGAAATAAAGCTGCAGCCATACAGAAGATCTGTGCAAGTCATCACCTTGATGTTCTTGCCTTGACTGAAACGTGGCACCAATGTGCGGATACTCCAACTGGCCATTCCCCCTGGCTATCAGTGCTATGAATCACATCGTCAACCAAAAATCAATTGTCTAAATGGTAATTTTGGAGGTGGAGTTTGCATCATCTATCGTTCCATCCTTGAAGCTTCAAAAGTCAATTTCGATCTCTCACCTACCACTTTTGAATATGTTGCTTCATCTTTTTCATCAGCAAAAAAACGACTCATCCTCGTTGTTTTATACCGTCCCGGAAGTCAACCTGTCTGCTGTCAATTTGTTGACGAGTTGTCTTCGATTTTTGAAGGCCTCATGACCTATGCCTGCGACATCTTACTAACTGGTGACTTCAACATCCATGTTAATGACCACAATAACCCACACACTACAAAGCTTCTCCATATCTTGCACTCTTTTGGCTTGGCTCAGTCTGTTACTGAACCAACACACACTGGGGGACACACACTAGACCTCGTTATCACTCGTTCTGAACGCCCCCTACCTAAAATTACTATCAATTTTCCTGGTCTCTCTGATCATTCTCTCATTCGGTTCACAATCCCTTTCACCCACAGTCCTGTGAAATACATCTACAACAAGTCACGTAGATGGAAGAACTTTGACATTGAACACTTTCATACTAGTTTACTTGCTAGTCAGCTCTGTGGTTTTCTTGTGGACCTCCAGAGTCTTTCAGTTGATGAGCTCCTCAATATCTACTTTGAAACAGTCTCCAACATCCTAAACAACATGGCTCCAATAAGCAATACCCGTCGCCGTCTCAGGCCCATGACGCCGTGGTTTGATTCTGATTGTGGGGATGCACGTCGACTAACCCGTCAAACAGAGAGACTTTGCAGACGTTTTCCTACAATGACAAACTACCACAATCTAAAAACCCTGACACGCAATCTCCATGGGCTATATATTGAAAAGGAAAAAATATTGGCATGGAAAAATTTCAGATGCTGAGGACGACCTAAAAAGACTTTGGAGGACGTTGGGGGAGATGCTTTGTCGTGACCAGCAATTTTCGCGATCGTCTCCTGACGGCCCAACTGCAGACTGTTTTGACAAGGCTTTCAATGACAAAGTTGAATCTGTCAGAGCATCCACATCATCGGCACCATCTCCTGTTTTCTCCCAAGAAGAATGCTCTGCAACATTACTCGGTTTCAGTTTCATCACTCGAGAACATGTCTACAAATTGATAATGAGTGCCCCGAACAAAAGTTGTTTTCTAGATCCTCCACCAACTGGCTGATTAAGAAAGTTGCAACGGAGTTGTCGCCATTTCTCGCTCTTCTGCTTAACACCTCTCTTCAAAGTGGTATCTTTCCAAAAATGTTTGGGTCTGCGATTGTCACTCCAGTACTTAAGAAATCTATGCTTGATCCACTAGATCCTAAAAACTATCGGCCTATATCTAATCTTTCATTTATTTCTTCACTGCTGGAACGTGCAGTGAATGATCAACTTGGATGCTACTTATCTGAGCACTCTCTTCTTCCTCCAGTTCAGTCTGCTTACCGCACCTATCACTCCGTTGAAACCGTCATACTGGGTGTTCTGTCGGACGTGTTCTGTGCTACTGACAATGGCTTAGTCACATTGCTCTGTCTCCTTGACCTCAGTGCAGCGTTTGATACTGTGGACCACTCTATATTGCTAGAGAGGCTTCATCGAAAGTATGGCATGGACGGAACTGCCCTAGCATGGTTTTGTTCCTATCTCTCAAATCGTTCTGTCTCTACTACTTTTGCAAATCAGATTTCCTCTTCAAGAAATGTTGAATTTGGTGTGCCACAAGGCTCTGTCCTTGGTCCCGTCCTCTTTGTGATGTACACTGCTGATGCTATCTCTATTGCTGAAAAGCATGGTTTTTCTGTACATGCCTATGCAGATGATTTGCAATTGTACGACCACAGTTCTGTGGCAAATTGTGGCACTCTTGTGTCACGCCTGTCATCTTGTGTAGAAGATATAAAAAATTGGATGACATCAAACAGACTTTGTCTAAACACTGCCAAAACTGAAATCATCTGGCTCGGAACTTCTGGAAGAGTGAAAAAATGTCCAGCTGGGCCACTACTAATTGCTGGGTCAAAGATAGACATCTCTTCTACTGTACGTGACCTTGGTGTCATAATCAGTTCTGACCTCTCTTTTCACCCACATGTTGCAAATATCGTACGGCTTTGCCAATGCCACCTTAGGCAGATACGCATCCTCAGAAGATCTCTTACACCTGGCTCGGTGCACACTCTTGTTCGAGCATTAATTCACTCTCGTTTGGACTTCTGCAATGCCATCCTAGCAAACTCTCCAACTTATCTATTCACGCAACTTCAATCTGTACTCCGCTCAGCTGCAAGGATCATTCTCCGGGTGCCAAAATCAGCCAGTGTCACTGACCTCATCCGAAATCGACTTCACTGGCTGCCTGTTAAGAGTAGGGTTCTTTTTAAATTTAACGTGCTCACTTTCAAGAGTCTTCGTGGACAGGCTCCAGTCTACCTCTCGGAGGCTATCGGCAAACAATTGATTAATGATACAAGAACCTCTCTTCGCTCAGCCGCGCTTCAACATCTGCTGGTGCCAAGAATAAAAACATCAATAGGCCGGAGAGGTTTCTTCTTCTCTGCTCCAACTGCCTGGAACAACTTGCCAACTCAACTTCGAAGCTGTGAAAGTTCCCTCCATACTTTCAAAGCATCTTTGAAAACTGTACTTTTTCAATAATTAATTATTTGTTACTGTTATTTTATTTTCATTTTACTTTTTTTTAAATTCTTTATTAAACGAATGGCGCAGCGCATTTGTGAAGCGCCTGCGCTTGAATTTGCGCGATACAAATAAACAGAGAATAGAATAGAATAGAATAGTTGTTATTCGAAGAATTTAAAAATCTACGGTAATATGAAATAGAATATTTAATATAAAATAAATTAATAATAATCTTTTTAAAAACCTAGTCACTTGATTTAAAATTAAACAAATCAAAAAACAAGAAGTGAGAAAAATTGTGGTTTGTGATATTTTGGTTTGTGATAATTCGGTTTGTGATATTTTGGTTTGTGATGTTGTTGCCAAGTAACAGAGAACATTAATGCAGGCATCTCCGACTCCCTTAGCGCATGGATTTATTTATATATCTGGTGCTAGATCAAATTTATTCTCAAATTCTATAAAATAAAATTATAAAAAATTTAAATTCTGCTTATGTTTTTTTTCTGAAAAACACTTTTTGCTTCTTCTTCAAGACTTGCACGAAAGAAATAAAAAAAGGTAGCAATGATTGGTCAATAGGAACTGGTCGTATAAACATAAACATTTGAAGGTTTTTTGATCTCCAGAATGAATCAAGGATGTCTCGGTTCGTTGAACTTCTTTGTAGAAAGTAAACCATCTAGCTGATCGATTGCACGACACGCTATATTTTGTGTGTGTGCGTATGTATATGTGTGTGCGTATGTGTGTATGTGTGTGGTCCTAAACATTTTCAAACAAGAAGCTATTCGAAAGCGATGATGTAAAATGGCTTATTCGTTGTGGTAGTGTTTATATTAAGCTGCTGAATCTGTTTCGTTGTTGTTACTTCTGGTGGTGGTTATGAGGATGATGATGATGATGATGATGATGATGATGATGATGATGATGATGATGATGATGATGATGATGATGATGATGATGATGATGATGATGATGATGATGATGATGATGATGATGATGATGATGATGATGATGATGATGATGATGATGATGATGATGATGATGATGATGATGATGATGATGATGATGATGATGATGATGATGATGATGATGATGATGATGATGATGATGATGATGATGATGATGATGATGATGATGATGATGATGATGATGATGATGATGATGATGATGATGATGATGATGATGATGATGATGGTGGTGATGATGACGATGATGATGAGATAGTGATGATGACGATGACGATGATGATGATGATGATGATGATGACGATGATGATGATGATGATGATGATGATGATGATGATGATGATGGTGATGATGACGATGATGATGATAGTGATGATGACGATGACGATGATGATGGTGGTGGTAATGACAATTGAGATGAAATATGATATGATAAAAACATTAAAACATAGCTTTATTTTATTTCAGGAATAATTAAAATGGCAATTGATAACACATATTTCTGCAACTAAATCACCAAAATTGTTCATAATAACAACAACATAACACACAACATCAAAACACAACAACATCAACATCGAAAACGACAAGACCAATAGAAATATCAACATACAGGTCACTCACCAGTAGCAACAGCAAAGCAAGATATAACTAGTAGCAAGTTTTCAAAATTCAAATAAATTTAAAGTTTATCTTGAATGATAATTATCAACATAAAAACAAAAGTAATTAGAAAACAATTTCGGAAAATCTTAAAAAATAAATAAATCTTGTTTTGTTTCCATAAAATCAAAAAAAAATTGTTTTTATGCAGTATGGTAAAACATTTATATGTTTTTATTACTTTGTCATTACAAACAGAAATATTTGTATTACACACACAAATAAGCAGTATAAATTGTATTACACACACATATATCAAAAAGTGGTGGTACACACACATATATCAAAAAGTGGTGTTACACACATACAAACAATATAAATTGGTGTCCGTGGGTTCATATTTTGTGACTCAACCTAGCCAAATCAACCCCAAGATTAAAATTCTTGACCCAACCAAAAGCAACACAACTCAATCCAATAACAACAAAGATTTTGAAATGAGTTCAAGTCATATTAAAACTGTACAAAACATTAAAAGTGGCTCTGACTTTAGGCATGCAACCTTCATCCAAGAAGTTCAATTGTTTCAACTTTATCAGTAGAAAGTCTAGACCTCGTCAGTCCAACAGAAGAAACGTCACGGTCAGGTTGAACTGAACTTGCCGAGATGTAGTTTACATGGCCTGTCACTTCGGACATCACTGGGAATTCTTTCCCATGCTGCTTCCAGAATTGAAGTGACCAAATATATGAGCATGGCACTTGCATTCCATCGCACGACGTTAAGTCATCTCTGCCTGACTACTATATTTTTAAATTGTTAACATTTATAAATTCATAGAAGAAACGAAAAGTTAAGCATTTTAATGCATTATTCCAAAATGCGCTAAAATTTCTTTGATATAAAACAAAGACTTTTGTAGTTTTTTCTTATTTTGAACGGTTTTGTCCTGGAAGAAACAGATCTACAACGAAGGTTGAGCTGCTGTTGAAAAATATCAAATTTTGATTTTTTAGATTATGTCTCGTCTAAAAAATAGGAAGGACAAACTCTGCTTGATTCCAGCTCATCTACAGGAATGGAAGAACAAATATTGGATGACAGTTTTTTCTTACAATACTCGGAAACAAATAACTCTGTCTCATCAGACAAATCGAACAATTCTCCAATATAAAGATCGGCCATTTCAACTAAACGATTTATAACTAAAAATGAAAAAAATTATCTTTATGAAATGTTAATTTAATTGAGGCCGCAGAAGTAATTTTTATGAACTTATTTTGGGACATCTTAAACTTTGGCCGCAGAAGTAATTTTTAAACTTGTTTCATCTGTTCAAAAATTCAGCCGCAGAAGAATTAATCATTATTTATTCTGTAAAAAGTTAAATAACAACTTTTAAAAACAAGTAAAACAAAATAACTTTAAAAGGTTTAAGGTGAAATGAGTTCAAACAAATATAAAATAAGATAAAATAAACTTAAAATAGAAAACTAAAGAACGTTATGACAACTGTTACTCTGTACCTAGGCAAATTGGCTTTTGGACCATGTAACTGCTTGACTAATTTTAATTGGTGTGATTTTTGTCACAAATTGGGGGAGGTCCAGATCCCCAAGACTCCACTGTATCGGCCCCTGAGATTTTAACCCCCAGCCAAAGCTAATACTCATTTATCGACTACTAAAGGATGGAACGCTGAGTTGACGTGAGCACATGTGTATTAGTTGAAATTTGTCGTCACGCATATTTACTCAAGTTCTAACACGCTTATATTTAAATGTATTACACTTTTTATTTATTTATATAGAGGAATATATTTGACTAAGACAATTTAAATATGTATCTCCAAAATTGTCTTGAATAATTCTTCAAAGCAACTGATTAAATTTGTAAAATTTCAATAAAACGCTATTCTAGGAAAATGTTTTTTGAATATTTTACTTGTAACCTAATAAAACAATAGTGGAAAACAACTACAAACAACAAAATGGTGAAAAAATAAACACTACATTCCTGGATTCAATGACCAAAACTATGGGAAAATGATAAGACAACTAGAAGCAGAAAAAAACTAATATGAGCTCAATTTTGATTGACAGTGAATAAACAGATGACTTTTTCCACCCACGTAAAAACGCGACTCCATCCATTTGCCAGTTGGAACGAAAGATCGTCATCAACGTCTAAAAAACCAACAAAAATACCAATGTATTTTCTAGTGAAAAAGAACTTTTTGCATACAGGACTACAAATGTAAAAATAAACTATGAAAATAAATCTATATATATAAAAATTAGATTTTGTAAGTAAGTTAGTAAGTAAGTAAGTCCTTTGTGCATTGCTACATCATTCATCCGATCGTAATGCAATTTTTACACAAGCTTGAGAGGCAATGGGAGACAATTATAGTAAAGAAACAATTGAAATCGGTCACAAAATGAGCGGGAGAGCGAGCGGAAACGGGAATTAGAAAATGAGCGAGAACGGGAACGGGAAAGAAAGAGGGAAACACCACTAAAAATCTTGGGAAACGCCGGGTACCCCGCTAGTGTTATATAAATTACTGAGTTTGTGAAATAAAAATGTTATTTAAAAATATTGCGTTAAAATCACGATTAATTAACGATTATTTTTTTAATCGTTTGATTAACTTCGATTAAATTTTTTAATCGTAGAGCAGCTCTAATGCAGGACTTGACATTTCATTCCAGTATTTCACATTGGCTGACTGCAGTTTCGGAAAGAAATTTCCATCATCAGAGCCGAACATAATATGTAAGTAAACAAAAAGTTTTAAACTGAACACGAAACCAGATATTCAAACTATCAGAAAAAGAGAGTGAATAGGTAAGCAAAGAACAAAAAGTACATTCAACCGTTAATATATTTTAAATGAACGTATATCTACAATAAGAGTCGCGAGTTTTGTATTTTTAATGTATAAGTTCACTAAATGTTATTTCAATCATCGTTAGTTTTTTTGTTGGTTCTATTTTTAAGGGTAGTGATGTTAGGATTGTCAATGAGATATCTAAATAAGTAACTGTCAGAGTTAGAGTGTGGTCACCGTGGTCAGTCGGATCAGTCGGATGGTCAGTATCTGGTAATAGGACAGTATTGTCTTGCTGAGATGAATATATATATATATATATATATATATATATATATATATATATATGTATATATATACATATATACAACCTTATGTTTTTCAGAAAGAACATATCAACTGAAACGCCATTTTTAATTTTCTAATTAACTTTCCAGGCACAACTTTCTCACAATATTGACGTCAGCAGTGTCAACATTAACTTTGGTCCTTGTGACAAGATTGTGATTGGATGATGACGACGACGATGATGATTATGATAAAAAGAAGCCAATTTCGTAGTCGACATCGATAAACCACGAGCATTTTATCATAAAATCTGACTTTGGTTTGAAATAATTTTTTCTCACAGAGCAATTTCATAGTAAAAATGGAATTCCAAGGCACATATAAGCAATAACATGACTCACTGACGTGCTTGTCAATAATAAACATGCGAGTGCTGATGTATATGACCACCCCCCCGTGTTTCTACAACCATCATGATCATCTCCGTCATCATTCTTGGATTTAAAAGTTATTAAATTTACATTTTAAATAAACTTTTATGGAACAAAAATGTAATTCCTCTTGCTATCGTAGAGAACTCTTGTTGAATGGGCAGTCCATGAAGGATTGTTCGCAGAAACAGCTCCGAGGGATGGAAAGTGCATTTCTTACGTGTCTTTCTCGTTTAAATTTTCCATCACTCAGCCTCAGCCGTTCGTTTGAACTGAGAATTAAAAAAAAAAGCTCCACCAATTTTTTTTCGACTCGTAGTTATTTAAAATTTTAGAAAAGTTTTTCCAACAATCGCATCTGGAAGGCTGCGTCTGCAACTTTTGCTATCAATCAACCGATCTAATTGGAAACGGTCCTTTGAAAAATGCTTCCTCAACAAAGCGTCATTTTGAGAACAAAAATATGATCAGCTTCACGCTTCGCATGAGTTATGGGGCATAATTTTTTCCCCGCAATTATGCAAGAAAATCTGTATTTACGCTGCAGAAATGAAAGGTTTGCAAGGAATAAATCATGAAATCACCTTCAATTTCTTCAACGGTTAATATTTAGCAGTCGTTTATTATTGGTTTGTTTGTTTGTTTGTTTGTTTGTTTGAATTTCTTGTTCGTACGTACAAAATATGTAGAAAAAATAACACTAACAAAGTACTTTTCCCATTAGTAGAACAATTTATCTTCTTATTCTTGCTGGGTCACTCTCCAATTTGAAGAAACTATTTGCTCTGACGGTAATAACGCCCAAAACAAACTTGGGTTGGCGGAAAAAATCGCTTTCGTCCTGAGCGGAGAAGACATAAAACACGTCGAATGGTCGAAAACACCGTCGGTTTTACTCCAGGTCAAAATGGACTTCAACAACCCCCTGCAGTCGAAGTTAACCTCTCTGACGATGGGGTATGTTAAGGTACAAAAGGTGGCACCACCGGGATAGTTGTTAATATTGAGAGTTACGCTGCTTCATATAACTCAGCAGTCGTCATGCTATATATATATACATTAGCATAGATATTGAAAAAGGTGATGTTGATGATAGAAATTTTTGCTGGCATGTAGGATGTATTTCACTCCTCTCTGTAGCAAAGAGAAATTACTGATAATTTTCATTACGCATTTATTTTGTTATTATTAATTATTTAAATGTTACTTTTTTGTGCTGTTTTAGGCTGAAAAGTTATATTTTTCCACATATTATTATTATAGTAACATGTATTTATTTATTTGTTTAATTATTTGTTTATTTATAGATAGAAAGGTCGTAAACATGAGGTTCTAATACACAAACATTTTATCGCAGTCTACAGCATCAACCTGATGCCTTTATTTATATTTTGCTCTTTTTTCTCCTTCTTATAAATAATTTTCCCACATATATTTTCATAAAAATATTTTCATTTAGTTAAATTTAAGCAAAAACTGAAAAAGATTGATTGCCATAGCGACAATCTTGAATTTCATAAAGACGTATTATTAAAGTTACGACCGCAATTTTTAATTGAAAGCTTGCATAAATCACATTACCACTCAACACCTCCATAAGCTGAACATAACAAATTGATGAGGTTCATTTCTAAAACGACCCACATTGATGAGACACCAGGTAGGACTCTCAGCTGCTGTTTCACTTTAAAACCAAAATGACCGCCATCCGTTTTCATGCGGCTTCTATATCTGAAGCTCAAAAAATAGCGATAAATACAAATGGCATTGTTCTGAAAAATTTAACGACAGATTTGTTTAAAACGACTGTTGCGACACCAATCTATGAATTTTCAACATCAATCCATGAATTTTCAATATCAATCCATGAATTTTCAACATCAATCAACAAGTTCCCAGCAGCATTATACTGCAGGCATTTCAATTATTTGTTATCATATTATTATTAATATTATTACATACATACATACATACATACATACATACATACATACATACATACATACATACATACATACATACATACATACATACATACATACATACATACATACATACATACATACATACATACATACATACATACATACATACATACATACATACATACATACATACATCCGAAATTATCCATGCTTGTAAAATTATGATTTAAGCAATTACATCAAATTATTTAAAACTCATGTTAACTTAAGCAATTTTCAAAATGTCAAAATGAGATATTTTCTAATTCTTTAAATTGACCGTTTCAAGTTTTTTTTTACATTTAAATAATTTTACTTTTTCAAATTGAAAATTTTCAGTTATATCAAAAACTTTGAGCTTCATGCATAACCATTTTTTATTTTTATTTAAAAAAAACAAACTAGCGGTAGTTTTTAAATCATGAAAATAACAAATATTCATAAAATCCTAAAAATGAAAGTGTAAGTTTCTCATTATACTACGTACTTATGTATCCATCACAGCATCGTATTTATATCTAAGCAATTCATATATTATAGAAAGTGTTTTATGCTTGCAAATGCCGGGTTGCCGTTAAAAATGGCTGCAACTGGGATGTTAACGAAGTAGAGGGTGGATAAAATAAGGATTACTCTGATGAGCTTGTCCACTCTAATGCTAAGCCTATTCTTATAAATTTGAGTATTTGGCAGCGTCGATTTTCTTACATTTTTGCTTTCCGGCTGAAAATCTAAGAAGTCCTAATTTGTGAGTCCAACGGCGAGTTGAAAATCCAGACGTAGTTTCGAAAAGGAAAAAACCAAAAACCTAAAAGATTTGCATATGAGAACTCCCCCGTTGAGGCATATTTCTCGTCCGTGACGCTTACCAAGAAAGGTTCCCATCCTCGCGGCGAGAAATATACATTCATTTAACATTACATTCGTTACACTGTAAATCATTACAAGTTCCAGTCGTTACGCTGGAAATCATTACGCATTATATTCGTTACGCTGTAAAACATTAAAAATTGCACATTATATTCGTTACACTGTAAAACATTAAAAAATATTAAAAATTGCACATTATATTCGTTACGCTGTAAAACATTAAAAAATATTAAAAATTGCACATTATATTCGTTACGCTGTAAAACATTAAAAATTGCACATTATATTCGTTGCACTGTTAACCATTGCACATTACATTACATTCGTTATATAGTAAATCATTACACATTCCATTTGTTACGCTGTAAATCATTAGACATTATATTCGTAAAGCTGTAAATCATTACACATTACATTCGTTACTCTATTCATCATTATAAATTGTTTACATAACTGAACATTAACGACGTAATGCATTCATTAGGCTCATGTCTTATACATTACCACATTACATTTGTTACCAATAGATTTTTTTAATTTATAAACATTTAATTTTTTTCTAATTCAATTAAATTTAAAATATATATATATATATATATATATATATTCCACAAATTACTTTGTTTGAACACACCAGTTTCAAATGGCGTTCATTAAACAGCACATTGCATTTTTAAGCATCAAATGATTTCCTTAAAATTAATTACGCAAGGCTATTACTTAGTGAAGTATCAACTTCAATCAGGCAATCTCTAACCTCGCACTGGTACGTATATGTTGAGGTTGAGACAATCTTCAATCTGATGAGTCACGACGGAGTTGAAAGTTTTTGAAAGTCGGCCGAGATAGTCTGGAGATTTTGAGGTTCTCAATTTTTTCACGTCCGGAACCAGCTGAGGACATACCGGTTTGAACTTTATGAACATTTTGACCCAATCGGCCTGCTCGTTGGGAGACCTAGATGGCTGGAACCATCGGAGGGGGGCAGTCCCGTGGTTGAGGGAGGCATATTTGATTCCCAGGTATGCCTCAACGTCACTTAGTCTTTTATCATCTGATTTTTTGAGCAGTCCCTTCATTTTGCCGTACCTTGTTGTGATGGTACGGTTTGAGATGTAGGGGGTCGATATTTGAAGAAAGCTTTGTGGTAGTTCCGCTATGAAGAGTACGATCAGTAACTTGTACAGAAATCCTGCGTTTGGCTTCACACTACTTCTGAATGGAAACATGGTTACGTTGTCCTTAATTTCAAATTCTGCAAAATATCATTTTGATAACAATAAACTGCAAACATTTTCTAGATTTTCTAACTTAAAATTTCGTTTTCGAACGACAAATCGGCGACAAAGGAAACAGTCGTCCATGAAATATCTGAATGAAAATGTCTGCTCGTCGCTGGCTAGTTGTAATCCAATAAGTTGATCATCTCTACGTTGTTGAGAGAGGAAGAGAGGGAGAGACAAGAAGTACACAAGTGATGCTTGAAGAAAGTATGGGAGCGTCGTGCTGGTTGTCGACTGGTTTGTGTGCGTGTCTGTGTGTACGTGTGTACGTGAGTACGTGAGTACATGTCTCTAATTTCCACTGCATGCACGTTCGTATTTCTTACTACTTCGTGCTTTTCCGATTGATATCATCTTTTCTGTTTACTGTCGTTCTCTGTAAATTTAATTTTCATTTTGTCTCAATGTTTTCATCAACTCTGATCGCTCTAGATTAAATTACTTTTTTCTTACATATGCCAGTAGATCAAAATATTTGAAAAAGAAATGTATAATCTCTGGATTAGTACTTTGAATACTATGTGATAGTTGTCATCCATTTTATGTTAAATATTATGTGACTGTTTTTATTCATTTTAACTTAAATACTATGAGATAATTGTTATCCATGTTATGTTTAAGCTGAAGGTTTCAGGGTTTTTCTTGCTAGCAGTTCGTTAAATGATTACAACATTTTACCTGAAAATATACCTGACGGATTTTGAGCAATCGAAACGTAGGCGATGGATCGAGCCTAACACAGTTGATTCGAGTTTCATGTACCTAATATAGTTCCCTCAGAGACTTTAAGACATCCGTTTTTGGGGATGCTGTGAAAATCAGTCAGTAAGAGAACTTGCATTTCCTCCTGAACATATTTTCCCGGACATTTCCCCAGGACGTTTACCTCCCCGGGATAGGAGAATCCCCAGGTTAAGAATTATTAGAATAATTATAGGTAATTAATAATAGATTTACTATCTGTATGATAATATAACCATAATTGATATTAGATTTGTTAGCAGTATAATAATATAACCTAAAATATTTTCAAGAATTTATTTGTTTTCCCAATGTGCTGTTGTAAGAGAAAAATTATTATATATTATAACTCTTGTTTAAATGTAGCTTGTCATTGTTTACGTTCTGATATTTGCATTTAAAAAAATTAAAGTTATGAATTAGTCATAGTTTTTTAGGAAAAGAAACAAATGGTCTGATTACCAGAATAGCAATGGATCCGCCAGGACAGCATCGCTTCAGTAACGGAGCAGATAGACAAATAGAAGAAGACACGTCACAAGATTCAGATTATGGTTAAGTATGCTGATTGAAAGATGAGTAAGTACCTAGTACCTAGATGAATTGTAGGGAAAATGCGATTCGCAAATGAATTTACCCAGATTTCTTTCTAAAGATCCACAAACTAACCTAACTCCACCTAACCAATCTTCAGCCAACCTCAAAACTCCACAATTATGTTATACAACATATTTTAGAAAAAAATAGGAAAATTGTCATTTGTCAAGAAAAATCTATCATATCAGAGGAGAGAAAGTCCTAGGGTCTGGCGGAGAAGAAATTTCCGAGGAGAAATGTCCTACATTCTTCCATGAGGAGACGAGGTGGTGTTGCCGGTGACCGACAGTCCTGATTCGTTTCCTTTTCGAGTCAAAGTTAAATATTTATATATTATGATGATGATTAATTTAGTCACGATTGCAGTGCCACCTAACAGCTTAATAAAAATTTCTAACATACAACTTCATATATACAATAACATACAATCATACAGATATCAAGAATTATTTCTGTTGAATTAAATATATAATGTATGTATATAAGGTCCTTGAGCTTAAGCTCTAGCGGAGATTATGGTGACACAACATCCTGATAAAAAATAATCTTACGTCACTTCCACTCTTGCTTTCTTGTCAGTCGGTGCAACCTCAATCAAACGATTAAAAAAAAGTTTGTTTTATATATATATATATATATATATATATATATATATATATATATAACCATAAGTATCAAAACAATCTAAATAGGCTAATTAATTGTTAAGTAAATAAGCTGTGTTGTAATTGATTGTAATAAGTTATAATTATCTGGAATTAGTGGCAATTGACGTCAGAAATTGTAATTTCCTTTTTGGGTCAATACGGGATTAATGACACCTCTCCTTGCAGATCAATCACGCAGCGTATATGTTCTGGCTTACAAAAATAAGGGCGATCTATCATCCAGATTATTTGAACTGAACAAGCCGAACAGATTTTTAGTTGTTCTTATACTTTATGACCATCGAATAAAATTCCCAACCATTAGCGGCTTCTCTTTTGTAAATTTATTATCGTCAAAACAACGGAAGATGAGGTTGTTGCTGAAGTCGTTTGTAAAGTAATTGATTTAACGAATAAAGTTATAATTTGAGTTTTTATTAAATAAGTTTTAACATTACCAACAAAATATTTTTGATAAAATTGTGCTTTGCTGATTGTATGTATTTTGCATATTATTCATGTGATATATGCGTGGGTGAAAAAGAAGGCTTTGAAACACCCATCGCCTTTTCCATGATTGCAATCGCCCTCTTGCTCTTTAAGGTTATCTTACCTGTGGCGTAGTTAGGAGAGGGCAGGAGTTATTAACCTCGAAAACTTCAGTTGAGGCAAAGAAAATTATTTAAAAATAAAAAAAAATTATATTTTTTTATTTCGGCTTTTACCTGATCCCTTCCTTAACATGGACAAATGTGGAAATGATTAAAAAATCTGGAATAATTGATATTTCAAGAGTGAAGAACGGAGTTAGACGTACGAAATTCGATAAAAATTCCGATAATTTTTATTTTTTGAACACATATCCAGCATCCCTGTGAAACAAATAATTACATTTACACAGAGATTTAAACAAACAATTACACACAAATTAACAAAAACTTTTGCAGATACCTTGATACTAGCATTTATACAGACATTAACACAGGAACTGACACCGACACTAGCACAAACTTTGACAGATACAACAACACTAACATTAACAGATACAGTAACACTAACATTAACAGATACAATAACACTAACATTGACAGATACAGTAACACTAACATTGACAGATAAAATAACACTAACATTAACAGATACAGTAACACTAACATTAACAGATACAGTAACACTAACATTAACAGATACAATAACACTAACATTGACAGATACAATAACACTAACATTTGCCGATACAATAACACTAACATTGACAGATACAATAACACTAACATTGACAGATACAATAACACTAACATTGACAGATACAATAACACTAACATTGACAGATACAATAACACTAACATTGACAGATACAATAACACCAACATCAACATAAATGATAACAATAACATCAACATAAATGATTACACTAACATTAACACAGACATTCATACAGTCACAAAACTCCGAGCATCAACCGGTCACGAAAATGCATTTACAGCGAGTGACCGTTTGTTCATGCAGTAATCAATCAGCAAACAAAATCGCAAAATATTTTAGTAAAATTTTTTCTATTCGGCTCAATGTTTTAATAAAAATAATTTCAAAAAATATTGAAAAATAAGTAAAATGAATCTAGTACGTAATCTAAGTATGATCAAACCGTTACAAACCACACAAACTAGTTACAAACTACACAAACCGGTTAAAAATCACACAAACAAAACACATATTCTTTATTCTATGATAAAAGATAGTTTGCTATATCAAATTTATCTTTTTTTATGTTAAATGAAATAATTTAATTTTAGCATCGTAAGACCTTCAAAAACGTTAATGACGTCATCTCTCCGAATGTCAAAGCCTAGATTAATTTATATTTAATTATTATTTCACCTTTTTTCTATGAAGCAGAAAAAACGCCTGCGCCATCACGTGCTCACTGATGTGTCAACAAACATAAGCTTTCTTGTATGTAAATGTTGCGTTTATTTGCAGATGCTTTGTTTGCGTTCGTTCGTTGTACCTTTTGTTGCATTCGCTGATGTAAAAGATGGGCTAGCTGAACGGCTAACAAATCTGACTCGTTTATTTATACGGTCGTCGTTTTTGTTTCTCGGTGCAACACACGTTCGAAGATCAACTGAGTTTTTCATTTTTTCTTGAGTCGGCTATATTTTGAGTACATGCCTGCTTTGTAGTAGCAGTTCAAACGCTGCTGTTTAGATTTAGTTTCATCTAGTTCAAACGGGTTCATCGCATTCGGATGAGTTTTAAATTGTGATACACTAATAATTGAGATATACTTGTAAATTGGGATACACTAAGAATTGAAATACATCTTTAAACGGAGATATCCCTGTGAATTTGGATACAATTGTAAATTGGAATACACCAGTAAAATTATTTTCAAAGACTTCATAAAAACCTTCACGTTTTTTAATCTTCGTACATGGTTTCACAACTGTCCTTGTAGCCATGGGCGCCCTCAGAAATTTTGCAGAGGAGTAAAAACGATCTTTTTTTCTCTATTTTCATTCTATTTCCCTCTTTTTCTTTTTCTCATCTTTTGATTCCCAAAATTATGTAGCATTCTGGCGGATCACTAGGTCCCTAAAAATTTTTTGACATTTTGTGTTTAACAATTGGTACATAAAGAGCAATTTTCAGTTAGCTTCACCTTGTTTTACATAATGATTAGAATCCCAAAGTGTTTTTAAAAGACGCTGAAGAATACAAAAATGCTTAGTTTGAAAAGTGTGTATCACCAGCAAAACCAAATTGTTTTACTTCCAAAAACTAATAATGTATTATTGCATGTATCATATGAACTAGCAGTACCCGTCGCGACTTCGATCGTTTGAAATTAGAGAATTTGAACCATGCATGACAGAGCCATGAACTGTTTTTTTGGACCTGGTCAAGCTCATTTCATAGGCAGATAATTTCAAAACAGATCCATCACAAAAAGATAATTTCAAAACAGGTCCATCACAAAAATCCAGACCTGAACTGGCTCGTTTCATAGGCGCAAAAAGCCCCAAACTATGGTTACCTCATTTTTATTTAAGATTTATAGTAATAATTGCTATTTTAAATTAAATTTTGCATATATAGAAAAACCATCAATCTATGATTTTTGGAAAGAACTTAGAATACCTTTAAGCCTTTGAGAAAACTGTTATGAAAAGGAAGAACAATAACTGCCTATCTTCCGGTCATCAGTCATTCTTATAAGAAAAGTTGAGTTGCTTTAAAAGAAATCTGAAAATGAAGTACGACAACAGTATCAGTAAAGCTGCACGCTATTTTTTTTAATGAGTGGTCGATGGTATGGCACTGCGTAGAACTATGCTCGTGGCTGAGATTTAAAAAATACGACAAAAATTGCTTCAACAACATGTCAATCAAAGCTTTAATGTTTTTAGAAAATTGATAAGATTTGTTGAAATTTGTTTTATGCATTTATTGTTGACGGCAATTACACCACATTCAGCACAACTATCTGCCTTTAATAATCTGCCTCAGAACCACGAGTTGAATTTTTATCAAAGTCATATTTAGTCATTCTTTTTTTATATTCATTATAGAAGCCTGTTGAGTTCATTTCAATGGTTTTGTGGAAATATATAAAATGATTTTATGTTTTTTTTAAAGTAAAACTTGTTTAGCTACACTAATCCTGGTGTCGAAGCTGATGTTAATTTCAAATGAAAATGTTTAGAAAAATTAATCCATCCTTGGACAGCTGCACCCACTCACTGTGGATCAACCCCGTGGTCGCTATATTGCTGAACTGGTTAAAAATGTATTAAAAAGAAGTTTTAAAAATTAAGTTTTTATCATTTTAAAAATAAATAATTAAGAAAATATTTATTCGATAAAATTACTCCTTCTGCAGCTTAAAGCTACAAATTGTTAAGCAAACATTATAAAAGCAAAATAAGTAATAAAGACGAAAGGCTTCACCTTCTTGTCTCTCCATCTTTGTCGTCACTCTTTGGTCCTAAATTTTCTTGGGACCCAAAATTATTTGATCTTGTTTTTGAACTCGTTTATGGTGTTGGAGTTTAAGACACTTTCTGACATGTTGTTCCAATCGTTGAAAATCCGTAGAGAGAAACAAAACTTATGTTTATTCCTTCTTGTTAGTTTTTTTTTTCAAATTTAGCACACGCCTTATCAAGACAAGTTTTATTCAAAGGCAAAAATGGGTCATTGCAAGGCAGCCATTTATAGACGCCTACAACTCAGCAATGCGAGTAAACTCCTTGCTTAAGGGAGTTACGATGGTGAGGCTCGAACCACCGACCTAACAATCGACAGGCGAACGCTTTACAGCTATGCCACTACTTTTTTGCAAGTTAAAACTATTTTCTCTGGTTTCTTTTTTAAAAGCTGTCATATAGTAGAAATGGTGCACATTTTTTGCCATAATCTCTTTTGAAGATTTTAAAAACTTCAATCACTTCTCCTCTTTTTGTTTTTGAAGCATTGACTGTGGCCATGGAGTCTCAGGCGTTTTTCATAATTCAAATTCTAACAGCCTTTAAATATCTTCATTGCCCTTCTTTGCACCTTTGCTATTTTTTTCTATCAAACCATAGGCTATTTTGTGTTTATTATTAATCCTCAGAACAGTAATTTTTTATTATTTGACTAATGTATTTATATATATTTTTATATAGATAATTTCTTATAATATAAACTCATCAAATTACTTTTTAATTATAGACTAATAAACATTTTCATAACATAACTTTATCAATTATTTTTAATTATATATTAATATGAATATTTATAATATAGCCTTATCAAATTATCTTTAAAATATTCACTTTTCACTTTTTCCATGAGCTGCTACAAAACTCGTTGATGGAAAAACCGACAAATCTGATTGGCAGGTTAAAAACTGCGTAAATTTCAGAAAAGATGACAAAATGAAATGTATTTATAAGCAGTCATAAAAAAAATATTCTGAAACGTTAACATACAGGGGTGGGAGGTCATGGGATCTGGAACTGCTTAGGTGATGAAGTGTACTTCTAAAGTTTAGCTAGTGGATTTTTTCAGTCATTTTTGTACAATGGTTGTGTTCATTTAAATAAATTATTTACTCTATGTAATCATTTTTATGTTTTCAATTGTATGTATTCAATTCATTGTTTCCATTTATATGTATTTATTTATTTATTTGTATGTATTCATTTGTATGTATTCATTTGTATGTATTCATTTGTATGTATTCATTTTAATGTATTCATTTGTATTTATTCATTTGTATGTATTCATTTGTATGTATTCATTTGTATGTATTCATTTGTATTTATTCATTTGTATGTATTCATTTGTATGTATTCATTTGTATGTATTCATTTGTATGTATTCATTTGTATGAATTCATTTGTATGTATTCATTTGTATGTATTCGTTTGTATGTATTCGTTTGTATGTATTTATTTGCATGTTTTCAATTTGTATTTATTCAATTGTACACATTATGATGTCTAAATGAAAGATCAACACGAAGCTTTTATTGCCCCTTCCAAAATGACTTGAGTGTTTTAGCACAGCACACGTCCTATGGGACAAAGAAAAGAAATTCAAGCCAAAAATTGTTCCCAAGGAATGATGTAACTTGTAGATGTTATTGTCTTCTTCCTGCTTTAAGTACAACATGCGATGACGTTATATCCAACCGTTTTCCGCCGTCAAGCACGTCTGTAGAAATGAAAACCTCGAACGACGGGGCGGTGTCTCTCTGAAATTAATTTCGCCTCTTATTTTTTACATTCATATTGTGTAAACACGCAAGGAATATTTGAAAGCAAATACTAAAATTATGTTTTTTTTTTGTTTCTTCAAAACATATTTGCACTTAAGTTATTTATAAGCAGGTGTGCCGGTATTTAGTTATTCACGCTTTGATGGCACATTTGTGTTTGAGAGAGAACATTTGTTCAAATGGGAAATTTTATTTTAGACATTTTCAATTAAATTTCTATCAAACACCGCAATGAAAAACTTTTTTTATTTTTTTATATTTTTTTGAGAGTATTTTTTCAATTTCACAAGTTTTTATAAAATTTGAAAATGAAATAAAATTCTGTGGTAAAGCAGGAGGCTGGATGATTGAATAAATGGCAGAATTAATGTTGATTTAGATGGCATTTTTGCTAATAGTTACCAATCTAAGATACAATACGGGAGACCGGGGCTTGTTGTAACGGGGGTAAGTAGTAACAGCTTAATAACTCAGCCGGTTTCAAATATTTTGCTTCGATTTGAAACTCAAGTGCTCTTTAAGATAGGGCCTACGACGTAAGCCCATTAGTACTGAGCGGGAAAGCTCCATGACCCGGTGTCAGCAGGAGTACTTTTTTTCCAAAAAACCTAAAAAATACTAGTTCGTAAAATTTGATTCTAAGATCATATGGTCACTAATTGAAAAATGTTTGTATTTTATTTTTTATTTTGCATTTATTAGGCTACCAAATGATAGTACTTTCACATAACCCACACCAATCATTTTTTCTAGAAATAAAAATGTTAATTATTTGGGTCTGGGGCTATATGTAACAAAATTTAACAAAATTTTGGGGCAAGTTGGAACTAGTCACAACTTGTTCCAAGCCTGTAATTTAATGGGTTTTAACGTTAAAAACATTCCTGCGTCATGGCACAATCATTGTATGGATAGAACTGATCGGTTTGCCATATTTATAAAGAGAAATCCAAAACTATCACTTAGAACACCAGAGGCTACGTCACTTAGCAGAACCACTTTCTTCAATCAAACTAATTAAGTGATTTTTTCAAAAAAATGTGAGTCCATTCTCCAAAAGCATAATATGAATGCTTTTCGCATTTGGAATATAGACGAAACAGGAGTAACCACCATTCAGAAACCAGAAAAAAATTGTAGCCGCAGAGGTCAAAAACAGGTTGGAGCTATGAAAGAGGAACGCTTGTGACTCTTGTTTGCGCTGTAAACGCTGCAGGCAATAGTGTTCCTCTCATGTTCGTGTTTCCGCGTATTCGTTACACAAATTTGTTCATCCAGAGTGGCCCACCTTATTGTATTGGAGCTTGAAACTGTTCAAGCTGGATAACTGAAAATGAATTTGTCAAATTCATTGAGCACTTCATTCAGCACAAAAAACCAACAGATCAGGCTCCAGTTCTTCTTTTACTGAATAATCATAGCTCCCATGTCAATATTGAAGTAGTAAAAAGGCCAAAGAACACCACGTTATCATGCTGTCATTTCTAACGCATTGCTCCCACAAATTGCAGCCTTTGGACTTAGGTGTGTACGGTCCGTTAAAAAAACTATGTTAACAGAACTCAAACTTCTTAGATGGCTAGCAATGCAGAGAAAACTATGATCATTTATGACATTCCTGCAATAGTCAGGGACAGTTTGCCACTGGCTCTGAATCCAAGCAAGATTATAAGCGGTTTCAGAATAACTGGACTTTGGCCGTTGAATCCAAGCATCTTTCAAAATTTTGATTTTGCTGGAGCTTTTGTTACTGATCGTCCAAACCCTTCAGGTATCCAAAATATGTCTACCGGTCTTTCACTTTCAAAGATGAGACCTCTACCTAAAGCACCACAAAGAAAAAAAAAGCAAATAAGGCTGTACGTAAGTGAAAGTCAGCTGTTTTGACTGACACTCCAGAGAAGGAAACCCTGGAGAAAGAATTTGAAGAGAAAATAATAAAAAACAGAAACAAGAAGCTAAAGCAATAAACAAAAGAACGGAAATGGGCAAAGGTGAAGCAAAATCGAATAAACCTGAAAAGACAAAGATTGATAAAGTGAAAAAAAGGTTCTCAATGAAAACACAGATTTTGAATAATAAAAAAAAGTTTGATGATTGAGTTTATTAAAAGTTTGATTAACCTAAGTATATCCTTTGCGACTAATAAAATGATTATTGCTATTGAAGAAAACAGTAAGTATTTACCTCATTAGTTCGTAAAAAATACATTTCTTTATTATTTGTAATAAAACCTGTTGTTTTAATATGGCGTTACTACTTGCCCCAAACGAGTTACAACTTGCCCAAAAACGGGGTAAGTTGTAACAAGCGACTCTTTCCGCAAAAAGTGCTATTAATACAAATTAATTATAGATTCAAGAAAAAAATAGTGTAGGAATATATTATCAGATAGATGATTTCTCATTTAAAAGCTTTTTAGAACTAAAATACTCCATAGTTTAGTCACTCCAGCAAAAAAAGAAAAAAATGTTACAACTAGCCCAGGGCTCCCCTATTATAACTGTATTAAGTATTCTCCCACTTCTTCTCCGGTTCCCGCCCCCACTCGATTTCCCAATCCCACTCCCTTTTTTCTTCACTTTCCTCTTAATTTTTTTTGTCCATAAAACATAAAGAAAATTTTGTAAAAGTTGCTTAAGACCTTCTTCAAACTTTGTTACTTAAACTACATTTGAATTTGGTTTCGCAGTAACCTTTGATGTTGATGTTCATGCATGGGAACTTTTGGTGCAAGAGGGTTTTTGCTAATAAAAATGAAATAATGAACCAGTTTTTTTAAAACATATTAATACAAGCTTTCTCCTCAATTAGTACCATGTTTTGTCCAAATTTCGTAGGCGTTATCTTTATAATATCTATACTTTATTTATAACCTACTATCGCACAACGCTTTAATCTTCCAAACGAAACGTTTAGTTTAAAAAATTGTAATATGTACACATAAAATTATTTTAACATTTTAGTACATTAGTACACGAGCGTTGGTTTTAAAAAAATATTTTTTATACTTTATATTTATTTATATAGATAACGCCCAACGCTTTTATCTTCCGAACGGAAGGTTTGGTTCAAAAAATATTTAATACGTACACTTAAATATTATACTTAAGTTTTTAGTTTGCTTGTATATAAGCGTTGTTTAAAGCATTATTCTTATTTCAGTTTTTCAACAGCAAAGGGAAATTTTTTTTAAAACGTTTCATTAACTCCAGCGGAACGTACTTCGATAGTGGCTTCTATTCAAATTTTGTCAGTTTACTGGTTCATTTATCTTACTCAATCCCAAAGTTCAGTAATACCATACCCAAAATTTAAAAATCGTGAGTCCAAAAATTAGAAAAGTCATAAAGTCTGTGGTATCCATACAAAATATTAAGCAGCTTGGTATAGGATAGCTGATATCCAACTGGATAAAGTAGGATAATCAGGACCATGGAGTCCTTAATAGTAACTAGTTACTACCACTTGTATATAACACCTTCCACAAAAGTCGGTAGTAATTGTAATTTTGTACATGTATCAAAAAATGCAGAGGCTGGTTTTACTTGCTAATTATAATTGTTAATATAAATAATTATAATTGTTTATTATAAATAATTATAATTGTTTATTATAAATAATTATAATTGTTTATTATAAATAATTATAATTGTTAATATAAATAATTACTAAACCGTCACTCTTTACTATGGCGCTTAATAAATCTGAACGTTTTGAAAAGTGAGCTTCAATAGTTGTAATAAAATATAAATTATTAAATTTAATTCAATAAGGCGCCTAGAAGATAATGATTCAAATGGGTTGAACCTGCATAAAATATAAACATATTTTGTGCACAAGTTTCAAAATATGAAATAATTTTAAAACTTCTTGCTGATATATTTCCACAGAAAACAAAAGCAAACTTTAATATAAAAAATATTTTATTTAAAGAAACATTTTTCATAAGCCCTCCACTTGCTGACACAAACGTCCTTGTGGAATGAAAAAAATATGTATCAAGGCCCACCCTGACTGGTTCCATGGACACACACACACACACATGCACGCACACACACACACACACGACAATCAAACATACATTGCACACACTTGCACACCTATACATGAACACAAGTGCACAATAAATCACTACTGGCAAATTGGAATTGATATGTTTTAGTTTTTTGCGTATAAATTTAATCAAATTCGAACACGACAAAAGAAACATGTTGAGTTTTTTAGTTTGCATAAATTTTTAAAGAAATACAAAAAGAGATTTATGAGAACGTGCTTTTGTTGTGTGCGTGTGTGTGCGTGTATATATCTGCTTGTGTGAATGTGTGTTGTGTTTGTCCCGTCTCAATCACAAGCCCATGCTGTAGAAAATGGTAAGAAATCCCTCGTTGCTAAGACAACAGTCACGCGTTACGAAAAATACAAAAGAGGGGTTACTTTTCTTTTCTTCTTGAAAAATATAAATGGCTTGGAAAAAAAGTTCAATTTCCTCGAGAGAAATTTCTTCTCTCTTTTAAAAACCAAATTTGCAGCGTTTGAAATGCCACTTAGAAACCACTACATTGTTTCAGCGTGGTATGCTCGCTGACGTGTCAGCCGGATTCGAACCCAGCACCGCCCGACAGGTCGGTGGCTAGTTTAACCATCAGGCAACTTCATGACGTGCCGAAGTTTCTCAACACGATCTGTGAAGTCATGTGACTTCCAGAGTCGACGTGCCAAATTGAAATAATTTTTCCCATTTGCTTTGATTAAGCGATTTATCTGCAAACCGGAAAAAAAAGAAAGAAAAAGTTCGAATAACTTCAAATAAAAATAATTCCCGTTGGTGGGATTAAAAGAGATCAAATGGAAGTCTGTTTCTCAAGCACTGATTTATCACGGCAGCCTACCAGCCCAGTTGAATGTGTCACAGAGTTACAGAGTCACAGAGTCACAGAGTCACAGTGTCACGCACCGTCAAGATATGGGCGGCACTGATGGACTGTGGCAGACGAGAGTGTGAGGAATGATAAAACAAATTAAAGCTCTACTTCATACTTGCATTTTTGATTTATTACCTGTTAAATGAAAGGAACATTCTACCTGGCGCGGCTCCTTCTTTACTTCCCTTCGTTTCTCCTTGCAGTCCAGCATTCAATTCCCACTTCTACCCATTAAACGAACATCTCTTCTCATTTAGTCCCGATGTTTTCCCGTGCATCACTTTCCTGCTATCAACAGCAACTGGTTTCTGCTATTTCTTGCTAACTTAATGATTTTAGATTAAACGTTATTCAATATAATTTACAAGAAATTTACAGTAGAAACTGTTATTGAAAGGCCGATAGTTTTCATCTTTCAAATTTAATTTTCTGCTACTTTTTTTGTCAATAAATAAAACTTTATTGTTTTGTTTACCTGCATTTCAGGTGTAAACTGAAGAATTTTCAATTTTGCATTTCTGAACAAATTAAATATTTCATTTACGAGCATTTTACGGCCAGAATGCCTCCATAAATCGTCGACCCGCTAGAACTTCAAAGAGACATTGTCACGCGGTTGAGAACTTTTTGATGGCTTTTAATAGTGCTGGTGTTGAAGACATTCTAATCTCATTTGTCGCACTGAAGACATTCTAATGTCATTTGCTGTACTGAAGACATTCTAATGTCATTTGCTGTACCGTAGACATTCTAATGTCATTCGTTGTACTGAAGACATTCTAATGTCATTTGTTGTATTGAAAGCATTCTAATGTTATTAGATGTACTGAAGACATTTTTATGTCATTCGTTTTACTAAAAGCATTCTAATGTCATTTCTCATACCGAAGGCATTTTGATTACACCTGCTGTATTAAAAACATTATATCGCCCCTTTAATGTTGTCTGTTGTGTTGAAGTGTGATAATTTATAACTTGGAATGTGATTAATGTCGTTCATTGTGTCGAAAACAACCACAAATGTGCGACACGACTGCAACAAAATAATTTTGTTGAATATTTTTCCAATTTTTCTCAATTAAAACAGCACGGAAATATTTCCACAAGGTTAATCGGTTTTCAGCCAGTAAATTAAATCAAGTTTCGCTTTCTTCGATTCAACTGAACTTCAATGAAAAGTTCAATTCATGCGAATGCACTTCTGTGATGAATGGAAATAATAGCAATTCACGTGGTCGGCTTCAGAAAGTTTCTTCGTCCTTGAAACGTGCAAGTTTTTTTCCACAAAATGGCGGAACCACGTGACCTTTGTAAATCACGTGATTTTCCACACTCATGCTCCTTTTTCTACTTTCTACTAGATTTTTTTATTTTATTTTATCTTTTTCTACTTTCATAATTCCAAGCAAACTCGAGTTTTTTCCTGCTCTTTTTTCTCTCTAGATAATCTGAGCACATGAAAAACCACCGTGCAGTCAATGGTCAGAAAGAAAATAAGGAAAGAGAAGAGTCAGTGATCAAGAAAATACCGGGTGGTCTTATGTTTCCTGTCGTAAATCCGTCTCAATCCGAAAAGAAATTAAAAGTGCTCTTGTTTCAGATAACGACCCTTTCAGCTCGCCCCGTAATGGGCACGCGGTTTCCATGGACACCCGCTACGACCACCGCCGGCACCGGCGGACACGGGTACAGCACGGTGCATAGATATTGTGAACATCACCAAAGAACTATTATCTTCACTCAACAGGGCTTAATTGATCGGTCAATGGGTGCAGTCAATTTTCGATCGTTGAACGTGAACGAGACCACATTTGAGCGGAGATTATCTCGCATCAAACTGGGATTTATCTATTATTATTATTATTACTATTATTGTTTTTATTTGTATTTGTTTGTTTGTTTATTCAATTTTTTATTTATATTTTTATTTATGCATCTAAACGTTTGTGTATTTTTTTTGATCATTTATTAATTTTTTAATATATTCATAAGATTATTTCTTATTTGTTTCATTGAATAAATTATTTGTTTATTTATGGTTCATCTAATTATTTAAAAACAAAATTATTTTTTATTTATAAGTTAATTAATTTACTTTATTTATTTATGTATTTATTTATTTATTTATTTATTTATTTATTTATTTATTTATTTATTTATTTATTTATTTATTTATTTATTTATTTATTTATTTATTTATTTATTTATTTATTTATTTATTTATTTATTTATTTATTTATTTATTTATTTATTTATTTATTTATTTATTTATTTATTTATTTATTTATTTATTTATTTATTTATTTATTTATTTATTTATTTATTTATTTATTTATTTATTTATTTATTTATTTATTTATTTATTTATTTATTTATTTATTTATTTATTTATTTATTTATTTATTTATTTATTTATTTATTTCTTTATTTCTTTATTTCTTTATTTCTTTATTTCTTTATTTCTTTATTTCTTTATTTATTTTTTTATTTTTTTATTTTTTTATTTATTTATCTATTTATCTATTTATCTATTTATCTATTTATCTATTTATCTATTTATTTATTTATTTATTTATTTATTTATTTATTTATTTATTTATTTATTTATTTATTTATTTATTTATTTATTTATTTATTTATTTATTTATTTATTTATTTATTTATTTATTTATTTATTTATTTATTTATTTATTTATTTATTTATTTATTTATTTATTTATTTATTTATTTATTTATTTATTTATTTATTTATTTATTTATTTATTTATTTATTTATTTATTTATTTATTTATTTATTTATTTATTTATTTATTTATTTATTTATTTATTTATTTATTTATTTATTTATTTATTTATTTATTTATTTATTTATTTATTTATTTATTTATTTATTTATTTACTTATTAACTTATTTGTGTTGTTTTTTTTGTAAAGATTGTTTATTCAAAAATTTATTTAACTGCAAACGTGATTTAATTGCCATCCAAGTTTTTATTTAGATTGCTTATTTCATACTAGCTTAAAAATCTAAATATGTTTGTCATCAGAAAAAAAATTGATTGTCTTTCAGAACTTTTTTGAAAACCAATCATTCAACTAACTAGCTCTATGTATAAATAAATATCATATTGCAGTGCTGAAAAACAAAAAACAAATGTGTTAAAATCAGTTGCTAGAAGTGCTGCATCTCAAAAGGGCTTAAAGATAAGCTTCCACTACAAAAAATAATTTAAAATTGTGAAAAGTATATTAAAATTGTTTTTAATAAATTGCTCTTATTGTTATTAAAATAAATAAATAAACAAGTAAGCCGTAAAAACGAGGTTTTTGTAACAAATCCCTTATATTTCAGGATTTGTCGGATTTTCATTTTAATGGAAATTTTTCTTTATGTTGAGTTTATTTATGTATACATCTATATAATTGTGTTTGATTTGTTTTAAAACATAAATAATTAGTATTTTTATTTTTAACAAATTTTTAAAATTTTTAAACATGTATTGTCATGAGGAACGAGCCTATATTCCAACTATCAGCTTGATTGGATGACGCTAAGTTAGTTAATGTTTACTTTCAAGGCTTGTGAACAATCAACAGGTAAGACTGGTGATGCAAGAACGTAAATTCAGCATTTTCCAGGGAGTGGGAAAATAATTTTTTGTCAATAAAACGTAAAATAAATAACAGGTTTCTTTATATTCTCAATAATTTTTATTGATGAGGGTTATCTCCATGCTAAATGTTGTTTTAAATGTTTCTGCGGTTTGGATGTGATAAGCAAATACCCACACACTTTATAGATATGTAGGTACAAGGAAGGGATAAAAAATTAAATTATATTCCAGGGGCAGATACAGAATTAGTAAAAGAAGGGAATCCAAAATGGGACGGGTAGATTATTTTATTTTTGTGGTAAATATTTTTGGTCATATATTTTTTAATCATTCAATAACAGAGTTTCTGGAAAACAATTTTAGCAGAATAGTATAGTAAGTTCTAGGTAAAACGTTTTTAATTTTTAAAAATCAAGGGGAAGGACAAATTTACGTGCCTGAGAGCGGTAAAGTTAATATTAGGATTCGAAAAGTAAAACTATTATATATTTTGACTATAAATGTAGTTATTTGTCTGTTTTTACAACGTTCTGAATTTTACAGCCTTTTTTACTTAGCAGAAAATGTCGAAAATGAGAATTCAATAATATTGATTTGAGAAATTGAAACAAAAAAGATTGAACAAGAAAAGCAATTTTTTCTACTAGAAATTGTTTGAAAACTTAATTTTGCAGTTTTTAATTAGAAAGTTTTAATTCTTTTGCTATTGTCAACAAGTTTCACAGGAAAAGTGAAATTTATTAAAAAAAATCACTAAAAAACGATAAAAAGGACTCATTTATACAAAATTAGTTTATTTGTTAAAACCTGATCTAGAAGTAATTTAAAATTTAAAATTATAAAATTTTTGAAAATCAAATCGATACAAAATTGAATTTTTGTGTTCACTTAACTTGAATTTAATATACAATATATAAAATGTTTGAGTTGAGAAATAATGCTATTTAAAATGTTTTTTCCACTTTCAAAAAAAAACATTATGAATGCGCTACCGGCTGTCAATGTAATAAATCAACTCGTAGCAGATCCACGCACGGACATATCATTAACTGACCTCTATCCTTCATCTCTCTGGGCAGATAAGATCATGGCCGTAAAATTTATTACGATTGACTGTCAGGTGTATCAAACGCCACTTCGAGCTGTCTTCGAGCTATTTAAAGGATGAACTCAAGAGTTTGTCTGGCATGACTCTATAAGGAAGTTGTTATTTCTTTCAACCTTCAAGTAAGAAAAAAATCGCTGTTTATACAGCACCATCACAAATCTATGGCACTTATTGTGTATTTGTCTGTCTTAAAAACAATCAAGAACTCACTTCCAGCTAAAAAAATTAATAAAACAAAAGAGTTAGAGAATGAGGTGGAGCAGTCTTGCAAAGAAAACGTAAAAACCAATCGAGTACAGAAAGAGTTAAAAAAAAGTTTTCAAATCGTCATTTCATGAGCTGAGCCCTGATATTCCCCAACTCAACCAAGCTCACTGACTCAATTAAACAACAATCATTTTTTTCTATTTTTAAATCGTTTATATTAACTTCACCATGTTTGCTTGAACTATACGTTGGAACCCTATACCAACCACTCAAAAAAAAAAAACTTCCCTCAACTCAATCTTCATATACTTCACATTTAAAATATTTAGACGACTGTGGTCAATTTTTTTATATTTTATAGACTTACTATCATCAAAAAATAGTATGCAAAACATTTTTAGTTGCCGAACTACAAAATTAAAAAATCCTTTATATTACCTTCGCCGTGTTTGCTTGTTTGCTCGAGCCATACGTTGGGACTCATTACCGTTTAAAAAACCAATTTACAGTTATTTGTTTAAGCTGAAAGTTGGTAGGTTTATCTGTCTCTGCAAACTTTACATTCTAATAAACTTTCAGATTGATGGAACAAAATTTGAGTTAATTATAGAATAAAATCAATTAAAACTTTAAATTTTTTAAATTACAAATTTCCTGTTGAGAAATAAACCATCAATTTTCAGTTAATTTAAAGAAAAAGCAATATTTCGATTTTAAATTTATAATAGAAAATTTATTTTTTCCATATTGATTCAAAAGTTTCTTGCATTTTCAATCATTGCATACTTTATAAATCAAATATTAAGACTATGGTTAAGGTTTTTCTATTTTATAGACTAATAATCATCAAAAAATAATTTCCAAACCATTATTACCCGCTGAATTACTAAATTATAAAGAATTTTTAAAAAACAAAGTTTTTCTGGTTCCTATGTTGTATCTTTTACCGTGTTTGTTTGCTTGCTTGCGTGCGTGTTTACTCGCTTGAGCCATACGTTGGAATACTTAAAAAAACAACTTTCCGTCACCCAATCAAACTGAAATTTGTCGTCAGAAATTTTACATTTATCAAAAGTTCACTTGTTACCATGTGAAATTTCTGTTTAATTATTTTTTATTATTTTTTCGACAAGATCGATGTGAAAGATAGATTGACAGAATGCATGAAGAAGGAAAAATATTGCGATGACTCCGATGACTTTTCAGAGCGCATCATAACGTGTGTGGGCTGGCTGACTGTGGCTTGTTACCACATACTCAGTCCCCACCCAAACTAATCACACATATAATGCGTCAATCAAATATCACTCAGTTCATATTGGCTTGTTTCTTGTTAATCTTTGTGTGTTTTCCCACTGAGTAGACTTCAATATTACTAATAAGTGCCTGGGTGGTCTAGTTTTTATTAAATTCAAATCATTATTGGCAGAAATGCTCTCCAGTGCTGCTGGGTTTATACATTCTGATAGCCGCTTGTCTTGCTGCAAAAAGATGAGAATCTTATGTTCTACGCGCTAACATGACAATATTTTAACCATAAATGATTAATTGTCAACCTAAAAGTCATTCAACTTAATTGCATTGAATTTCATTCATTGATTTGTTTTTCTTAAACAATTTATTTATCAACATGTGTTAACTTAATTTAATGTCTCTAAATTTTATCAAAATAAAAATACCACGATACCGATTATGAAATGGCCGATACCGATTATCGGCAAAAGAACCGATAGTCGGCCGATACCGGTATAACAAACCGATAATCGGTGCTCCTCTAGTTATAATGAATAACAGTAATTAATTATTTCAATTATAATTATTCATATATTATTATAATTAGTATTATTGCTAAATATGTGTTAGTAATATTGATATTATTATTAACAACGTTTTTACTCAAAAAAGATTTTAAAATTGGAAAAAGCAATTAGAAAGCTGGAAGGTATGAACATTGAAATATTGATTATATTCGATATAATTTTGATACCATAATACCGATTTCAATTATATTTGGCACATTTACTCCGTTTTTTACGCTGATTTCAAAAATGAAATTTGTTAAAGGTTTTTTTCTTTTTATGCCTGTTGTCCGACAGGCTTTGATGCTAGATTGTATATATCTATTTTTCAGTTTTTAATTTTGTTTGCTTATTTGCACTACACTTCAGGCCAAATTAATATTTTCTCTAATTTATTTGTTTTGTTTGATTGGAGGGTGGGGAGTAAAGAGTAACCCATTTTTTTTAACAAATATCCGTTGTTGAAATTTATGGCGATCACACAAAGCCAAGGATGAAACATAATGGAGAAGAAGTAGAGAAATATTAAACGATGCAGTGGTGGAATTATCTGCAATTTCAAATGCATCCGGATTCTCAGATTGATACGTATAATAAATGTCCGATATTAAAAAGAAAATTAATGAATGGCTTTTTTGATGACGAAATAATGGTGATAATAATGACATCAGGTGGTAGATGATGATGATGATGATGATGACGATGACGATGACGATGACGATGACGATGACGATGACGATGACGATGACGATGACGATGACGAGGACGAGGACGATGACGATGACGACAATAATGATTATGAATATGAATATGAATTTGCTTATGATGGTTATGCTCGTGATGTTGTAAGAGCGACACAGAAAATTACTTGATTGCAAGACATACCTACCTACCTACACACCTTGATTGCAAGACATACCTACCTACACACCTTGAAACTCCTAGGGAACTATTTTATACATTGAAAATGGGTCTCAGAAAAAAACCATCTAGGAGCCAAAATTGAACGTAAATTATTAAAAAATCTGCTATAGAAGATTTAAGATTCTTTTCAAAGGGGAAACAGGCGTCCTGAGTGAGTACATCAAAATTTATGATGGGGGCTTGCCCTGTATATAAATAATTATATTATTTCTAATATCCTAAAGTATTTATTCATTTCATGTTATGATATAATTTATTACTGTATTTCATTTCGTAAATTAGATGTCTTTAAGTATTGATTTAAAATTTCAAGTTATAATGTTTTATCTATTTCATCCACTAAGCGATGAAAGCTATTGACACTTGCGATGTTTAATGTCCTTCATGACGTGTATCGTTATATATGACGTGTAATGTCATTTACGACGTTTAATGTCACCCGTGACGTGTACTGTCACCCGTGACGTGTACTGTCACCCGTGACGTGTACAGTCACCCGTGACGTGTACTGTCACCCATTGCATGTAATGTCACCCATTACATGTAATTTCATCCATGATATGTAATATCACTCATGACGTTTACTGTCGCTTATTACATGACAATCAATCATTATATCCCAGCCATATAAATAATATTAAATTTCAGCAGTCTCGTTTTATAAATATTTCTCTTCTAGTTATGATAACTACCAGCACCGCAAGAAAATGTTTATATTTAAATGATGAAAAATGTTCACCTACGTGTATATTTAAATAAAAACTTAATTCTGATGAACTGTAAGAAATAATTTTTTAAAAGCTTTTTTCAAAACAAATTATTTGTTGTTTTTGAAAATACGAATAAATTTATAAAACTTTATATGCCTAAATGTTTGGAAGAAAAATAGATAATTTTGTATTCCATGTGAAAACGAAAGATGACAAGTTGTACATTAGTTTTTTCTTTTCGGCGTAATTAAACTCGGAGGAAGGTTTGACACAATTTCGACAGCACATCAAAAGCGACTTTTACTATTTTCTAAATTTTAAAACAAAAGAAAAAAAATAAATATACAAATAAATGAAAAATTAGCCGCAAGCAAAGTTTTAGCATTTCGAAGCATATTTTGATAAAGTGTTAATTGAAACTGTTCGAACGAAAAAAAGTTTCCAATTAAATCTTTCACATTTCGCTGGTTGATTGATACATAATCGAAAAATAGTTCAAATTAACTTTAAAAATGATTATTTTGTTGGAAGTGTAAGAAAGTGAAATTAAAATAAAAAAGAAGAAAGAAAACAAAAACAAAAAAAATCCAAGAGGCGTCCGTTTCAATTTCACAAAACGTTTCACGTGTGAGTTGCGTGGAAGCGTTTAAGTACATATTTACAAGTGCTTTTAAAAAAAAACAAACAAACAAGTTAATGCATAGAAATTGAATGCCAACATTTTTGCAGATTTTAAAATTTATAGAATCATTTTCTGGAAATTTTCTATGAAATAAAAGAGAAATGGTGAATAAATGGAAGAAGACATTTACGCCATGCTTTATGAAGCTGGCTTGGAGCCTGAATAATACATTCACGTTGTTGCATCAGTATCAGCAGAATCGCGTACAACAGCAGAACATCAAGTAGCATGTAATTGAACTTCTCCATAATTGCTACGACTAACCTAAGAGTGGGGCAAACACCCTTTTGTGATTCGGGGGTGGCCAGGGAAGATGAACATCTCATCCCCCCCCGTATTCTCTAACTAACCTCAACCCCAGTGGCTGGAAGTTGTAAAAAAATTGTTCGACCCGATCGAAGCCCCTGAATGGCTGCTTGCAAATCCTGCAACATGAAGGCCAACAACTCGAGAATGGTAAAGTAAACAGTTTTCTTGAATCTAATTCTGGAATGCAAAAGCGACATGGAGAGAATGGAGAACATCCTGTGGTGCTTTCCATAGAAACTGAATGCCGGAAATTTCATCACACAGCCACGGGGCGCGGGGGTTTTACACTTGACAAAGGCAAAGAGGTTTTTTAACGACAGTTTTCCAGTCGTTTCAGAACATTAGGATAGCGAACACCGAACACTGTTCGCTCATTCGCTGTTCGTGAGTTGAACTTGCAGTACCGACATGATCAGATGATGCTCACGTGATCAATCATAAAACCTCACTGCGATCCGTCAACGTCGGCCATAATTAAAACCGGTCGTAAAATAAAGCCGAATTCAGAGCAGCTGTATAAAAGCTAGCCGCGTAGGTGGGAATAAAAAGATTGTAAAAACAGAAGATCACAAGGGATGACAACCAGTGTCCGACAATGGAAGCGGGTTACGTGCCGGAATTAAAGGAGAATAAAAGAAACGTTAAACCCGACGCCAGCCGTCTTCAATACCCTCTCTTCCCACTCTTTCTCCTATCCCCTTCTTCTTTCCCTCCAGTCTTATGAACCCATGAAAAGCGTTTCAACTCATCATGCCCATAAAATTTCACCCGAACAGAAAGATGAGCCAAAAAATTACTAGAATCATCATCATCATCATCATGTCGTGAAGACGAACCACCACCGATGACAGTTTCTTGAAAGATTCAGGAGCAGTCCATTCTTGTAAATGGGGGTTGGACAGCATATCCAATAGGACAGAACGGGGGTGGATAACAGTTCCAATTACTGGTGCAAGAGTGACGACCCTGTCAGGACGACAATTGCGGTGGCGAACACGAATATGGAATATGCGACTATCTCTCTCTCTCTCGTAACTACACGTCTCACTAAAATACAGCTCGTTATAGCAATAACGAAACGAAGAAATACTTTCTTAGATAGACATCGGCTTCAAACCACCAATGGTGATGTTTCATTTTTCAGAATATTGTCGTTAAAGCTTTCTCGCACATTATAAATCTCGATCAATCTATTTCTATTAACTAAATTCATAAACTTGTAGGTACTGGTGCAGCCTCACTCACAAACAATGTGACACACACACAATTTTTTCAACCAGCTTTCACTCAACAAGTCTCATTAATTAGTTTTATACTGCAATATGGAAGCTCACGTTTATAGAACTTCTGCACAACTTCGCACCTTCTCAGTTGTTACAAGATTGAGAAGGAAATACCAATAGAGAACATAAACATCATATAAGCAACTTTCTTTCTATACGATCTGATTAAATAGATTTTTCAAGAGACAAAATAATAAGAAAATAGAAATTATTTATAAACTAAAAATCGAATCCATCGAATACGGACAAGACAAGATTAAAACCGATGACAACACTGACATGTGACAACGCGTACAATCGAACCAGCATAAATAAGATTGATCTTGGATGACCATCATAAGATCAATCAATCAATCGATGATCATCGATCAATAATGCCAATCGATATTCTACGAACACAAAACGAACATTCATATTCAACAAACCTACGCACAGGTGACATTATTAAGCATGCAGTTGTAAACAAATATTAATCAGGCCAGCCTTTGTTCAAGCGTGACAGAATTTTTAAAAGAAAAATGAAAATAAGATAATATGATAATGTAATGAAAATATGATAATGTAATGAAAATATGATAGTGTAATGAAAATATGATAATGTAATGAAAATATGATAATGTAATGAAAATATGATAATGTAATGAAAATATGATAATGTAATGAAAATATGATAATGTAATGAAAATATGATAATGTAATGAAAATATGATAATGTAATGAAAATATGATAATGTAATGAAAATATGATAATGTAATGAAAATATGATAATGTAATGAAAATATGATAATGTAATGAAAATATGATAGTGTAATGAAAATATGATAATGTAATGAAAATATGATAATGTAATGAAAATATGATAATGTAATGAAAATATGATAATGTAATGAAAATATGATAATGTAATGAAAATATGATAATGTAATGAAAATATGATAATGTAATGAAAATATGATAATGTAATGAAAATATGATAATGTAATGAAAATATGATAATGTAATGAAAATATGATAATGTAATGAAAATATGATAATGTAATGAAAATATGATAATGTAATGAAAATATGATAATGTAATGAAAATATGATAATGTAATGAAAATATGATAATGTAATGTGCGCTTCTCCTGGTTGGTCACATCACTTTTCTTGTCTGCTAAGAGCAATCGCCAGTTTCAAGTCTTCTTCTTCACGTTCTCTGATCCTTCTTAACCTCTCATATTCTTCCTCGCTATCTCTCTTCGCCCAGGCTAGCTGCTCAGCTTCCGAGTGAAACTGCGAATCATTAAAAAAGTTCCTATTAAATTATGAATGTCGTGAAGTAATCAGTAGAAGATAATTATAACTAGAACAAAGTAAGATGAGCAAGATCAATTTGTTATTTTGAAACCTTTGGTACGTTTGGATCTTTCTTGGAAGATCGTCCGATCGCGGGTCGAACATCAAAGGGGTCGATGAACCCCATTTGACCACCGGGCAGCGAGTCGTTAGGTTTCGGAGCAGGTGGACGTGGTGGCACGGGGGTCTTCTTTTGTTTCGGAGGAAGAACTGGAAGATGAGGAGAGCCAGACAGGGCGGAAATCGCTGACGCGGTGGTCGAGGAAACTTTTGGAGGAAGAAAAAAGCCCGTTCCAAAGGGATCGGTGGCCTTGAAAATTAAAATTAAATTTATAAAAAAAAATTAATTAATTATTTATATGAGAATTATTAAACAACTGGAGGGAAAAAGCAAACTCACGTCGTGCTCAAATTCAGATTTTGATGTGCTCGCACCAAAAGGATCAAAGCAATCTATTGATTTAAAAAAAAGTTAATTAAGAATAATTATAAAAAGAATAATAGTAAAATAAATACTTCAACATATTCATAATAACCAATAAAACAATAATAAGAAAAGAGATCAAATTAATCAAATTCAATGGAAAAATGAAGTTATTTATTAGTATTGTTAATATTACACATCATTATTATAAATCAACACCATTTATCGATTATACAACTAATTGTATCATAGTGATAAAACATGTAATCCATTAAATAATGCACATGAACAGGTAGTGGTAAATCATAACAAAAATTTAACTTATCACTAATCAGCTTAATTTCATGTAACGCTAACCAGCTTAATAATAATAATAATAATAATAATAATAATAATAATATATATATATATATATATATATATATATATATATATATATATATATATATATATATATATATATATATATATATATATATTTTAAATCAACAAAAAATATAGCTCTACAAATAAATTACATGAACTTACCCAAGTCATTCATCAACTTCGTGCAGCCACCTCCCCATGGATCTGAGACGTCTGCTTTTGAATCCTAATTGAGATTTAATTAATAAATTATAATTATTACTTGTTTACTCTGAGATTGTTTAAAAAGAAAACTCAGCAGAAAGTTCAACGACCTGAGACGACGGGAATGCAAAGAACACTTGACTCGGTGCATCTTCTTCAAACGCATCTTTGAACGGATCGCCACCGAATGGATCTGATAGAGGATTCGAGAATGGATCAGCTGTGAACCAAACATTGATGAACAAGAAAAATACATTAAATAATATATATATAATGTTAATTAACTTGATTGTATCGATCGCGACACAAAAACTTCGATGGAAAACAACCTGAAGCGAACGGATCTTCGGATTTGAAAACGTCAACAACATTCTCGCACGGTTCGTTCAAGAAAGGATCGACGTCAAATTTATCCTTTTGTGATAAAAAAAAATAAATAAAATTAAAGCTCAATTAATTTAATTGAAAACTTTTTCCACAAAATATTTTTAAAAAATTTGCAAGATCTGAATAATGAATGCACACATTTCAAATACCATGTCAGTCTTGAAAACATCCAACTGCACGTCAACTTCATTTTTTGGGTTAAAGCTTGCAGTAGCCAGGTTTGAAGCAAGCAGGATATCTTCTTGGCTCAATTTTCCTTTCAAGTCTTCTATATCAGAAGATGTCTGCAATTATATAATACTACTAATATATATAATCTCCTATACGTTTATGCATAATTATCACTTGGGTAAATACGTCCATTTCCCATAAGAGAATATATATCATAATGGTGCATAGTATGCAAATTGGATGTCCCCAATTTGGCCAGCTTAAAAAAATCAACATTTTTTTTATAAATGAAACGATTCAGACCCAGCTGAGGTGAAGGCCAATAAAGACATCACCAGTAATTGAACTGACCAATTAAAATGTACCTCTGCAATGATGGCCTCCAGCTGGGACAACTTCTGGTTGAGTTTTTTTTCATTGTTTATTTCAATACTGTACCTCATCTTTAATTCGTTCTCCTGCTTTTCAAATTCTGCAATTTCTTCTTTTAACTTCTTCATTTCACTCTCCTTGTTCTTAAGAAATACATGAAAATACATTTTCTCAATAAGATTTTAAGAGATACACTTTCTCCGTTCTCCACTAGAGAAACGCACAGGGCGAGTCTTAAATTTAGAGTTTTCAAACGGGCCGAGGTTTTTGAGCCAAGTATAGAAATTTTAGGCCTGTAAAAACGGGCTGAGCCGAAATTAGACAGGCCATACGAAACGGGCCAGGCCACAAAATATCGACCCGTGCATTACTCTATTTTCCACACAAATTACAAACTATAAATTCTCGCATGATCCTAAAAAATATACTTTTCTTACACGATTGTTATTATTATTATTAGAAAAACTGACTCCGAGAATTAAAGAAAACAGTCACCTGTGATCCTTTGTTGTTTATTTGGTTCCTCAAATCTTGAATCTGCAATTAAAAAACAATTCTTAATTTTAAATGAAAATTTAAACCTATGAATTGAGATATTAACAAATATTTAATCATTGATTAAAGATTAGTCTCAATTGATATCTTATGCAAAAATATTAATAAATAAAATCAAAATTGAAGCGAAATGAAATGAAATAACCTGCTTCTGATCAGTCTCATACTTCTCTTTACATTCGGCCACAGATTTCTGAAGTTTGACTTTCTGAAAAATTATCACATTACATGAACACCAACAAATTAACAGGAATACAATATCAGTAATTTGTATCGTTTTTATCCTTATTTCGGTAATTAAGGGGTCATCCATATATTACGTGCGCACCGAGGTGGGAGGGGGGTGTGTGTACAAAGTGAATGTTTTGCGTATAAGTGCATCTGGGGGGGGGGAGGGGGGGTCTCCAAGAAATGCGTATGTATGCAAAAAATGGTAAATATTATTTTTTCTAATTGTACTTATTGTTGTTTTAACTCAGTTGAATTGATTGAATAATAAATCTTATCGAGTAGTATTTAAGATCAATCAATTAAACAAACAAACTTGTATGGTGCATTTTTCAAAAATTCAAAGGCTCAATAATATCAACGATGGCGTGTCTAGAAAAGCGCGGCTGAATGTTTGAATTTGGCGTATCGAAATAGCGTCCTCCAGCGTACTAGTAATAAGTAATAATGCTATTTAAGATGATAAATCTGCTGTATCTCCGTGGTTGCATTGGAATGCTATAATAAATTTTTCAAATTTGTGTGATTGTTGTGCACACCAAAGCCTTAAGAGGGTCTGTCAGTAAATTTCAATTTAGTTTCCGAAACATGGTGAGATAAGTCTAGCTCTAGCTCGTCATAGTCAATAATAAATCTGAAGCAATACATCAACCTGTTGTTAAAACGGGCTATTTTATATTGAGGAGGGGGGGTGAAATCCGCTCTGCGTATGTACGCATAGGGGAGGGGGTCCAAAAATGTACGAGATGCAACAGGGGGAGGGGAGGAGGTTAAAATCTCGAGTTTAATGCGTACGTAATATGTTAATGTGTATTGAGATCCTGCTGTGTAATAATAACATAACATACCTCAATATTAACAAGTGATTACTAAAAACATGATGCAGCAATACAACTAACATGTTGATACATATCATACAATATAACTAACTTGTTGATACATATTATACAATACAATAAACATGTTGATACATATCCTACATAACAATAAACATGTTGATATATATTATACAATGTAACTTACATGTCGATACATACCATACAATACAATTAACATGTTGATACATATTATACAATGCGACTAACAGACTTAAACATATTGTAAAAAACCAACTTGTTCATCCAGCTCTTCCAATTTTTTTTGAGCCTCACATTTTTGACTTTCAAGCTGTTTCACAGTAAAGAGCAAACCATCCAAATCTTTCTGTAGATTCGATATTTCTCCTTCTTGAATTTTTATGTCTGCCTCCCTCTGGGCTTTCTCCTGTTCGAGTCTCATCTTTTCCCTAGCAGAGAAAACAACAATAATAAATACACTATAATAAGATCAACAAACACTTTCGCTGTAAATGGAATTTCTTAAATCTGTAGCCGGCCTATAGTAACTTGTTCCCGAGGAACTGACAGACATTAGAAGACACTTTTGCTCCTTCCTTAATGTTTTGAATGTTTCTTGTACCATTGCATTACAATATATATATATAGAGAGAGCATAACTACCAGCAAATCCATTCAACCATTATTCTAGAATATCTTAGAAAAAAAATGGCAAACAAACCTTTTAAGTTCTTCTATTTCTTTACTAATATCATCAAGTTCTTTCATTTTTGATTGGTCAAATTGTACGAAAGAAGCTACAGCCAGAGACTCCTTGAATTACAATAAATTATGCAAAAAATGCAATAATATTGATAACAAGAATATTGTTATATACTCAACAACATCGAAAAAATCACTTTTGCACTACAATGCAAAACAACAAAGTGTCCCATCACAATACTTGATAAAAGCTGCAATTAGACTCAAATCAGGCTAGCACAAGCAAGTGTGAAATGGCATGAAGCAGTAGAGTAGCTGCTTTCGATAAAAAGCTGCAAAAACTTGACATTTCGTCACCAATTTCTCAGCTCCAACAGCATTATAAGTTCTTATAGATGTGTCACAGATTAAAATTGCTTGATTAAGACAATATATATATGTAATTGTTGACATGAAAATGCCATAATATCTAACCGCAGATGGTAACTGAATGGATACTGGCAGCATGTCGGGAGTAATCTGCATTGGAACTTCAATTCCTTTGAAAATGATTTAAATCATTCAATCAAATCAGTCAATTAGTCAATCGATCAACATATTAAATTACTGCCTTCTACCTGTACCCTTCCAATATTGAAATATATTGCAACATAACTCCCAGCCTAACACTTAAAGATACAGAAGAGTGAGTTTGAACTGAAATAAGTAAGTCGTTAAAAGCTTTGTTCTTTAACAAATCCTTTATATTTTTTAATTCAGCAGCTTCAAATTTTCTGAAAACCATTTTTTATGATAATAAGTCTATAAAGTAGAAAACATTTTATTGTAAATTTTTAAATTAAAAAACTAAATATTGCTTTCGATAAATAAACTAAAAACCGATGGTTCATTACCCTACTAAAAAAAATTTTAACTTTTATTTTATATTTCAATCAAATTTTGTCCAATTGATCTGAAAATTTAATAAAATGTATAGTCCTTAACAACAAATAAGCCCATCAAATTTCAGCTCAATTAGATAATGAGAAATTGGTTTTTATAAGCGACAAAGGGTCCCAACGTATGGCTCAAGCAAGCAAAAAAGCAAACACGATGACTTAAAAAGTTATGTTGCAAATCAAAACCACAATTATAACCTGCAAATCGAGTATATCGACTGTTCAGTTGGTCAAATAACTAACTCACAGCTAGATATATTAACATGTTTACACCACAAGAAAATACCTTTTAATTTTTGTTGAATAAGATGCATGGCCAAAGCAAATTGATCTTTATTCAGCTTTCCAGATGTTGTTGTGTCGCACAAGTTCCTAATTTGTAATAAAATTATTTTAAGTCTAATTACTGAAAATTATTCATAATTAATATAATCATTCATACTCCAAGTATTTATTTATTAAAAAAGAGTATTAATAAAATGAAAATTTGAAGTAGAGGTATCCATACCTCAATTATTATAAAAAATGATAATAAATTAATAGTACCCTGATTATCAAAAGTAAAAATAGTCATGCTCCTATTAAAATTATTAATTATTTCTTTAAGATAATAATTCATTAAAGTGTAATAATAATAAACTATTTGTGCTATTACCCAGCTATATATAATAGAAAGATAAATCTCACCATACGTGAGCAAGCACAACTAGCTATATATAATAGAAAGATAAATCTCACCATACGTGAGCAAGCACAACCAGTTATATATAATAGAAGGAGAAATCTCACCATATGTGAGCAAGTACTATTTGAGGAAGACCAGACTGAAGAAAAATATCTTTAATATTAGCACCGTTAATGAAACCATCTTTGTCCATGTCCAGTTTGACAAACGTGTCATCATAAGAAGCTCTTTCTGCTGGAGTTATCACTATTCTTCCCGTGGAGACGATCTGGTGAAATTTTTAAGTTGTAAATAACAGGGGCTGAGTTAATAATATTTTCATTGTGATTATTCTTCCTAAGATTTGACATTCTACCAAATCAAAATTCTACTTCAAAAACAGTAAAAACTGATTTGGGGTCCAGGCATGTTGAAGAACACCCAAAATTTAATACAAAACATTGCTGCTGGGAACCAGTCTATGTTCCAAGTTTTAACTCGATTATATGACAGAAAGTGGGTTAATTCGCTCTCCAAGACTTTTCCAGTCATAAACACACATTAAATATTTATTTAAAACTCATGAAATAAATAAAACCAACCAGCTTTGCAAATTTATTTTAAACTAGCAGGGTACCCAGGCGTTGCATGATGTTTCTCTATCGTTTTTCTCTCTCGCTTCCCTTTCCTCCCCTGCTTCCTTTCTTGCTCCAGGTCGCTTTCTCGTTCCCTTTCCCGCTCGCTCTTACGCTCCTGGTCGCGTTTCCTTTCCCACTCGCTCTCCCGTTCCTGTTCCCACTCATTCTCCAGTTACCACTCCCACTCACTCTCCCGTGAGTAGCAGTTATTCTAAAAAACAAATACCCCTATTTTCCATCCCACATTTAAGGTCCTGGAACCAAATTTTTAAAAAAATGGTGAAAAACGTATATTATCATATTTTTTTTTAATCTAGATACCAAATTTCAAAAACCTCTTATTTTTGGTTTTCGAGATATGCGTTGTTTTAGAAAAAAGTTTGTTTTCCTGTTTCATCTCTTCAGGAGCAAAATTTTCTAAAACCCTTTCTTAGTGGCGGTGTACGCTATAAAATTAATATAAGTTCCAAATTTCACGTTCCTAGCGTTTTAGCTCAGCATTGATTAATTATCAGTCAGTCAGGACATGTTTTTTTTATATATATAAGCACGTTTTTAAAAAAAATGAGAACATGGCATTAGCAATAGAAAAGCAGGCAATTGAAATTAAAGAATTAATTTTGAAAATTGATAATCTCACGAGCAGCACGACGAAAAGTTTGGATGAAAACAAAAAGACTACAAAGGAGTGGTCTAGTTTGTTTAAAGAGAAGGTTGAAGGTTTGGTTTCAGGTGGATCGGCACAGAAATCTGTGATGGAGTCCTGGGCAGGAGTTGTGGGGGAAGTGGTTAAGAAAAACGTGCAGGAAGTAAACAAAGAGGTGCATCTTGTTTGTAAAGCTATCGAGAAAACTAATAATAAAATTAAAATTAGCAACGATTTAGAAAATAGGGCAAATAACATTTTATTATACAGGGTAGCTGAATTAAAAGATCAAGATGTTACGAAATGCGTGTCTTATGATAAGACGCAAGTTCTTAAGCTATGTTCCCAATTATCAGGGGGGCATATTGGCGAATTTGCTATAAAAGCTATATTTAGACTAGGGGCTAAGAGTGATAAAATACGACCAATATTGGTAAAATTCAATGATAAAATTGCTAAAAATATTATAATGGAAAATTTAGTTAAGATTAGACAGTTAGATGAAAATCTGAAAAACGTTGGTATTAGTCACGATCTAAATGTCGAACAAAGATCCGAAAGAAATAGATTGGTGGAAGAAGCTAAAAAACTGCAAAGTGAAAATACGGGGGAATTCATGTTTCGGGTAAGGGGTCCACCAGAAAATATGAAGATAATAAAAATAAAAAAGAATGCAATCAGTTAAACGTTTTGAACATTATGTATTCAAATGTAGATTGCATTACTAATAAAATGAGTGAGATAAGATTATTAGTAGATACAGATGACGTAACAAAAGATATCTTAATTTTTACTGAGGTAAATGCAAAATATTATGTAAATGAATTTATTGAATCCGAATTCTGGATAAACAATTTTAATTTGCATTCATATAATTTTATGAAAAAAGGATTTAGAGGTATATTTTGTTATGTTAGATATGATATTAAGTGCCAAATTATAAATTTAGGAATAGATTTCAATGAATATATGTGTATTAAAATAGATGAAAATCCTGATATTTTTATTCTTATCATCTATAGGAGTCCGAATTCAGGTAGAGAAAATAATAATAATTTATTTCTACTGTTAGAAGCTTTCCAATCTAAAATAGGAGTAAAATTAATAATTGGAGATTTTAACTTTCCAAACGTTGACTGGAAAAATAATACTTACAAATCAAATTTTAAGTCATCTGAAGGTAAACTGATCAACTTTTTAAATGATAATTTTTTAACTCAACTAATTAAAGAATCTACAAGGTGTCGCGGATCTCAAAAGCAGTCCATTCTAGACTTGCTTCTAGTCGAGGACGTCGATTTAATCAAAAATTTAGTATATAATTCCCCACTAGGTAAAAGTGATCATTGTGTGTTAAATTTCTCCTTTATTAGAAATTTTTATAAATCAAAAACCATTAACAATATATCCAAATTTGATTTTAACAGTGGAAAATATAATTTGATGAACGATTATTTGATTGAGAATCTGTACTGTGATGAGTCGGAAATAAATAACAATGTTGCAAGTAAAGACTCGGTTAACAATATGTGGCATTACTTTTGTCAAGTAATGAATGAAGCTATTAGGATTTATATTCCTGTCATTGATGCTGATAGAATTTTAAGATTTAATTGCCATAAAAGGAAATTACCTAAAAATGTGGTTGAGCAATGCAGGACAAAAAATAAACTATGGAAAAAGTTTATCCGAACTAGAGATAATAATATTTTTGCAGAATTTAAAAATATCAGAAATAAATTAAGGAAATCAATTAATAAAATTAAAGAAGCTGAGACACTGAAATTGGCCAAAAAAATTAAGACCAATCCTAAGGTTTTTTGGCAACATATAAATAAAAACAGAAACTGTCAAGCTAAGTTAGAATATATGATAAAAACTGATATAAACGGGTCTGCAACAACTATAACTTGTGACGTTGATATGGCAAATTGTTTAGCTGAATTTTTTAAAAGCGTTTATATAAGCAATGATAGTCTAGAAATAAGTCCCACAATTAACAATAATATTATTGTCCACATAATGGAGGAAGTAATAATAAACAAATACGCGGTCGAAAATAAAATTAATAAATTAAATAAATACAAATCTGCAGGACCAGATAATATTTTTTCAAGGGTTCTGATAGAATGTAAAAATTCTATTTCTAGCTATTTAAGCAATTTATACAACAAATCACTGCAAGCTCAAATGGTCCCTGATGATTGGAAGTATACCATCATTACGCCAGTTTATAAGAAAGGTGATAAAAATACTGCAAGTAATTATAGGCCAGTCTCTTTAAGTTGTATCTGCTGTAAACTGTTAGAATCATTGATTAAGGATGAATTAATATTACATTTTGATAGAAATAAGCTTCTAGATTATAGGCAATACGGCTTTACGAGAGGAAAGTCAACTACAATTCAGTTGTTAAAATTGATGGATATGTGGAGCAGTGCATTAGATAAAGGGGAAACAATAGACGTGGTATATACGGATTTTGAAAAAGCGTTTGATCGTGTATCTCATGCAAAGTTAATTGATAAACTAAAAAATTATGGCGTCAATGGAGGCTTAATTAATTGGATTAAAAATTATCTAACAAACAGAACAAGTAGTGTTAGGGTTAATAATAGCACATCTAATAGATTTAAAGTTACAAGTGGGGTACCTCAAGGTAGTGTTTTAGGGCCATTACTTTACATAATTTATGTCAATGATATGTTTGAAATAGTTAAGAATAACTCGGCGGAGCTGTTTATGTACGCTGACGACGCCAAAATATTTAAAACTATAAAAAGCAGTGATGATCGATTGATATTGCAGCGCTGTTTAAATTCATTAGGAGATTGGAGTAAAAAATGGGAAATTAAACTAAATGCTGGTAAATGTGTTGCGGTGAGATATGGACGCCAATTAGATGATCGTCGGCTATATAATATAGAAGGAGTGGAACTTAATTTTCTTGACAAAATAAAAGATTTAGGTGTTACATTCCAGAGTTCACTAACATTTGTAGATCACATTTATGAAATAATTAAAAAATGTTTTTCACTGTTAGGTATAATTTCACGAAATTTTAAAGATTTGACAAAAGATTCTTTTATATTGATTTATAAAGCTTTGGTTAGATCCAGATTGGAGTATGCAGTCAGTGTGTGGTCACCATGGAAGAAAAAAGACATAGAAGCCATTGAAAGAGTCCAGAAGAGAGCAACAAAAATGGTCAAGGCATGTAAGGGATTGAAATATGAAGACAGGTTGAGAATTTTGAAGCTTCCTTGTTTAAAGTACAGAAGACTGAGAGGGGACCTGATCATGCTCTATAATTTTATTCAAGACAAAGAAGGACGTTTGTGTTTTCCAAATATAAAGATATCAGAAGAAAGAAGAACAAGAGGTCACAAGTTCAAACTGGAAACACAAAGATTCAACGGCAACTGCAGAAAATATTTCTTCCTGACCAGATCGACTGCAATTTGGAACAACCTCCCTTCGAAAATCATAGAAGCCGAACAAGTTAATGAATTTAAAAGATTAATCGACTGTCATTTCGAAATAAGCGACATTATGTACAACTATAAAAAGGATTTTTAATAATATATACATACATTTATTTATAGAACATATATATGAACAATATTTTATATAATTCTAGATATGGGCATAGAGACATATAGTTTGCGCCCATCATTTCCTTTATGTTATGTTATATAGATAATTATTTTTTAAAAAAGTTTATAGCAAAGAAACAAAACACCAACAGGTACAGGTATACCAGGCACACCAGGAGCTCTGGGCAGTACCGAAGGAATGATATGGGGAGTATACCCGGACACAACTGGGATGACAGGAGCCATTGAAGGCAGAACAGGTATGGGTTGATTTCTCTTTGATATCGGGATCATTTCAGGAGGAAGTTGATTAGGAACTGGAATTTTTTCAAGAGCTCTATAAACCAGGTGCATTGCCTGAAACAATTGTTTAAGTTTAGTAAAAAGCTCATTTTATTTACGAAAAAAATAACTCTTAAACAAACCACGGTAAATTCATCTCTATCAAGAAACCCATCACTGTCAATATCACTCAACTCCCAAACCTTTCCCAAAACTTCAACAGGAAGTTTTGAATTCAGTAAAATCTTTAGAAAGACAAAAGTTAAATTTACATAGTGAAAAAATGCAAAAATAAAATCATTTACAAACAAACAAAACTGATCAAATCAACTTTTTTTCTTTAGTGAACTATTAAGAGTTGCAAGAATGAGCAAGTGAAGACGACAGTCAGAGCACAAGTAAATAACTGACTTACAGGCTTAACTTTGTCACCGCTTAGTAAACCATTGACAGGTAAAAGACCATCAAATATTTGATCGTATTTGGATTTTTCCTGAACCTTTAAATTCAATTATGTCTTTCATTGGATTTATTATTCATTATTCTTATTCTTTTTATTAGATATTAATATAATATTATCATATTAACTTTACTAAGCAAAGCACCATTAATAAATTAAAACTTTAACCCTCACCGGTATTGACCATGCTGCCGACATATTTGAGAAAATTATATTAATACCAAGGTGATAATAGTGCTAAATAAATGATTATTCAAAGAGTTCCGATACGACGACAAATAGAAAATTTACAAAAACATGTTCGGCATCCCCGTGCGTTAAAAATAAACTTAAGTAAAATCTCAAATTTATTGTTTCCAGCTTAAAATGTTATAGTTTAAAATGTTTATAAACGTTCAAATTTATTGAACGTTTATTTTAAAAAATAATATAAACTTTAAATAGAAGTGTAGAATCACTGATCCACTAAATGCGCTTGATCGACGGGCTCATAGCTCACAAGCAGCGCATACGCCCACATACCCAACCATAACTGTTTTCTTCCACGAAGTTGCAGCACCAAAGCTGAACTCAAAACACTCGGCACTGCGATAAAATAAACTCATTAGACACATTTTCCAAGGTTTAATATATTACTGAATTTAAAAAAAAACAGTTGGATAAATGAATGCATGCAAATTGAAATGGATTGATCAACAAGCAAAAATTTATTATCGAATGTCTGCCACAAATATTGTAAAACCAAAATTGTTTCTAATTTAAGCAGTCCTTGCTCTAATGGCAGCTCTTTTGCCAGTGACAGCCTGGAAACCAGATTTGATGCTTGCCACAGAGCACCTGGAGCCACATGTTTCGCACTGCAGAAAGTAGATTCTTGTATCTTTCTGAAGCATAGTTTCAGGGGATTTGCAAGTGTGACACGTCACATATTCCTCTGAAAAAAAAAAACAAAAACAAAATTTACTTATAAATCTTTGTTCGCAAACTAAAGTTATAAATAAAACCCGGCAAGTACTTACTGATGTATCTTCGAAGGACGTTTTCTATTTGCTTTTGTTGAAATCTTCCTTTAATTATCAGGTGAGAGTTGATATCGAGAGATCCGCTGAAATTCAAAACGGTCAATTATATTATCGAGTGGTTATTATCCCAATAAAAATTCAACAAGTAAATTAACAAACCTGGTTCCCAACTCTGCCAGTAAAAAATTTTGCAGATGTTTTGGTTGCCTGTGAAGCCTGAAAAACAAATACCACTACAATCAACTTCCGATTTAAAACTAGAAACAGCGTATAAAACAGGCTAGAATGCATCTATCAAGAGCTGTGCAATAAGGAAAACTAGGTAGAACAATGATTTAAAATCCATGAGTGACCAACAAGATTTGATAATCAACCTAAATTTAGAATGTAACATACAATATAAGACAAACTGTAATGAAGACAACAAATCAATCATTAAATGGACAACAATTGACATTAAAACAGCATTGGAAATATTTCAACACACATTTTGCAGATTTCGACGAAATTAGAAAACGATGTCTTTTTCGTTCCAATCCTCATGACGTTAGGCGGCTTCATGACAAATTTCTTTTTCTCTCCGGCAACCATGTCAGGGTTCTTCTCCTTCATAATTTCAAACACACGAGCCAGCAACTGTCAAAATTTGTCACAAATAATAAATTAATATCGATCAAATTACAAAAACCACACCATATTTTATGAAAAGCTTAAAAACCTCTTCATATGTATAATCATTATCTCCTTGTTCAACATTTTCTGCTGTACCATCTGCATCATCTAAAAATTAAAAATACAAATTTGAGATTCAGGTATATTCTCATAAGAATAATTAAACTAACATTTCTTACTAGCTTTACTTTTGTCTATAACAAACCATACCAAACCAATAAAATAACCAAAGAACAAGAGTTCATGCTTGAAATCCAATATATAAAAATGAATATTTGTATTTATCTATCTATCTTCATAAAAGTTAAGCACTTTAACCAATTTTATTGAAATTTTGTATAACATTGAAGAGCTTGGTCAATGGGTTTGTTCCCACTTTAGAAAATTATCTGCTAACTGGCTGGGGTTTTACAGCCAAATAACTGAGCAAAGCTGGATATTTCAGCTAGTACATTACATATTTAAGTTATTTAACATCTAAAAACTGTAAATCCTAATACACACTCACTCATAATAAAAGAAAATCCTCACTGCAAAGCTGATATTTAGCACAATTGATTACAATTATATTATTAAAAACGAAAATTTATAGAGCGCTGTGTGCAGCAGAATCCGCTTAAAGGGCGCTTAGCAGAACAGTTGTAAAATTAAATCAATTAATTAATAGAAATGTTATGTAAAAAAAGATATTTTTAACATCATTATATTTTCAAACTAAGCCAACCTTTATCTGCGACTGGTTCGGCGAGACCCTTGTCTTTCTTCTTCTTTTTCTTTTTTAGAGAGAAATCAATCGTGTCATCGTCATCAACTACTTGTCTCTCCTCCTCTGGCTCCATTCCTTCAACTACTTGTGCTTCTTCTCTCTATGAAATTCAAGCAACACATAAAAGATAGTGAAAAAACTTGTATAAACAATGCAGCTCAAATAAATTATCCATTAAATGAAAAGACTAAAAGTAAACCAAATTTACACAGCTTTACTAACGGGAAGAGAAGCACTCAGTTCAGAAATATCCATCTGCTTCTTCTTCTTTTTCTTTTTTTTATCAAATGTCAAATCTGAAATTAGAAATGCATTTAATTACAATAATAACTTTGTGATGGTAATTGCATAAGGCACACATTTTTTAAAAGTTGTCAGAGTACCAAAAAATTGTCAAAAAATCTAGATAAACAAACAAATCAGAACAATAAAAACTTTGCAAACAATGCTTAAATTACTAACACAAAAATGGCAACAAATCACTTTTTAATCAAAAAGAAATAAATTTAGAGCCAATACAGAAAAATGCCAACTTTCAAACAACATTTATGTAAAAGTTTACTTATTATTATAAGAAAGGTTGATTAGTTTCAAAATTATTTATTGAGTTTATAGTTGTTGGACTTCTTTGGAAAATTAATAATGTTGGCATAATTTGTAAATATACAACAGTTACTTGAATAGAATAAAAAAAAACATCAATGTTTTCTAGAGTAAATTGTTTATTAAAAATTTTGCTGGCTATGGACTTTTAGAGAAAACTCAGATATAATCTATGATCAATTCTACTGAGACTTCAACCACCGCAACTGGTCATAAGTTGAATATTCCCAAAAATCACAAAATATTAATTCCTTGTTGACAAGTTGGGATTATATATTGGGAGAGGTTGTGTGACACATATATATAGAATAGGTATATTGGCCTGTCTATCATTTAAGATGGCTTTTAGCCCAGCAACCTAGAGTACCAAACCTTACCAATCCAAAGAACTAACTCAGAGTTACAATCATATACTGACTAAATCAAGTATTTTTTAATGAAAAAAATAAAGTTTTTATGTACAAAATAAATGTTTAACTTTATAGAAATTAACCAAATTTTTTTTATAGAACTTCAGTTGAAATTGAATTTCATTTGTGTAGTCTCTAGTTTAATATAACGTCGCCTATGTTATCGGTAAATTAGAATAATGTATTTTTTATGTTGGATATCGCATTAAATTGCAGTAAAGCATATATCAAATAGTTTTAAATATAAGAAATTGACGCTTTTGAAAGCGGAACGTACAAAGGAAACAAAAATAGATTTTTAGCCGCTTAAAAGATCCAAACAGAAGACTCTAAATCATTTTCGGAGGCGATCTCGGCATCTTACTCATATCCGATACACCTATTCTATATATATATATATATGGTGTGACATAAGCTGGCTCTTGAAAGTTTGCTTAATAATTTTGCTGAACAAACTGTCAAAAAATGACTTAATAAAAAAACTATACAATTTTGTTAATACAAAGTACATTCATTTTTTTCCTGAAAACACAGATCTACTTTTTCAGAAATAAATCAAAAATATGAAAAAAACACAAGCAGTATGAAATACTATTAAAGGTAAAAGACTACAAAAACTTTGGGATGAAATAGCCTACTGTGTGGCTTGTTAGAAACATACAAACGTACATGCAAACAATCATAGAAACATACCTGGCATTTCACCACCATCGACTTCGAGGTCATCTGCTGGCTTGTCAACCATTTGTGAAGTCGGTTGTTTTTGCGCAGCTTCTTCCACTATTTCAGCATTTTCTGAGGCCTCATTATCCATGCTGAAGGGCTTCTTTTTCTTCTTCTTTTTATTCAACATAGGATCGAATACATCCTTTTATCCAGCACACACAAAAAACAGAATTACAAACCATTGCAGCAGGTTAGAAATTTAAATAAAAAACACAGTAATCATGATTCATGACTAAATTAATTAATTGTTTAAATTAATTGAATGAGTTAATTTGCTATATTTATAACAAAAAAGCCTATACATTTAGATTTTAGAATCTAAATTCGACTGACAACCAGCGTATGCCATGTCACAAACTACAGCAATACCTGATCTTCGCTCATTTTTCCCAACAGAAAAACTTTATAAAAACAGTAAATAAATTGCTTTAAAGTCCTTTTTGAATTATTTATTGGTACAATCAGATCCTCGTGAATTCAAATACAATATCGCTATTAGCGGAAAGGGGTAAATAGTATTTCATCAGAAAAAATCAGGATCCAATATAATTTTTGTTCTATGCAATGTTCTATAAACATATATATATATATATATATATATATATATATATACTATGTTCTATATATGTAAAAACTATTTAAAATTAAGTTTTAATTGTTTTTAATATTTATAATAATGTTTTATTTTTATTGTAAAAATAAAAAATAACTATTAAAATTTTTATAAAATTATTAATTTTACAAAATTAAAAAAATTAAAAATATAACATTATAGAAAAATACTACTACAAACTTTTAAAACAAACTGTTGACTTTTATTAACTATGGAGGTAGTGTGTGTGAGCATTGTTAAGGTGAATGTTCGTAGCGGTTATAACAAATATTTTGATCTACATTGCACCGTGAAAAATGTATAAAGCTAGCGTTAAGTTTATGACTAATATGCAAAAACTGCATCGGGGAATTTGGCCATGGACAAAAGGTTTAAAATCCCGATTGCCTTTGCATTACAAAATTCGTTACACTGAAACATGGATGAAGACTCCAGAAGCTGTACATTATAAACCTGATTCGCGAAAATACGTTCCAGATGCTGATGGGCTGATGGTGCCAGTCCAAAACATTCCTTTGCCAATCACTTTTCCGGTAGAGGCTGACGAGGGTCTATGGGGTGGAGAGGGATTCATTGCCGGTCTAAAGAAAAGAGAAAGGAAAAGCTTATTTGGTCAGGAAGGATTTGATCCTTATGCAGAAAGTAGATTAAAAAAAATTAAATTCAAACCTCGAACTCCAAAAATATGGAAGCCTTACCTAACAACCAGAGTGTTCTATAGTGAAATTCTTGGGACGTACATTGAGACAACAGTTACGTTGAGAACATTAGAGTTAATTGACCAATCTTATGGCTTTGATCATTATATTTTAAAAACACATCAAGTTGATTTGAGATCGCAGTTTGGTATGACATTGAAAAGAGAAATGTTGGTAGCACTCGCAAAAAAGTCTTTTCATCCAAATGATTTGATTAAACAAAATGAAATATATGATAAATACAAGCAGTATGAAATACCATTAGAAGAAGCAGAATGGGTTGGTTTAACTTTGCAGGAAGCTGAAAGAAAACAGCATGAAATTGAAGAAGCAGAAAAGCTCAATAGTTTTAAACCTCTGAAAATCAACCTTGCTGATAAGCTGCTGGCTCAAGTCAAAGAAATGTCTCTGAAAGACCAAGACACATCTTCAACGAGTTGGTTAAAGAAAATCAGTCCATTCAAAGAGAATTGATTTATTTTTTGTGTGATTTTACAGTTTTAGTAATTTTTTGTGTTTTGTTTTAAAAATTGAATCTAGTTGGTTCATAATTTCAAAAGAAATATTTTCTCAATGTAAAGTCATGGATATTAGGTGTTTCTTGTTTTCTCTTAGTTTTGAGTGCATAGAGTTATACGGAGCACCCAGTATTTTGGAGGGGCAAAACCAAGATACAAGCCAGCTTGAACTTTTCCTGAAAAAATCAGTCGATGATTGAAGAATTTCTTCATATTGTTTTTTTTAATTTTTTATGAAATATCATACTTAACTTTTTTTGTAAGGGTAGCAAGGTTTGAACCAGTGGAATTCTATACTTATGGAACTTTATATTTGTGTATAGATGTATATAATATATATATAAAACTTTATCACATTTTTTGTTTTAAAAACTAGACTTGTATTATATGAGAAATATCCAACCCAGACTTTGATTGAAACTTAAATTTTAGTTACCGACTTCACAATTTAGTGATTACCGATCTCAAACTTTAGTGTGCTTACAAAAAAGGTTTGATTCTTTACTGTAGGATTACTTGTAATACTTTGGTTTTTTTCAGAAAAATATATTTTAGTAAAATGAACTATATAATTATTTTATAAAGTATATGCCCATATAAAAGAATACTAAATTAAATTTAAGTTACTAGCGTATTGGCTGTCATTGTTGAAGTCATGCACTTGAGAGATGGGTTATTACTGTACTTGTACTTAATCAGAACAAGTTTTTGGGATCATTAGACCTAGAATTGATCACTAGTATGAAATCAGGTACAATATGCTTACATAAAAACTCTGACTTGTCACTTTCTACAATGTAATGAGATAGTTGTATAGCCAGGGTGATGCATAAGATCATCAATACAATTATTTTTTAGTATAATACCAAGATTTTTGATAATGATCATACTTGGAAGTAAAATTTTGTTCGGCAGCTATTTTGAGAGAGTGTGAGTCTTCAAAAAAGCATGGAAAAGTACCTACAACTACAACCCCCTCTCTAGTCACTAGTCATCAATTTTTTTGAGAGGAGAAAGTGTGAAAGGCCTCTAAATTTTTTTTAAAATAACGTGCATGCATCTTCCCACCATGAATTTCTAGATCTGCCACTGGTTGTAAAGGAGATGACTGATCTGCCAGGGGATTTGTTTTCTCACGTTAGACAGTTCATTCTACGTAAACATTCCAATTCAGTTGTGATTGTCGAAACCGGTTGTTATAGTAAATTACATTTTACTCAAAGAAGCTGAACAGATTTGTATGCTTATATTGAAGTGGTGAAGTTTTACTATATTCATTTGTAATCAATAATATTAATTGAACTTCAGAAAATCAAGTCAAGAAAAGTTCTTATGAATAAAACATTTTATTTCCTGTTTTGTAACATGATTATTCTGTTTGAAAATCGAATGCAAATTTCTAAAGTAATCAAAAGGCTATAAATACAAATTGAAAATGGTTGAATCAGGTGGGTTGTGACAAAACTTTCTTGTGTTACAGATTTCAGAGGTACAACATTCTTCTCCTTTGTCTGGCAAGTTCATATTCAAGTTCAAGGTCATCAAGGTAGTAGTAGTTGTATGGCCACTGTGAAATACGTTTTAAAACTGGTGTTACAGAGCTGAATACCTCCCACAATTCAAAATTATGATTTTCAAAATAATTTATTTACTCTATAGGCTGATCTGTATTTTTCAAGCATTTCCAAGCGTTCAAGTGATCTGTTCCTTCTGATTGCTCTGTCGATTCTGGCTCTAATCAGATCCATTCTAGCAGCATAATCATCATAAGTGTTAAGATATGGTTGACTGCTCCTATAATCATTCTCCAATCTCTGATTTTCTGTGAAATAAATGATTGGATGTCTTTGACCAAAATTGGTTTTAAAGTGATAGAAATATGAATGATTTAATAATTACCTGAATCTACATCCAAGAATGTTATACTTCTGTCAAAACGCTGAAAATGCAAGAAAAATGTCAGATTTATGTTTTTCTTATTATATTATAATATGGTTATAATGAAATATTAGAATTATATCATAATATAATTATAATATGGTTCAAAAGTTTACTTTTGTTGGACTCAGACTCTGCGATCTCTCTGCTCTCTTCTCAACAGATCTTGACCTGATCCTGGGATACAGAGGAACCGGTTTTCGTCCGATCAAGTCGTCATCAATCTGCAACGTTCCGTTAAGTCACGCGATTATTCGATGCTGCAGCGTGATTTGTTGAAAAACAACGTACGGGCTGGTCACACAAATTTCCAATACGTTTAATAAAGACGAACCTTCCTAACAACAAAAGGAGGCCTGTCTTGCAGAGATTTTGAAGACGCCAAAACATCATCATTATTAAAATTTACTTCATCACTCACATCCTCGATTTTTGTTGTTTTGGCTTTTAGAGCAGAAGAAAGCGTTGATCGTCCGTAAGATTTCGACGGACTGATTGACCTGGTGCAGGATGTTAATCAGTTTTTAGTAGTTAGTAGGGCAGAATACTTTTTTTTTTTATGAGCGGAAACGGAATTTAATATCTTACCGCGAGCGGTTTCTTCTGGTTGTTGCCTAAAATAAAAATATGATCTGTTACTTAAAAACAAAAGCAATAAAGAGATAATTATTTTAATTAAAAAAAAACTTGCATCGTTCGGCCAATACTCTTCCATTTGTCTATTCCTGTTCGATAGGAAATCTACAGGATCATTAAGTACTGAAGCCTCTTGGATGACCGTTTTGGTTGAAAACTCCATTCGTGGACTAATGCCCTGCATAAGATACATTGGTTTTAAACATTTCATATTTTATTTATCAAATTATTTTTTATTATTGACAAAATCATTATAATTTCTTACAGGAAAACTGACACTTCTTTCCATTATGATTTCACGTCCATTGAGACCAAAAGTAAAAGTGAAGTATGGTGAAGGGAAGAGAAATGTTTTAGCACTGGATTCATACCATGCTAGTATTCTACCATCAACAAACAGATCAGACAATTGGAGTAGTTCAATGCGAATGTGCTCATCTGTTGAACCACATACAAATTTAGATATTTGTATATAACCAACAGAAATCATAAATCTGATCCATGGTGAGAGATCAACATCATAATGGTAATTTTTCACTGAATCGATCGCTATAACAATAACTAACCTAGTAACTTGTCAGCAATTTGGGATGGTTCATAAGCAGAATAAAAAACCTGCAGTTAGAAAAAAATGCTTAAGCAACATTGAAACTTACTAAACTAAATGCAAAAAAATCTTTATTTTACTTTGTCAAACTTGAGCTTATCATGAAAAAGCAGTGGAAACACTGATCCTGCCAGCCTGGTTTGTCGGACTTGTCCAAACAAAGTAACCGACACAAAAACATCATCTCGTTTTGGAAGCCATGTTCCTGGACTGGTTACCTATGAAATAGTTCAAGTTTGCTGATCAAGTTCTCTGTAAAATGTTTATCGTCATGAAAATAATCTAGGTAGCCATACCGCTCTTATATCAATCTCCACAGAACATCTCAAAGATTTCGTCGCCATTATAACTTAACAAAAATATTCTCGAGAATATGACAAATGTTCCCAAAAAATCGCTTAATATTGGCAACACAGGAGAACAATACTGGTAACTATGGAGACAAGCTACGGTGTCCCACGACGCTTTCGAGTAATAGAAAGATGTTAGAATACCACTACGTGAATGACTGAATGGCATTTCTTAAAGAATTTAAAAACCTTTAAATGATTAATAGAATTTTCAATTTATTTATTTCAAAATTTTATATGTATATTATTGAAATTGAAGACAGTCTAAAGCCCAGTGCTGGGGCAAAGGTGTGAGTGGCCCCACCTAAAACATTATCGGGACTTTTTACTAATAAGTTACATGACTGTCGTTTGTACCACATTTTTCTCTAACAATAGGCCGTAAAAATTTACCAAAAATAATAAAAATATCAAATAAAATATAAAATACATTTGGCAGAGGCGTAGCTATGTTGGGTCTTCTGTGCCCGGAAACAAAACACAAAATCTGCGCCCCTACATAACCTCTTTGTTTCTTGCTTCCAAAAAACTTGATGACCGGGGGTAGTCGGAGCCATAGAAATTGCTAGATGCACAAAAATAATAATAAACTTTTTTGCTCACTGAAAATGCGCCCCTACAGCCCTGTGCCTGGGGGCAACTGTCCCTCCTGTCCTCCTCGCTACGCCTCTGACATTTGGGTTTTTCTGGTCTGGACTACTCTTATTGAAACCTGACATGAAACTGCTTTCTCCTCCTCCCTCATGGAAGCAAAGGCTGTGAAGACATACTTCACGGAAAACGCTAAGATCAAGATGAATCCGCTTTCAGTGAAATATATGTACAAGCCACAACCATGCCCCGCCTTTGGGTAGTCGGAGCAGCGGCGGATCTATGAAATTTCGTAAAGTCGGCCAAAAATTTTTTTTTGGTTTTTTCAAATATTGATTACTAGTGGGGTTACCCGGCACTGCTCGGGGTTTTCAGAGGTTTTTTATCGTTTTTCTCTTTTGCTTCCGTTTCCTTCCTAGCTTGCTCTCCTGCTTCCGGTCGCTTTCCCGTTCCCGGTCGCTTTCCCGTTTCCGCTCACGCTTGCTCTCCCGTTCCCGTTCCCGTTCCCGCTCGCGCTGATTTTATCTTTTCCACTCTTTCCTAACTATTTTTAGCCCAGAAAACGTAAAATAGATTTGTTAAAAGTTGCTTGAAGCCTTCCATGGAATCCTACATAGTAGTTACTATAGTAGTTACTATGTAGGATTTCATGAGCCTTCAAACGTTGTTACGTAAACTAAATTTGAATTTTATTACGCAATTACCTTTGATGGTCGTACATAGGCACTTTTGGCCTGGAAAGTTTTTTGGCTCCCCTGAGCCGGGGGATCGGAGTAGGAAGTCCAAGCTTTTTTAACTTTCTTTCCCTGTATGAGAACTACCTCCTTACCAAATTTCATCAAGATTGGTACAGCGGTTTAGATTTCTATAAAAGAAAAACAGACTCACAAACATTCATTTATATATATAGATTTTCGTTATGCAGCCCGTTGAAAGATGATAGCTTGAATTTTTTATTCAGTAAACTGAACAAAAGAAATTAAAATGAAACTTTTAATAATAATGATAATGAAACCGAGTATGATTTAAGTGGCTTTATGTCCAAGTGAACTTCAAGACCACTGTTTACAAGAAAGGAAGGATTTCATGAATAGAAAAGTCTTGAACGCTGTGTGGAAGCTGGTGAAACTAAATGAAGTTGTGATATGGTGAAGAAGTTTGTTCCACATTGGGCAAATGTGTAGAAGCCTGAGGAAACTGGTTCCAAATTTCAGCCGCAATGGCGTCGATGGATCTTTCGTGAGGGCAGGATTGTCATTTCAGTATAAAGTTGGAGGCGGCGCAAATTTGTTTAAAAACCACACTCCAAAATTTCTCCTATGCACTTTTCTTTTCAAAATGGAGTGATGACCGGGAGAAGGGAGTGGGGGAATTGTAAATACTTTTTCCAAAACTTTTTCAAACTCTTATACACTTTGCCATCTCAAAATAACTGATTGCCTGAGTAATGTATGGCTATTGTAGGTGTTTTTTTGCAAACATTATCTAAAATTTACACAATTTTCTTTCCAAAATAGCTTGATGACCGGGGCAGGTAATCGTGTGTACTTTTTCTTAAAAATTTTCAAAAACTTCATATCTTTTTTTGTATAAACGGAATGAGAGTTAAATCTTCCACAGAACAAGAAGATGGGAATGCTTTTTTACAAGAGCAAATAGATATAGTGAGTCTTCCCAGGGACGATGAGTTAGTGCAAATTTTTTGAGCCACGAAAAGTCAAATAGAATGTTTTTGGGGTAAATATGGGGAAAATGTAAGGGGGATAACTGAGGGTAAAAAGTAAAAAACTATATAAATAGTAGAAATGTTGCCCCCTCCTGCAAAATGCTAAATTTACGTCCCTGTTCTCCAGTTGGACTGACAACTTCATCGATGTTCAAACGTTTTGTGTTTTCATGTTGCCAATCAACAATTTGTAGAGCAGTGAGTCGTTTTCCTTCACAACCTGTTTTAATTCACCATCATGCAACTAAATGTTTGTTCGTTTTCAACTGACTTTACCAGTAATGTCAGAAAAAAGACAATTATAATTTGAGTAGCTTAATACAACTGTTTGAAAAACAATTCAAAGTGTTCAAATTTTGTGATTAGTCATTAGTCATCACATCAAGATGATGCCCTTCTCTAGCGATTTTATATAAGACTGCTGCAGACAGTGAAGCAACGTTGTATTGACGCCGCTAGCAGGATATAATTTTACAAGATCGCTGACAGTTGGCTTATAAAATTGTGTGAACATGAGTTAAGCGTTGCCACACAATTGACACAATTCAATACATTAGAGTCTGAGTTCTGCTCTCAGCCTCTAGCCGGAAAAAAGAAAAAATTTGAAAAATGATTGCTGTGGCTCTGACACCGGAGAGAAACTAAACGTAGTGTAAAAATTTTGCAATTTTTTTTAAATTAAAAAGGAACAAGCCTACTCCCCCCCAAACAACGTGTCCAAAAAACTGTCCTGAAAAAATACATTTATCATCACCTACCAGATAATTCTGAGACCGAAACTGGACGGAGTTATTGGTCTAGGGCACCGTGGATATGCCACCTTCGGTGCGGTATTTGGGGGGGGGGTTAGGAGTTAAACCAAGCCCCCTAAATTATAAGAAGAAATAAAAAAGTAAGCTAAATATGGAATTTTATGATGGGCGAGAAAGAAAGTTGTTAAGATATAAAGCTAGGAAAACTGTGATATTTATGATATCTAAATCATTCTTTATGAATCACAGCTTCCTGATTCAGGGCTTCTTATAAATGCTTCTATTAACTTATAATCTTTGTTTTTATTTTACGATCAATTTTTGAGTCACTTCTTGATAATAGATTTGTTCAAATTTTGAATTTTTGTTCTTGCTGGATGACATTGCAATATTCAATAATGAGTTTTGCAAAAAAAAGTTTCTTCAAACAAATATCCCCTAACTTATTCCCATTTACACTTTATATTGTAACGATTCCGAATTGCATCGACTTGACACTAGGGCATTGTTCTTTCCTAGCAAGCATAGGTCAAGGACACAATTGACAAATGCAGGAGAAGTCAGCTTGTCTCTCGTCACATTTGCTGGAACTTTTATTGAGCGGTCGTTGAATGTTTGACGTTATTTATGATGTTTGACCAGAGTGGGGTCATTTTAATGATATTTCAAATCATTAACGACTGACTATTAAATCGTTATAAAATTGCTTTTAATAGAACCATTGATAAGCGGAGACTTGAAATAGTAAAAACAAAAACACAGTAAGAATTCTAACAATAAAGCATTATCGCTTTTCTACATCAGTTGATAAATGTTGCAATGCAATATTTCAAAAAGTTCACTTTTAGATTAGAACGTGAAGGATGAAAAATGGAGTCGTAATCATACGAACGTACGAGCTTCAATCTCCCCGGCGAAACTGTTCCGTGGAGAGACAGACTCTCGCCATGAAATTTTATCGCTACGTGTTCATCGGTCTTTTTAATTATTCATGACGTATGAATCACGTGATGCAATGTGATTATGACGTTGGAGTGATGGGTGCATAAGTTGCTGAGATTTTGTCAAATTGGTTGTCGCGTAAGTGAAGTGCATAATATATATATATATATATATATATATCGTTATAGTTGTCGTCATCGTCAATAATATATCATTATTTATATTAAGAATAATAATTCTATTGTTTATATTATAATTATTATTATTATTATTATTATTATTATTATTATTATTATTATTATTATTATTATTATTATTATTATTATTATTATTATTATTATTATTATTATTATTATTATTATTATTATTATTATTATTATTATTATTATTATTATTATTATTATTATTATTATTATTATTATTATTATTATTATTATTATTATTATTAATGGTACTCTTTCATCTTGCAACAGAATGTCAAGATATCGTAATTAAAAATTAGACGACCATGTTTTCCGAGCGCGAAATCTTTTCTTCGACCAAACCTACCCCTTCTTCCTCCTCCCTCTTATCCCCTCCTACTGGGCTGGTTGTAGTGGAAAAAATTACTATTGAAACTCCTCTTATAATAATAATAATAATCATCATCATCAGAAACAAACTGACAGACGGTCGCCCCCTTACTTGGACTGTCTGCTCAAGCATATTGTGACTATGATCGTTGGAAATTTCTCGATAGCTATCTCACAACTCCATTGATGAATACAAATGCGACCGCAGATATCAGAACAACCGTTCAATTACATTCACAGACGAACACACACTCCCACACACACATACACACATACACACATACACGCACACAAGCCGTCGCACACACACAATGTCACATTACGTTAAACAAAGAACCGTGGTTGCAAAGGTAGCTTCTGCCTCAATATTTCCACAGCGACCGCAACGAAATACCACGAGAGAAAAACAGACTTGCTTGCTGGAAAAAAACTCTTTCCGAGGATAAATCACTGCCAGACATGAGGGGCACATAATTTCTATTAAGAACATCGTCTTCTTAATTTGCTGGCCGATGAAGATAACACATTAGCAACGCCAGTCGACGTCGATAGCATCTTGAGCAACGATATGAGATGCGACCACGAGTTTCCTTTCACATTTTCATTTTTTACTCCCGAATGATGCAACTTTGCCGCAATTGCTGCTCCACTGGTTATGATTATGATGATGATGATTATTATTATGATTTTTCTTATTATTACTATTATTGTATTTGTTATGTTGTTGTTTGACTTCTTAAACAAAAAAGTTTTTTTTTATTTCTTTTTAAAGAAAGAAGAATTGAGTCGAAAAAGAGTTTGAAGTTTCTACATCTTCTCTCTTCTTCGATGGACTGATAGTGGATGGCTGCTTGCTAGCCATGATAACAGTTGTGATAAGAGGAATGATGAGAGTTATGATGATGATCCTAACGAGAGTGATCAAGATTATTTTTATCGACGAATATCCAATACGTCATCATTGAGAAAGAAGAAAAAAAAGAAAAAAAAAGATTCTTAAAGAGCGCTACATCAGTCAAAAAAATGCTTTCTTAGTTTCTGATTTCTCAAATTTAACCTACAATTATTTGAAATAAGAAATTCTCAAATTTTTAAATAGATAATAATTATTATTATTGTTGTTGTTGTTATTAAGGTTAGCGAAAGCATATGTGAATGTGCAGCATTTTGGGAATCTTGTAACCGACGAGAACTTTCGAAACAAAATATATTTGCTCTTTTTTCACACATAAGTACAACTTCACGTCAACGTACAAGCATTCACACGCACGCACACACACACACATACAATGACAATGTACACGCATACGGAGATACACTGAGTTCGCCAATCATGCGGATTCGAATCCCAGGAAAGGCGGGATTTCTGTTCTGTCGGTATCCAATGGGCACTTCATTCAAGTCATCATCGTTCTCGTCCTCGTCACCACCACCGTCGTCGCGTTCAATTTATAATCATCATCATCATCACCGTTATCGTCACTATCACTATTACCACCACCACCACCGCCATCATCACCACCACAACCGCAACCACCACCATCATCATCATTACTATCATCATCATCATCATCATCATCATCATCGTCGTCGTCGTTGTCGTCGTCGTCGTCATCATCATCATCATCATCATCATCATCATCATCATCATCATCATCATCATCATCATCATCATCATCATCATCATCATCATCATCATCATCATTATCATCATCACCGTCATCATCATTATCACCGTCATCATCGCCGTCATCGTCATCGTCATCGTCCTCATCGTCGTCGTCATCGTCATCGTCATCATCGTCGTCTCCTCAGTACTTCCCACATTTAAACTTTTTCACCATCCTGCCTGCTATCAAAGAGATCCATCTATACACATTCCATCCCCCAGATCCATCTCTTTCCATGAACGAATGAATGGAAGAACGTTTTACACGTGAGTTCAGGGAGTTTTAATATCCGATGAATTTAAAAAAAATAAATAATTCGAAACCTAATTCTTTTATTAAAATTTCAGTTTAATCGTATCTGAAGTTAATTCACCTAAATACTGTATGTCGTAAACTTCTCTCCAAACAACAAAACCCCCATTTATGAAATGTGACAACAACAACAACAACAGCAACAACAACGACAGGCCATCGCCATCTTGACACTTCGGCAAAGTTGCAAACAGAAGCGTTCCACGTCTCGAGTGAAACATTCTGTGAGACTCGACTTAACAGGTCGGCCATTGTTATGCGACGTCGACCAATGACGATTCTCGATCTGCGATGGCGGACGACCGGGTGGGCGATGAAACATATGAAAGCAGTTCTCGCCTGCTCTCTCTTCATTGGTCGGATGGACGCGTCGAGACGTACGCTGTCCTTATACCCGCAAGAGTCTTATTTCTTCCCCGGCGTCCACCCGCTTTTGAATCACTTGAACGGTTTGCTATCGAGACAACTTCTCGCTTCCTCAAATACTTCGCGTGGATGAAAGGCATTGAATGCATCGGATTGTGTTTGTGAATTGGTCAGTGCATTTTTATTAGAAAAGTAGTTTTTACTTTAATGGTGCAGCGTTTAATAAGGTGAGAAATATAAATACTTGCTAGGTGGTATATTTTCGTTTTCTCATAAAATCAGGGATTAACAGCAAACTGGCGTTAAAAAGTTTATTTTTATGGCTTCGAATCGTACTGCAAATGTTGATGTCTCTTGTGGATTGAAGCAGAAATTGAAAATGAAACCCAAGAAACGTGTTTTAGAAGTTTCAAGCGGATGTCAAAGTTTCAAACCGAAAAGAAGAACTCTTCAAAATAATTTGTTGTCTCGAAAAATTGAGAAATCGGGCGCCCTCGATGGCAAGTATTTCCAAAATGTGGAAAAAATTCCATTCCAAGATGCTGAATTAGAGACTGAAAAATCCTTGACATTTTTGAGTGCAACTGAGTCGGAGAAAGATTGCAAGGTCCCTGCATTTGAAACCAAAAAGAAAGATGCGCTGAAAGAAGAAGAAAAAGAAGAAAACGGAGATAATTTTGAAAACACAAAAATGTCTTCCAAAGCAGTTGACAATTTCCTTAACAATTCAGTGACATCATGCTGCTTCAAGCCTTCCTTCTCCTCCAAAACAATCTCAAACTTCGTCACCAAGAAATTTCCAACCAATAAATTGGTTCGAGCACTTTTTCCCCCGTCGTCATTGGTCGCTCCGTCAACCACGTCATCGAATTTTTCGTCGCAGGCGACCAATCAAAACTGCTCTTCTAAAAAAATGGACGCCAAAAAACCTTCTGCATTTTCAATCGACAACCTGCTGATGAGGTCCGCGGGAGATGAATTCGCCGATCAACCTGAAGACGGTTACTATGGAAACCAGGAAGTTTCTTTGAAAGTTGTCAGAGATGATCAGAGGCAGAAAGATGAGCTTTGCAGACGACGAAAGTTTGATGTGGTCATTGAAGAAGAGTCTGGTCAGTTAGTTTCAGATGCATAGCATAACGATTATTTATTTCAATTTTAACAGTTTTTTTATGTTTTTTCTATCTGTGGGCTCGTTTCACATAAGAAAGTCAGAGGGTGGTGTGCAGGGATGGCGTACATGGATGTGTGCATGGGATGTGTGCATAGGATGTGTACATGGGATGTGTACATGGGGTGCAGGGGTGGAGTACAGGGGGTGCAGTACAGAGGGTAGCATGTAGGAGGTGGCATGGTACATTTTAAAAGTGCCATTAAAACATTTTATATTTGCAGAGAAACTTATTGTTTCAAAAATGCAAAAAAACAACGATGTTCAAACATTGTTACATTAGCACATCATATTATAAAGTCTAACAAATAATTAGCACGTAAATAATAATACTATAAAGTTTTCTATATTACTAAATTTTGATGATTATTTAAATTTTTTGTTTGTATAACGTGTTGTAATCAATTTTTCAAGCTGTTTTTGTTTATTGCTTTCTTAATTTTGACCCCTGGACCATTTCCCTCTTTACCATTTCCACCTTAACCATGGCCAACTCAACCAACTGCCAGAAAATTTAAAACCTTTTTTTTCATCTGCTGGCATGATCATATTTTGTCGTGCGTGAAATTTATACGAATATTTTAATGGAAGGAATTTGTACTGGAGAGGCAAAGCAAAATATTTATGAGTCCAACTAACTTATAATATTAATCCAGGTTATTGTACAAATTAAAAGTAGGCACTTTTTTAAGTATTTTTTCTTAAATCAGAAATGACTTGTGCGCAAAAGTACCTAATAACAATAGCTCTTAACTGTCTAATAAATGCAAAACCAACATAAAAGTTACACAAGCAAAGAAAATTTATTGATTTTATTTTTTGTAGTTCAAATTTATTTTTCATAAAAGTTTATTGAAATTAAAAATAGGATATATTTATACATTTATCTATTTAAAGTATATACTTTTACATGCAAATATATTAAGTTAAAATAAAACATTTTTTCTACTAGTTATAATGAAAATTTTCTAATTAAAAATATTGACAAATGTTTTACAAAAACTTTTTAACGTGAATGATTATAAATTTTATTTTTTTTTAATTTTTAATAAGATTTTTATATTTCAAAAACATCACTTGTTGAACTTATTTTCAAGTTTCAATAATAATTAATTAATCGTCAATAATGAAAAGTGCATTTAAATATAGACGAAGAAAGCAGGATGGAGACAAGTGAAGAATTGTTGAAATTAGTTCGCCTCAGCAAAACGAGATCTTACGATAACGCATCATCCAGCTACAACAGCCAGACAAGGACAAGCGACACAATCGGCCAGGGTAATTTTGATTGCATTAAAAAGAAGGTTACCACAAATGGTTTTTTGAGTCAATCCTCGTGTTCGTCGTCATCAACTCAACTTCATCCTTCTCAAATCAACTTCAATAAAGCCAGTGGCGAAACATCTTCCCATCTCGGCGTTGCTCAACCGCAATTGGAGTTTCCGTCGAAAGAGCAAGTCAAGCACTGCCACAAAATCTCTCCACAAATGACCGGAGCAAACCAGGCTGGCACAAATCTTCTCTCATGTGTTCAGTGCCGACTGGAGACGAAAGATTTGTGGGACAAATTTTTTGAACTCGGAACAGAAATGATCATAACTAAATCCGGAAGGTCTGTAAACAATTTCAAAGTTTTTATTTACGATTAATTAAAAGTTTGTTTTAATTAAAAGATTATGTTTAATTAAAACAACATTTTTGTAATACTTAGAAAAAATTTGAAATAATATTTTGATATAATATTTTGTTGTGTTTGAAAACTTGTTGAAACAGGCGTATGTTTCCAACACTCCGCGTTTCATTCTCCGGACTCAACACAATCCCAGGAGTTGAAAGTTCCAAATTTAACGTGCTCATGGATATCGTTCCCGTTGATAGCAAGAGATACAGGTGTGCTCGTTATCTTTCTTCCTTTTTCTCCGAAAAAAGCTTTCAAAATATAAAGCTATTTAAAATTTTTATTTCCATAAATGTTCATTATTATAGCAAGACAAAAATAGGTGTTTATTTTAAAAAATAGTTTGATTATAAATACATTGTTAATTTTTCATCATCATGTGCTTACTGATTTATTAGAAATTTTGAAGTTTAAACTAATTTGCTTCATAGGCAACAAACTTTTTATTTTAATTTTTTAATTCGCATTTATTAAACTAATCCAGAAAGAGAATCTACCATAAATGTTGCATGTAAAGCCCAATTTTAACGACAAAAAAATGAAGTAAACAATTTATGTTTGTAGGTATGCCTACCACAGGTCTTCGTGGTTAGTAGCGGGCAAGGCCGATCCCCCGTTGCCCACCAGGCTCTATCTCCATCCTGACTCCCCCTTCACTTATGAACAACTCTCTAAGCAAACGGTTTCCTTCGAAAAGATTAAACTAACGAACAACATGCTTGACAAAACAGGACACGTTAGCATTTAATTATTTGGTTTATTTTATTTACAAAATTTGTTTTTTAAGAAAAATAATTTAAAACATTTGCTTCGACGTTGCTCAGTTGAAGTTTCAGGACGTTTAAAAAATGCGAACAAATAATAACTGTACGAATAAATACTCTTTGAAACTATTTATTCTCCACATAATTCTCCATTTCCATCATTTTCCAGATAATTCTCAACTCAATGCACAAGTATCAACCAAGGATCAGACTTGTGGTGAAGACAGGAAATGACGAAGGTACATCTTCTTCTTCTCCATCTCCTCTTCCAGCTGAACACTCGAAAACTTTTGTCTTCCCAGAAACTGTTTTCATAGCAGTGACAGCTTATCAAAACCAGCTGGTATGTCGTTGTAAGACTGTAGAATGTCGGATCTCATTAATATTTCTTATTACTTTGATATTAATTTTATATTATATAATTTTAAACAATTTAAATTAAATAAAATATTTATTACGAGTTAAAAAATAGCAAAAAACAGTCAAATAAAGTTTTTATGCAATTTTTGTCAAATGTTTCTGTGCATAAAAAATTATTGGAATAGTGGTTGTAGAACAGTTGAAATCATTCTTTGAGAGCTGTGGAGTTCCTGTGTGTATGTATTGAAGTCGACGCTGATTTGTTAGTGGGTTTCATTCAGCAGTGTGCTGGCAGCAAAGTAGAGGGGGTGTGCAGTGTGCAGGCTGTTAGACAGGACAGTGGTGTGCGGGGAGTGGGGTGGAAGGTGTAGGTATACGGTGCCACATAAAGTCTCTAAAAAAATTTTGAAGCTAGTTATTATTCAAACAATGAAATGCTCTAATTCGATTTTGTGCAGTAAATTAAAAATGTTTGTAATTATTTTTTTTTGTATTTTTTTATTTGCCCAAAATAACTATTATTGAAAATAATAAACAATTTATTTTATTTTAAATAAAAAAAGATTTATTATGTTTTACTTAACTTTTATTTCAAAATTCACAGATTACAAAACTAAAGATCGATAGCAATCCATTTGCAAAAGGCTTTCGAGATTCCTCAAGACTGACCGACCTTGATAGGTTAGTTCAAAGCTTTTGATCATTAAAATTTTTTCAGCAAATAATTTATTATACATTTAAAAAAATATTTCAAACCCGGATGAATTACGCGAAAAAGTGTTTAAAAATTTTATTCAGTTTAAGTTTTTTGCGTAGCAGTTACGTCATTGGTCAGTAAAGTGGGAGATAAATAAATGTTGGCAAACTTCATAAAAATGTCTGTTGATATTTGTTTCATGTTTTTAATTTTTTTTAATTTTTGCCGTGGCACTTTCATCATTTTCAGTTAGAACTGTGTCATTAAATTTTAAGCTGGTTGTGGTTGGATATTTGTCAAACAGGGTACTCGTTAAGTTGGATACTTGCTGGATTGGGTACTTGTTAGATTGGGTATTTGCTAGATTGGGTACTTGCTAGATTGGGTACTTGCTAGATTGGGTTGACTAGTCTTTAGGCTAGATGGTAGAGTAATAGAGTAAGATGGGCAGGTGCTTGTACTCTTGTGTAGGTAGTTCACACAAAAAAAGCGCTGCAAATAATAAAAAAAAACAAAAAAAGAATCTTATAACTCGACACATCTACAATACAAGCATCCACAACAAACTGACCGCACACGATGACACAGAGTTGCGTGCATGCAGGGCGGGTCAGACTGGCTCGGACATTGGAACTGATCTACGGAGCTGATAAACGGACAGTGCAATCCTATATAAGAATGCATCGGTCAGCAAGTTTCTTATTTCCTGTTGATGTATTGTTATCTCCATTCTCCATCTATCTTCTTCTTTCCTCTCATGTCTCTCACTATCTCTCCACTTATCAAACTTTTTATGTACTTCAGTTCAATTTCTACTTGCATGTGTGTGCGTGTGTTAAACTCTACTGTCACACATACACATACACACCAACACAAACACACACACTCACGATCCAATGTTTGGCAAAAAATATTCAACGTTTAAAAATCCAATGAAATTTCATCCAATCAGAACAACCGCAATTGCAGCATAATGTTTATAGAAGCAGAAAAGTAAATTTTGCAATAAATTTACATCATTTTGTTTTATTTCTATATTTATAAGTGAAAATGAAGCAGCGTACCCCCACGGAAATTTTAAAATAAAAAAATTTATAACAGCTTATTAGAAAACTTAAAGAATTTCGGGAAAAATAACTACAACTACCTCCCTACCCGGCCATCAAGGTTTTCGGAAGTAGAAAATGTAAAAGTGTTTGAATAATTTTGGGCCTCCTCTTGATAGTACTGAGACCCCCAGAAAAATGTTGGGCCCCCTCTTGATTGTACTGAGACCCCCAGACAAATTTTGGGCCCCCTCTTGAATGTACTGAGCGCCCCGCCCCCTCTCTCCAAAGGCTGGCTACGCGGTGTAAGTGAATATTCGTCGTCTGCATAGAAGTAATTCTTTTACAAATCCAGTTTGCTATCAGCGCCGATTCCATGGACGGTTTATTGGTGTCACGAACAAGACAAATCCATCCAACTGAATCGAATCCTTTTACAAACCGATTCCATCTTCTAGAGCTTTTATTTCTTCATCACAACCATATCTGAAGAATCGATATTTTAAATTCGCCATTTCAGACCAAACGTATTGTGTGTCCGTCTTTCTGTTATATTGCCAGGGTTTGAAATTGCTTAGATGCATTTCTTGTTTAGAAGTTATTTTAGTCTCGGATTTACAACAAATTATATCGAACGTTAGTTGAACAATTAAAACATCGCCACCACAATGATTGGCAGTTGTCAAAATGAGATAAAAAGGCCAAACTAGATCAAAAGTAAACAAAATCTAATAGATACTAATAACTCTACAAAATGCTTTTTGATATTATTGCAATTATTCTTGTTAAAATACATACGAGTAAAAGAAGCAAATATAAAATAGAAATTAAGTCCAAAACAAGAGATAGGAAAGAGTATAAAGAAGATCGGTCAAGCAATGACCAGTGACCCGGCATGCATCCCCTTTGTAGCGCTCTGTTGAGTTGTCAGGATCAAGTGAGTTCGGGTCGAATATAAATGAGTTGAGGATGTGAGATGCGCGCCTTTATCGACCGCAGCTCTTCTGTACACGAGCAGAGCGTGCGATGCACTGGCCGTCATCTTGTCGCTATGTGTCCTCGCCACTCTTCGCCACGTTGTTCGGCTATTTCTGTATCTGAGTTTATTTTGTACATTTGTTGTTGTTGTTGTTTATCGTTTGTGTTGTGTTTATTTAAACAGGGATGTCATGGGTGGGGGCTTGCCCGGTCCCGGTATGCTGTTCGGTCTGCCGGGTAGAGATCCGTTCGACAATTATTTCATGCATCAGCACTTTGTAAATCCGCACATTTACAACAAATTGGAGGGCGTTTCGCCGTTCTGCCAATCGTCACCCAACTCCGCCCAGATGAGTCATCAGTCGACAGCTAATCAAATGGCCACGGATCAAGCGATGTCCAACGCTCGCCAGCAAGTGATTAGCGCCGCAAAAATAGCAGGTCGTTTGTCATAGCCGAAACTTTATTTTACATTTTTTCATCTATATATACACATATTATATGTGTATATATTACATATTTATACATATATTTATTTGTATTTAATTTTCATTAATGATTATAACAATAATTAATGTGCAGATTGGGTTGTAATAATAAATGATCGCATTATAACCACATTCAGACCACTTGAAAAGCGTCAACAAAGAGTTACATCCTGGCTCGTTCCACTCACGACAAGCCACGACGACGCAGTACGACTCGTTCGGGGGAGCCTCCCTGATGAATCTACCAACTCTCAACACCCCACACAGACCTCATCTCCAGTCCCAGCAGCAGCAGCAGCAACAACACCCAGTGCCTCCTTTCTTCAACCTCGTCCACCCACAACATGCCACCAATGCGGATAAGAACATGCTGGCTATGCTGTACGGAAATTTCATTAAACTACAACAACAGCACAAGTTTCTAGTGCAACAACAACTTTTATCCCAACATCAGCATCATCAACAACAACAACAATTTCCTCAGAAACTACCCACATTTCCAGACAACGAGGTCCTTAACAGACAGAAAACCTTCGGCGTCCTCACCCCTCCCCATCACTTGCAATCCCTCTTTCTACTCAACAGTTTGGCTGCGGCAACGTTCAACTCTCAAACGTCGGAGCAGCTACAGAAACATCATCAGCACTTCATGCAGCTTCTTCTTAACCATCATCAAACTCAGAAAGCCGGTTGGTGGTATATTTGTTTAATTGTTTTATAATAATTGTTTAAATTGATAAGCGTTTAGAAAAATTACGATGAATGTCGAGTTTGATGTGGAAAAATAACTTCAGCTTGTAGAAGCCCGAGCGATTGCGACGATCAGCCAGCGACGGAAAAGGAAGATTTGTCGTTCAGAAGGAGTGAGGAAGATGATGAAGAAGAAGAAGATGTTGAAATCGAAGAGCAGAGTGGGGAGATTCGTGACGTCAGTACTGAAAGTGATGTGGTTGACGATGACCAAGAGACCATCATCCCTGATCCAGTCAGTTCAGAAGAACCTCGAAGAGGTCAGGCGAGACCTTTCTCAACGGAAATTCTTCCGCATTTTCAAAACCCCCTCACACACAAACCCTCGTCATGTCCGCCCAATTCTGAATCTCCCAGAAGTTCGCCGTTTCATTTTTATTCATCATCAACAACCTCTTCACGTCTGATTCGTTAATGGCATTGTTGACCGAGGATTTGAAATCGAGTTGTTTTTACGAGACTCTCGAAACGGGTGTAATTTTGTATTACAACTTTATTCCAATTTTTTTATTGTCAGTTATTTAATCCTATGAGATATTATTAAACAAAATCTTCTCTATAACCAAAAGGTCTTGTGTTCTTTTGAATGATTTTATTGAATCAACGCAAATGAGCAATAATTAACTTCTATACACGCAAAAAACTTAATCAAACGTCAAAAGCTGAGAAAAAAAAGTAAATTTGAATCTGAATATGATCAGCTGTTTGCTGGAGATGGGGGGGAGGAAGCAGGTCGTGAAGGATTTCGGTCAATGGAGCGGAGAGGGGAGCGGTGCAAATAAACGTCCGATGGGGCGTGTTAATGTTAAAAGGTCGTTACGGACACGCTCCGGAGAGCTGGAGAGGTCGAGTGCTATGGGGAAATGAAAAGATGATTTTCTTCCACATTCTGAAGCGATGTGCACGCTGGAGATGTGATATTATGATGATTTCATTTTTTCCGGAGGAAGTTTCTTGCATGAAATAGTTATTTAGAACTTAAATGTTCCTAACATATAAATATTTTTAATTAAGGAAACAGACGAACAATCTGAAAAATGAAAACTCTTAAACATTTTTATCGCTAAGAGGAAGAGAGAGAGAGAGAGAGAGAGAGAGAGAGACGATGAGAGAAAAAGCAAGAAAGATAAAGAGACAAGAGATATGTAAGAAATCAGTTTTTAAGTTTAGTTTCTTGATAATTAAGTAATAGACACACTTGTATAATGTGTTCGTTCAGATCAAGTGGAAGTTCAAATGGATACAGTGAGAAGGGACATGTGGTGTCAAGCAAGCTGCATGGAAGGTCATCATGGAAGCGATTGGTCGAACGAATGTCATCCGATCTTTTGCACGATGCCCCCCCATTGGTTCAACCAGATTTTTTATTAGTTTTAATACTCAACAACATTTGGTTTTTAACTCCAGTTGGTGTACACTTATAACGTGTTTATTATTAAACACTAATTGCTAATTGTGTATCTAATTCTTTAAAATGCAAACAGTCAGAATCGTGCAACAAACCGTCTTTTAGAGCACCGAAATATTTTTAAAAAAAATAAAAAATAAAAAATATTGCTGCATTGCACGGTCCTGGAAAGGCAATTGCACGAGTGTCAAGACACATTAGTTTCTTCTCGTTGGCATCGCTAAGGCGTGTCGGTCACTGTATACAGCCAGTCAGCGCCAGGCTGTGATCCGAATAACAGAGGTTACATTCCATGAAAACTTCATCGTCGCCAACAATTTGTCTTGTCTCCTTGAATGTAGATAATACTTTATATATTATTTATATATTTTGAAACAAATATACATATGGTAATTTCATAGTTTAAACTTAATGTGTATTAGTTAATACCTTAGTTGTTGTTAGTTATACAATTAATGCTGCATTTATTTTTCCAAGCTTCGTTCAATACCGCAAAAAGTATCTTTATACACCTACAAGTACCTAATATTCAATATCTCAAGATTAGTACTTTCATACAACAAAAGTTGTATTCAATACCCCATGAGTAGTACTACTTTTATACAATACAAATTGTATCCAATACCGGCCATTCAAATTGCATTAAATACCAGGATTTGATGGAAATTCGAGGACGAACTCAGCGACTAACGCACAACGTGGCACAGGAAGGGGCAGCAGACCTTGAAATCATTGTTGTTCCAGGCGTTTGGCCGATCTGTAAATAAATTAATGCATCCGAACAAGCGTGAACTGATGGCCGTTATTAATGAGCCCAGGAACCGTCGGCACATATGCTAGCATCTTTCCATCCAACTTTCCACCAATCGTGAAGCCTTTCGATGCGAAAACTCCAGGTTATTAATCTCCATAAGAGTGCAAGATGGATGCTCTTTAATGTGTGTATTTATTGACAAATAAGAGGAAATAAAATAGATTTTAATTTTATTGTTTTTGTAATTTAATTAATCGTTATTTAATTGCCCAACATTTTTTAAGTTTTGATGTTACTTAAGTGTTTTGTGTACATAATTTATATGCTATATGAGAAACATTTTTGAACGAAAATGTGAATAACAGGCAGTATTATAAAAAATAGTTTAAATAGTTGATAGAATAAAGCTGGGTCGCTGAGAGGAAACTTTGGTCCCGAGGAAATAAGTAGACCGGGTTCCATTAATAATGTTAAAGAATTTTTCTGAAATAGCTGATAAAAAATCTAAACACTTCTTAAAACTAGCCTGTGCCATGCATAAATTAATTAAGAATAATTAGGACTGTACCTGCTGAAGAGTTTAGTTATTCGAATCATCTGGACATCATAACTTTACGCCGCTAGAACCTTTACCATAGTTTAACATAATGTAGCCAGCATTTTATTAACTTTAATCTATCATTTTTAGCATCTCATCATCATAATCGTCATCACATCACCATGACATTACAGACATCGTCATCGCATTCAGCCCACTCGGAAAGCATTAACAAGCAGTTTTGCAGAGGAATTAAAGCGGGAGGAATGTTCTACAGTCCCGGGCGAGCTTGTGGGATCTCCTTATCTTGGTGTCATCACAATCGACGCTCAAAACTTTATTCCTTGCTCTCGTGTAAAAACACCCATGCGGCCTGCACGGCAAAATTGCATGTCGCAGGGAACACGTCCACTGGTCCACTCAATTCGCTCTTTCTCCCTCTCCCTTCCTCCCTCTCCCTTCCTTCCCTCCCTCTTTCTCTCTCTCCCTCCTTATCTCTCTTTCTCTCTCTCCGGTCAAGTTTTTTAACATTTCATCATCTTGTTTCCAATTCCATATATATTTTATTATTTCCATCTTTCACTGTCTCCTCCTCCACTTCCATTATAGATGATAAAAACATCTCTCGTGTTGTATTTAAATTCAACTCCTCCAGGAAATTCAACTCGAGATTAGAACAGATCCGATAATATCGCCCAACAGTTAGATTGTAATTTTGTTCAATTTTTCATTCAGAACGAGAACAATCGAAAGTATATCTAATTTACAATTATTACATTTTTACATTTTCTCACAGACTTCATGCGTTACTACAAAATAATGGCGGGTGGCCGACACACCTACATACATACATTGACACAGCCAAACAGACAAACAAACAAACAGACAGACAAACAAACAAACAAATAAACAAACACACAAACAAACAAACACACACACACATACATACATACTTCCATACACACGAGGATGCTGCATAGTTGTGGAAGCAGCGTATAATCTGCTCTCTCGAACCCCTCTTACATGAGAACATAAATAATATTCTCCATCCCCTCCTGGGGCGTTGATAAACACTTTATCCGCTCTCTCGCTCGATCCATTTGCACTGCTGTGTTGGTCACTTTCGCACGTAATATCGCCATGTCCGTCCGAAACTGCAACGCTGTAGATGTGCAGATATGTGTGCTCGTGTGTCGGCTCTCCTCATCTCCATGTGTATGTGTATTTGTATGCGTATGTGTGTGTGTGTATCTGTATGTGTAATGTGTATGTGTGTGAATGTGTATTTGTATGCGTATGTGTGTGTATGTGAATGTGTCTTTATGCGTGTGTACGAGGATGTGTATGTGTATGTGTCCGTTTGCAAAGAACGTTCTGTTCAGAAATATCGTGTACAGACATGGCAAATTCTTCAAAAAATTATAGATGCATTATGGAGTTTAAGTAAATAATGAGAATTGAAAGAATTTGATGAGACAAGCAGATTCAAACTGTGAAATCAGTAATTAAAGAAGGAGAAATAATTTAAGTTTAAAATGGATGCGTGGTGTCGACCGTGTGTGAGTATTTCCAGTTGGAGATTGGTGGAGAAGCTTGTGTATCCTGTCATCTGTGCAGGAAAACGCGGGCTACTCTGTGTATTAACCGTGTGTGTGTGTATGTGTGTGTGCGTATGTATGTGGTGAGTGTGTGTGTGTGTGTGTGTGTGTGTGTGTGTGTGTGTGTGTGTGTGTGTGTGTGTGTGTGTGTGTGTGTGCGTGCGTGCGTGCGTGCGTGTGTGCGTGTGTGTGTGTGTGTGTGTGTGTGTGTGTGTGTGTGTGTGTGTGTGTGTGTGTGTGTGTGTGTGGGTGAGCGAGGAAGGGGGGTTGGTGCGTGGCTGGGTTTTTGCCATTCCGGTCGATCTGATCCACGAGAGGAGATAACGTATAGAAATATTCCATGAAAAAAGTTCGTGCAGAAGGGGGACCGTGGTGGTCTCATATGCTTCTGCATGCAACTAAAAGCTGACACCTATCGACGATATGTTGTGAAATAAATTTATAAAGAATTTTTAAAGTCGATAAAAATCGCCATCGTGCACATGATCCACTCCTATTAAGTTAGCACTTTCAGCCTGGTACTACTCGAACACTAGCTTCCTTTCAATATACTCACATAAACCAGTTAAAAAAACAAAAAGAAAGTTTAAAACAAATAAAAATGTCAAAAATTGATTTTAAAAATTGATTTCTAATAACATAAAAGCATTTGGCTTAAAAACTGTGTTTTTACACACTTTTACTTAACTTGACTTCTCTGTCTGTCGTCAAATTTTGCAATCGATTTTAAACTAACTTCCCGATGAGCTAGAGACTTCAAAATTTAAACATACCTCCGAACTAATTATTAATGCATTCTATCAAATTTTCGGATCGATTGGACAAAATTTAATTAAATAATTATTTGTGATATTTTCGTCGAACTATTTATTGTCTATGCTAATATGCTCGTTGTTTATGTAACAGAATGTGGCCTACACAATCGATTATATAAAAGTGCGTTTTTAAAAAACCTTGTTTTTTTATTCACTTGTATTGTTCTCTTCTTGAGGTTTTTTTTAGTAATTATTTTACTTTATTATCCTTCACTAGATGTCAGGCGTTAAATCGTAAAAATGAAGTTTCAAGGGAGTGTTTTTAACGAGTGTATTTCGACTCAAAAATTTTCCAATCTTAACGCTTAACCAGTTTATGCTGGCAATTATGACTCAACCACGACAGATCAACAACAAATTGATTCCTTTTATTATTATTATTATTATTATTATTATTATTATTATTATTATTATTATTATTATTATTATTATTATTATTATTATTAACCATCTCAAACAGAAGGGTCAACAGGCCACTTACACCATTTGGGTCAAAACATAAAATAAACAAAAGAAATGCAATCAAGAGTTCGAACAAAAGAGAAAGCAAAAATGAGAGAATAGAAAAATGAAAAGGAGGAAGAGACAAAACAATGGTGAAACAGATGTTTAAGTATTAGGTAGCAAAGCAAGAAAATATTAGGGTAAAGAGGCGAAATAGTCGTGAAACACCCGCTTATAACATTATGTTAAAAATTTGAAAGATCAGTCCGATTGATCAGACACTTGAAACGGCTGTAGGTGGATGAATTAACAACATCGTTGGGTAATGCATTCCATACCATTATGATTCGGTTTTCGGTTACTGAAGTAAAACTTGGTTCCATCAATTCTGTGCATCCCAGGTTTTAACTTGTAGCGGTGGCCCCTGTCGCTAGGTAATCTGATAATTGGAGTTTTGCAGTTAAGTTTGAGTCGGTAAGGCCGTTTATAGCAGAAGCAGAGGTCGATAATTAGTCTTTGATGTTGTTGTGATTTAAGACCAAGGATATCGAGGCGAGTGAGATAAGACGAGTGACGGACGACAGGAATCATTTTAGTAATAATAAAACACTCTCAAGTCTATCAATCAGGTATTTGTGATGGGGGTTCCATACTAGAGAAGAATATTCTAGTAAGGTTCGTACATATGTAGAAAATGCTCTTGTCAGAACGTCAGGATCGTTGATTGTAAAGACTTAGTCGATCAATCGTGATCGCACGGACGCGGCATGAACAGTACTTTCAATATGCTTCCTGAATTTGAGGTCACTGTCGATCATCACGCCAAGATCTCTTGCATGTGCAACAGTCGCTAGCTGGTGTGAGCCAATGTGGTAAGAAGGTGCATCTAGAGATTTACTTGCACGGCCGTAAATGGAGCAGATGAAGCATTTTGACAAAGCCGGATTAAATTGCCACAAATCACTCCATGATACCAATTTGTTTACCGCTTGCTGCATCGCAGGGTTTCCAGATTGAAAAAGTTGTATACAATTTGATGTCATCTCCGAAGAGCTTTATCGAGACAGATTTAAACACAGGGCTGTCTGTGACGTCATTTATATATGCCAGAAAAAGTATTGGTCCAAAAACACTCCCATGGGGAACACCGCTGGTAACTTCTTTTAGGTCGGAAAAATATCCATCAATGCAAACAAGTTGCGCACGAGAGCTCAAGAAGTCGAAAATCCAAGCTAACAAATCATCACATATTCCAAAACCTTTCAGCTTAGCAATAAGTTTGACGTGAGAAACATAATCAAATGCCTTTTGGAAGTCAAAATAGATGATTTCGGTACGTTCACGATTCTGTAGGGAGGTGGACCAGTCATCAAGGCATTCGAGCAAATTTGTACAGGTAGATCTGTATTTTATAAATCCGTGCTGGTGGCTAGAGAAAAGGTTGTGTTTAGAAAAATAAGCCAAAATGCTTTTGGTGATCACTTTCTCCATGACGCGACAACAGGTACAGGTAAGTAAGATAGGTCTGTAGTTGGAAGGATGACTTGTCGGACCATTTTTATGAATAAGAAAAATATGTGCAATTTTTCGGTAACGTATGCATTTTAAAAGACATGTCAAATATATGACAGAGAAGAGCTGCTAAACTGTGGGCGCAGTTTAAGAAGGATATTTGGGATACCATCAGGACCAGAAGAGCATGAACCTTTGAGACTTTTGAGAATTAAGAAGACGTCATCAGGAGTAAATGAGATTTCTCCAAGAGTCTCATTCGTTCGTTGTGTTAATTGAGGGGTTTTTCCGTCATCGATTGTGAAAACACTTGCAAAGTACTCATTGAAGATGTTTGCTATTTCTAATGGGTTGGAAGTAAAATCGTTGTTGCCGGTCAAAATACTAGATATTTCTAAATGTTGAGATAATTTGCTATTGACATATCTGTAAAAGCTCCCAGTGTTCTTTGCAGAAATGATCTGCTGTTCTGCACAGGCCCAGACTCTTTTTGCAGCCGCCGCCCACATTTTAGCAAATGTTTTGTATTTATCTCTATCAATCTGGTCTTTCGTTGATTGCCATTTCTTCCAGAAAAATAATTTGGATTTATATAGCTGACGAAGTGATTTTGGGACTTTATTTCGTCGCTTTCGACACTCGTTAAAAACACTCCGTTGAAACTTCTATTTTTTATTCTTTTTTATTTTATCTTTTTATTATCCACGCCAAGGATGGAGGGATGGGACTGGCTCACAAAAGCGATGCCGAATTTGATTAGCCGATTATCTTCCGAACTTTCTTTTAATCCTAATTTGAGTTAGTCTCGTGGCGTCTAAGAGTCAATATTTGCCGACTCATAGGCAACAAATCGACCCAATTCGACCCTACCCTACCCTACCCTTACACCATTCCTTTAACGAAATGACCCGGCCTTACCCATCATTACCCATTACCGTGTTTAACTATTTTTTGATAATTTTGCTCCCGGGACATCAAATGTGGGGTGGAAAAAGAATTATTTGCTTAAAAACTCGAAACCTAATAATGTCAAAGTGTTTTTTGAAAATTTGGTTTTCGTGACTTCAAAATTTTACCAGGGGTTCGCATTCGCAGTGAATATTTTCTAACATTTTTTAAAATATTAATATTACCACAGAAATATTATTCGGCAGAGTAGCATCCTAGCGGATGAATATTAAACTATCAGGAAAAAACAATTTATCCTTCATATTCACTTTTTTTTACTAATTAGAAAGGAAACAAAATTATTTACATAACTTAGAATTCTGAAATTTCATATATTCACACATATCTATATATATAAAAGAACATGTCCTGACTGACTGACTGACTGACTGACTGACTGACTGACTGACTGACAGATGACTGACTGATAATCAACGCCGAGCTCAAACGCCTCATCCTAGGAACGTGAAATTTGGAACTTATATTACTTTTATAGCGTAAACATCCGCTAAGAAAGGATTTTTGAAAATTTTGCTCCTGAGGGGAAAAAACTGGAAAACAAACTTTTTTCTAAAACAATGTATATCTCGAAAACCAAAAATGATGAGATTTTGAAATTTGGTACATATATTCTTTTTGAAAAATAAAAAGATACGTGTTTCACCATTTTTTGAAAATTCGGTTTCCCGGACCTCAAATGTGGGTTGGAAAATTGGGTTATTTGGTTTTTAAAGTAGCTTCTACTCAAAAACTGTTAATGCTACAGGAGTAAAAATTAGTATTTAGTTTCTACTCCAAAAATAATGAAATACGTGTTTTAGCATTTTTTGAAAATTTGATTTCCAGGACTTCAAATGTGGGGTGGAAAATAGGGTTATTTGTTTTTTAAAGTAACTGCTACTCAAAAACTGTAAATACCACAGATTTAAAAATTAATATTTAGTTTCTATTCTAAAAATAAAGATATACGTGTTTCACCATTTTTTTATAAATTTGGTTTCCAGGACCTTAAATTTGGGCTGGACAATAGGATTACTTGGTTTTTAAAGTAACTGATACTCAAAAACTGTAAATGCTACAAAAGTAAAAATTAGTATTTAGTTTCTACTCTAAAAATAATGATATACGTGTTTCACTATTTTTTGAAAATTTGGTTTTCAGGACCTCAAATGTGGGGTGGAAAATTGGGTTACTTGGTGTTTAAAGTAACTGCTACTCAAAAACTGTAAATGCTACAAAAGTAAAAATTAGTATTTAGTTTCTACTCTAAAAATAAGGATATATGAAATTTTGGTTTTCATGATCTCAAATGTGGGGTGGAAAAAACTTTCTTTGGTTTTTAAAGTAACCGCTACTCAAAAACTGTGAATGCTACAGTTGTCAAAATTAGTATTTAGTATTTACTCAAAAAATAATGATATAAGTGTTTCAACATTTTTTAAAAATTTGGTTTCCAGGACCTCAAATGTGGGGTGGAAATAAGGGTTATTTGATTTCAAAATAACTGCTACTCAAAAATGTAAGTGCTACAAATGTAAAAATTAGTATTTTGAAGTTTTGTGCCGGTTAAAAGTAGCTAAGTCCAGTTTATCACCGGTTGGGCCAAGCCGTTGTTTTAGAGTCTTCACACGGGCCAGGCCAAACCTTAAATCAAAGTGGGACGGGCCGAGGTTTTTCACCAAGTATATAGATATTTTAGTGATTTTAGGGTCTTCAGTTGGGCCGGGCCAAACCTGAAGTCAAGGTGGGACGGGCCGAAGTTTTTCATCAAGTATATAGAACTTCTAGGCCTGTAAGAATGGGCCGGGCCTAATTCAAACGGGTTGTTCCGGGCCAGGAGTTTAGGTTTTTAAAACGGGCTGGGCTAAGTTGTCGACGGGCCGAGCCGAGACCTAAAAAATTGATCTCTACTATGGATGCACGGTTCAAACTCTCTAATTTCATGCGAGCGAAGCCGCTACGGGCACTGCTAGTCTATATATATAAAAGAACATGTCCTGACTGATAATCAACGCCGAGCTCAAACGCCTCATCCTAGGAACGTGAAATTTGGAACTTATATTACTTTTATAGCGTAAACATCCGCTAAGAAAGGATTTTTGAAAATTTTGCTCCTGAGGGGAAAAAACTGGAAAACAAACTTTTTTCTAAAAATTTTTTCTAAAATTTTTTTTTGAAATTTGGTATATAGATTCTTTTTGAAAAATAAAAAGATACGTGTTTCACCATTTTTTGAAAATTCGGTTTCCCGGACCTCAAATGTGGGTTGGAAAATTGGGTTATTTGGTTTTTAAAGTAGCTTCTACTCAAAAACTGTTAATGCTACAGGAGTAAAAATTAGTATTTAGTTTCTATTCCAAAAATAATGAAATACGTGTTTTAGCATTTTTTGAAAATTTGGTTTCCAGGACTTCAAATGTGGGGTGGAAAATAGGGCTAATTGTCTTTTATAGTAACTGCTACTCAAAAACAGTAAATACCACAGATGTACAAATTATTATTTAGTTTCTTTTCTAAAAATAAAGATATACGTGTTTCACCATTTTTTACAAATTTGGTTTCCCGGACCTCAAATGTGGGTTGGAAAATTGGGTTATTTGGTTTTTTAAGTAGCTTCTACTCAAAAACTGTTAATGCTACAAAAGTAAAAATTAGTATTTAGTTTCTACTCTAAAAATAAGGATATATGTGTTTCACCATTTTTTGAAATTTTGGTTTTCAGGACCTCAAATGTGGGGTGGAAAAAGGTTTTCTTTGGTTTTTAAAGTAACTGCTACTCAAAAACTGTGAATGCTACAGATGTCAAAATTAGTATTTATTATTTACTCAAAAAATTATGATATAAGTGTTTCAACATTTTTTTAAAAATTTGGTTTCCAGGACATCAAATGTGGGGTGGAAAAAAGGGTTATTTGATTTCAAAATAACTGCTACTCAAAAACTGTAAGTGCTACAAATGTAAAAATTAGTATTTTGAAGTTTTGTGCCGGTTAAAAGTAGCTAAGTTCAGTTTATCACCGGTCGGGCCAAGCCGTTATTTTAGAGTCTTCACACGGGCCAGGCCAAACCTTAAATCAAAGTGGAACGGGCCGAGGTTTTTCACCAAGTATATAGATATTTTAGTGATTTTAGGGTGTTCAGTTGGGCCGGGCCAAACCTGAAGTCAAGGTGGGACGGGCCGAAGTTTTTCATCAAGTATATAGAACTTCTAAGCCTGTAAGAATGGGCCGGGCCTAATTCAGACGGGCTGTGCCGGGCCAGGAGTTTGGGTTTTTAAAACGGGCTGGGCTAAGTTGTCGACGGGCCGAGCCGAGACCTAAAAAATTGATCTCTACTATGGATGCACGGTTCAAACTCTCTAATTTCATGCGAGCGAAGCCGCTACGGGCACTGCTAGTTGTTTATAAAGTAATTAAATCATTGAAACTATTTCCAAATAGCTACTTGATTTTCATTATATTCCTTCCAGCTGGATTTTTTTCAACCTGGTATCATCTGTCGAGTTATGGTTCCTCAACCAACTTGTTACGTAGGGAACTGCGTTCTAATTGTTCAATGGGCTACAAATTAAGAGAAAGTATAGCAGAGGAGGCGGGAAGCAAATTCCTGCCAACTTTCAGGCGTCCTTATTTTCGGGCAATCAGGGGTATGAGATCAAAGCAAGAGCAAGGTTTTGGCAATAGTGACAAGTGACAAGCCCACACAACCGACAAAAAGGTTAATTGAAAGTATTTTTTTATAATTAACAGGGGGTTCGCACGAGCCATAGCAATAGAGGGTTCGCGCGAACCCCTGCTAACCCCCAGGAAAGCACTACTGAAAATAGAGTTATTTTTAGAATAACTACCACTACTGAAAACACGACAGATATAAAAATTAGTATTTAGATACTACTTAGAAAATAAAGTTACACGTGTTTTACCATTTTTTTTTTTATATTTTGGCTTCCGGGACTACAAATGTAGGGTGGACAAAAGGATTATTTGCTTGAAAACTCAATAACTGGAAATGTGAAAACATTAAATTCAGTATTGATGTGTTTCTTAAAAAAAAAAAATAAGATATGCGTTTCCTCATTTTTCGAAAAATTAGTTTCCAAGCTTTGAGGTTGTGTGCCAGTTTAAACTGGCTGAATCCATTTCATCACGGTCTGGACCAGGCCTCGATTTTTGTGCTTATGAATCATTTTGGGAGTCAAGCTCAAGAAATACCCCGTAGGTGCGCTACTGGATATATTCTCATTGCAGTGATCTTGAGTTTCATCGCACTTGGTCAAATACCAGTTAATGGCAGAACCGTTGCATTAGCTTCTATGTGCTTTTCCATAAGAATAGACGTTGTTTTAGAAATTGTACTATCTGAACTGGACTGCAATACAAAAAATTAGAAGGTCCTGATTAAACTGGGAAAAGCCTGGGCCCCTCGTTCCGCATAGCTGGTTACGACCCTGAATCGGTGGTACTTTCCTGAAAATTTCTATAAATTTATACATTTTTCCTGTATATGACGAACGGCTGGGGTAGTCGGAAGAACTTCTCCCAAATAAAAAAAAAACTTCTACACTTTTCCCATCTAAAAAAGATGACGGGATAATTGTCAGCCGATTGGTGGCGGTGTACTTTTCTCAAAAATGTCTAAAACACAATTTTCCTCTCAACCCCAGGGTCAAGCCCACTTCAACCCCAGGGGTGACAGTGAGTGGCGTAGCTAGAGTTTTTGGCGCCCGGGGCAAAGTCTATAGAATGCGCCTCTAAAAATTTCCGTATGTCAACTTTTCTTCCAAAAATAGCTGTCGACTAGGGAAGGGGTAGTCTTAGGTATTTTCCCCAAAATTTCCATTGACATTGCGCTCCTTGTTGGCGCCCCTAGCTACCGGAGCGGCATCACCACTTCGCTACGCCACTGGGGGGCAACCCCCGAAATGACGTCCTTGGTTTAAAACAATATATTTTTAGATTATTTATCTACCGTTTGATCACATTGGATATATAAATAATATACCTATCAGAAAAATTGTTTTTTTCTGGGAAAAAGCTGAAATTACGTGCCTGCGGAGGTGCTTAACATAAGCAAATAGTGTTCGTGAAAATGCTGGTCCCCTCGTCCTTATCTAGATAGGTACCCTCCTGCCTTATCAGTCCAAAAAGTGTCGAAACGTCCTAAGGGGATACCTATATTCATTCATTCATGTCCCCAGCTCTGGCTACGCGCCTGGTATATATAGGTGCCTTTTCGGAAAGCAGTACTATAAATATCGAAATTGAATGTAATTAAATCTTTGACTTGACTCATCTGACCCCTTTTCACACAACACACCCTGCATTGAACTTGTTCTAATTATGGCTCATCTACTTAGCAACAGTTGTAGAGATAATTATAAATTTACAGTTAGGCCCGCCTATGTAAGATAACGCTTCTTTAAGTTTTATTGTCTTGTTTAGAAGCATCAAATTGCTCAATGCGCAGTTTTGACTTTGGCTGAACTAACTGAATATACGTCAAATGTCAATAAGGCCGTTCGACAGTGATCTTATTTTAGGTCGTCATGAACCTGAATATTTTAATAATCTCACTCATGCACATACACACACACGCACATAACAATACACAGGCGGCGTGTTTATGCCTGCTCTGCTAATAATCAAACTAAACTCTTGTGTTGAGTGATAAACTTGCATGTGTTGGAATTTGTGCGCGTTGGAAGCCAAGTTGTGTGATCGTGCATAACAGAACTGTGTTTTATACTCTGAACTTAACTCATTAATAATGATAAGTCTAATTATATTACAGTTGTGTACTTCACCGTTGAAGCAGTCAATTTCTAATGAGATTTATAACAAAGTTATAAGCTTGGGAAGACTCAAACCTGGGTCTGCGTAGACAACGATGAACTTTTTTGTTATGTTGCGACGACACGAGTAGTATACAACTTGGTACCTTATGAACTCGTAGGCGTTTGAGCGCTACTGTTGCCTAAATCGTAAAGTTATTTTATTTTGTTGTGATTCTGATTCAACGTATGGATTCTTCTAGTCGATATTTGTTCAATTAGCGAACATATGGTAGTTTGTGTTGCGCTATAACTTTTGAGTGGGATAATTAATGCGAGAGTAAATTAATGCTAGTTTTTTTTCTATAAAACATGTTTAAAGTTTTATCTGAAACTGCAAAAAGTCACCAAATATTAGTCAACATATGCAAGTCAAGGTAATGAATGATTTCAACCAGACATCATCCCCAAAATCAGATTGTTCAATTTCCCCTCTATCCCTCTCATCATCACCAGCTCTCATCTCTCAAATATATGGTGGTTGCAGTGAAGATAACCTGAACAATAATGTCTGCATCAGAAACAATTTAAATTCATCAAAATCAGTGACAATCCCTTCAAAACTTGATAGATATGACGACTTCCACGTGGGAAGCCTAGATAAAAATAAATCATTTCTAGAAGAAGGCGTGAAATTCAATTCAAAGAATTCATGGCAGCGATCGATGTCCGAGTTGACAAAAAATCTTCAGAGAATATGCGGACCGGTCCCAGGTTCTCCATCATCTATAAGACAAGCTCACAGCTTGGAAAACTCTCCAGTATGCCTTCATCAGCATCCTCCAATTGGTGCTAGCTTCCAACAAGAAATCAAACATGGGTTTTTGAAAACGCGCTCAATCTCTCAACCTTCTTTCATTGCATTGGCACCAACGACTCCAAAGAAATTTTTAAAAAGGGCTGACACAGTCCTAGAATCAGACTCACAAAAATTAATCATGGTTCGACACATAGAGACCCATGACAAACTTCACAGTCAGTTGCTAAAGATAACAAGTGGAAAAAGGTCTCCAATAGGAAGCCCTCGTTCCAGGAGTTATTTAAGTAGTTCATTTGACTCAGGAGCTTGCTGTCAGTTGAAAATACAAGAAGAAATCTATGAAGCACCTGAAAATTTTGAAGCCACGAGTGATTGGGGATGTCATTTAAATTACAATGCATGTTTTAATCACTTTGATGTTGAGGACCTGATAGTCGAAGTTGATAAGCTCAACTCCTTTGTTACCATATATAAGGCATCAAGCCAGTATGATGAAAAGTCATCGGCTGTAAAGGACAGAAGAGTTTTATATCAATGCAACGTTGAAGAGCCTATTAATTCCAGCAGTTTATGTCTCTTAAGAAAAGATGGTTCCATGTTTTTAAGTCACCAACCCAAATGCATCATTCAGATTGAATACTACTTGAACAATGAACATTTTTATTTGCCAGTAATAAGAGGTGATGACCTAGATAAGGGAGAGTATGTGATATCAGTTCATCTTCCAAGTGATCTGAAATATGAAGACATCTCTGTAAAAACTGTAGATGATAATTTAATAATAAATGGAATCAAAAGGCGTAACTCTTCTGGAATTACTAATTTCGATTTTACAAAAATTGGATGTTATGATTCGCTGGAGTGTTCAGAAATCTGTCCATCTCAGTCACCAAAATGCTATGATGCAAAGCAGTTTTTCATCTCGTTGCGATTGCCAAACACAGTTGACACAAGAAGCGTATTCTCTTACATGACAAATTCCCAGCAGCTCATTATCCGGACATATGGTTTAATGAATACCAGTTTTTAAAGTGAGAATTGATGAAAGCCAGAAATCAGTGGTAAATGCGTTCTCTCTTACTTCTGAGGCATGTAAAACATCAGCTTTTCCGAGCTTTTTTTGGAACTGCTTGGTTTGCCATCTACTAAGACTCTAAAGTCTAATTTATGCATCCATAATTATGGATTATAATCAGCTGTAATCATTTGATGGTTGGTTATGGTTAAGTACTGGAATTGTTTTATGTCCTGCAGTTGTATGTATTTTTTTTCTATTTTAAACTCTGACATTAGCTTTGTACAATTATAAAAAAAAGTTTTTCTATTTATTTGATTAGTTACTGTCCTGCTTACAGGCCTGTATTGCACACTATGGTGTTGAAACTGAACAAGTCTACAATCAAATACAAGTTTGAAATCATAGTTAAGCCTTTATGAATTTACAAAAAAAGTAAGGGGTAACTTGTAATATAATCTTAGAGAATAGGCAACAAAACAGAACTTGAATGATTGGGCGACAACTGGCTAGTGCACAATCAACATAATTTTTGTTCTAATTAACCAAAAAGTAGTTTAATGGAGCTACGTTAATTCAGCACATCTCAAATGAGTTGCAGCGTCGCTCATAACATCGAGTGAAATGTGTGCCTTAATCAACTTATCTATCACCTGTCCTATACCAAAAATTGCAACTTTTTGCTGTTCCTCTCTAATCAATGTTATAGACTGTTTACAAATAAGACACATTTCTTTCCACTGAAAGGCAACTTCTTGAGAAAACAATGTATTTTTGTTCTTTTACAAGGCCGAGCATTAGTGGATTCATGAGATGATTATGATGCACATTTAGTGGCCCTGTTAAAAACAGTTCAACACACATTATGAACATCAATATAGGCCACCAAGTCGCTCTACCATTTCTGTAAAAAAACTTTTTTGTAATATGTTCTGTGCTTATTCTTATTCAGTTAAAAAGTGTGACAGTTACACTCCCTGTTTTGCAGCCTGGGTCAATTTCGATGGGAATGTTCTATAATATATTCTGACTAGATATAGCTGTCAAAAATGACGGACTTTTTTAAATCTCATAATATATTATTTTGCGATTGCAGCGCCAACTCTTTTGATCTTTAGGACAGACAGCGTACGTTTGCGTAATAATTTTTATTACAGAGCTTGCGCGCACTAATTTTAGGAACTGCTGACCAACGCGGCCGCCGCGTTATGCAAAATTGCTAATATACAGACATAGGAAATTATGTATTTAGATAATGTTCTGTGCTTATTCATTAATAAACCGTTTTTTGAACGTTGTTTTTTATCGAAATCGTCCCAGGGCGCTAAACTAGGAGACTACCCTAATTAGAACAGAAATAATTAAATAAAAACAACATTATAGCACTTTAGGACATTTAAAAATTGCTCCCGAAGCAAAATAGAAGATCTATTTATCAATGACGATAGAGATGAAAAGTGGGAACGAATTAAAATTAAACAAAATTAGATAAAAAAATAATTATAAATTCAAATTAGTAAAAGTAAAAATACTAATTTCTTTTAGATAAATATTGTACGAGTTGCCGGAAGCCGCTCTATGTCCACTGGACAACGCAGTTTCTTTAAAGGCAGCGGTTTAACTCATAGTCCGTTTTTAAAACCCTTATGAAGTCCCGTTTCGAAATTTGATACCAACTTTGATCATTGCTATGTTGATGCAATTTTTTTAGGTTGCACTGATATAATATCAAAATACAGTGTGCAAATATTTACAAATATCTTAATATTTTTAAATGAAAATCAATAAACTTAAATTATACAATGCATGCTACCTTTTTTGTTAAACGCATGGCGCTTCTTCTGGTCCCCAAAATCATGTATCCAGCTTTGATAGCTAATTTTCTAAAGAAAAGAAAAACAATTCCAAAAACGTTTGCGCTTTTTTCTCAAAACACTGATGACCGGGAGGGGGTAGTGACAAAGACTTCTTCAAATACTTCTCCAAAAATGTTCTAGGCAGTGATGGGCAAAAGTTTATTTAAAAAATTACTAACTAATAGTTTAACTATTTTTTTTAGTTAAAGGCAAAGTTTAAAAAAATCTAAAAAGTTTAGTTAAAGTCATAGTTTAACTACTTTTTTAGTTGCTAACTAAAAAGTTTAACTAAAAAAATCCAAATAAAACTTTATGTTTATCGTTTTTTGAGTTTATACCTTATTATGTTTTATTTACAACTAGCGGGGTTACCCGGCGTCGCTCGGGGTTTTCAGAGGTTTGTTTATCGGTTTTCTCTCTTGCTCCCGTTTCCTTCCCTGCTTGCTTTCCTTCTTTCCCGTTCCCGCTCACGTTTGCTCTCCCGTTTCCGCTCGCGCTCATTTTCTCTTTTCCACTCTTTCCTAACTTTGTTAGCCATGGACTCCTAGATAGAACTAGGCATGGACTTTTTAATATAAGGTCATATATTAAGAAATCCATGTTTTAGCCCATAAAACGTAAAATAGATTTGCTAAAAGTTGCTTGGAGCACTCAAACGTTGCTACGTAAACTAAATTTGAATTTTATTACGTAATTAATTTTGATGGTCGTACATAGGCACTTTTGGCCTGTAAAGGGTTTTTTGACCCCTGAGCCGGGGGATGGGATTAGGAAGTCCAAACCTTTTTAACTTTCTTTTTCTGTATGAGAACTAGGTACCTTCTTGCTAAATTTCATCAAGATCGCTCCAGTGGTTCAAATTTCTATAAAGGACAAACTCATACACAAACATTCATCTCTCTATATATATAGATAATTTCCTTTTCAACTCTTGAACCTGGCCGTGTTGTAGCATAGGCTATTTTAGTTTTGTATTAATACACAAAGTGTGTATCTTTAAAAAAATTCGTGCATTTTTAAATTTGAAATTGTGTATTATTAAATATGGTATATTTTAATATTGTTAATTTTCCATTGCATTTTTAACATTTTAAACCCAATAATAATTATTATTAGTGCGAAAAACATCAATTTATATAGCAATAAAATATAACTTGTCTTGTATTTTATTCAAATAACGGTATTTTAAAAATAGATCTATATAGTACCTATTAACTTAAATTCACTTTTTGTTTTTTGACTTCTCGTGAGTCATGAGCGCACGCATTCGTCTGCACTGCATCGTCATCGTCTACTGCGTAATGCTTATAAGTATTAAATAATTTTATATTTATGAAATTTATGTTTAAAAATAATTATTTATAAATAATTTTACTTACTTTACAACAAAAACTAGTAGAAAATTTGATTACGAAGCATGCTAAAGCACCCCAAAAAATAGACGATTTTTTTTGGAAAGAGGACAACTAAACTAATATTCGTCAATCATCATTCATCAATATGAAAAACTTATACATTAGATAATAGAAAAGAGTTTTTCAACTTTTTCTCCTATTAAAGTATGAAATTGTAGAATAATGTTTTTCCTTAGAGGAATTAACTTTCACATTGTAATGATGTAATCCACACTGGGGGATAGTCAATCAGATGCAGTTAGTGTTGAACTGTTCTTAATTGCTAAATGTCACATAATCCACACTGTAATCTGTAATCCACACTGGAGATAAGCATTCAGTTGCACTCAGTATTAAATTGTAATTAGGTACTTAATAAATGCCACATTGGAGATTTGTATTCCAAACTGGAAAAATGTCATTCAGTTGCAGTCAGTGTTGAATTGTCATTAGGTACTTAATAAATGCCACATTGGGTTATTAGTATTCCAAACTAGAGAAAAGATAGGTGTAATGTTGAACCAAAAAAACACAAACAACAGAAATGGTTCTCGTCAATGTTCGCAGAGGCAAAGTCAGCAGAAGCTGACAAACTGAAAATGCCAAAACAAAAGGATTCTGAGAAAATTGGTTTTTAAGCAGTTTGTTCATTGAATTTGACACTTTTATGTTAATGGTACTTTTCAAATTTTAAAATACATTTCAATACGATCAGTACATTTTAATTTAATACAATTTAGGTACTAAGTAAAAAGTTGTTAAATGTTAATATAGCGGATTCTAGCCTACAAAACAGGGTCAGGGGTCACCCCTGTGAATATACTATTATAGACTACTAATCTACTCTAATCTACTGGCAAAAAAAATTATTCAGTAATATAATTTTAGCATTTTTATAATGAAAAGTTTCCTGTAAAAATTATAATAAGTCCATTTTTAGCAAAACAACAAAGTGCAACATTTGAAATGCATAGGCCCATCATACTTGTTTTGATATATTAGCTATAATTTGCTATTTTTAAATTTTTGTTGGAGGTGGAAAATAGTGGTTCAAGTCTTCAAGTATCCAAATATGGGCTCCATTTACACCCAAATGCTATCAAAAAGGGGTAGCAGCTGCTCCCCCAGACCCCCCTAATCGTGGGTGGCTCGCTTTGCTCACTTCGTCCACGTTGTGGGGTTACACACAAAAACTGTGTATTATTAAATATTCCTTAGAATAGCCTATGTGTTGTAGTGCAGAGAATAGTATATAGACTAGTAAATAGTACGATGCATAGTGCTATAGTAAAAATTTATTTTGAGGAAATCAAGTTTAAAGGTGACAGTCAAGAGAGTAAAAATTGATATGCTGATTTTGCTGCGGTCAAGGTTAAAGTCCCAAACAATTTCAACTCAGTAGTGTTATAAGATTGATGTGGTCGTCTATTTAAAAATAAAAATTTAATATGCAGTTTTGTTGGAAATAAAATTTTAAACAATGAGTCATTTTACTCTTTGATCATGTTATTAATAAATAATTAAAGAACAAAATTTCAAGCAGTGATTTATTCTACTCTTTGACCATGTTATTAGTTAGTAAAAAACCAGAAGTGCCGAAATCAGTATAAAAAACAAAGAAAGTTAAGAATAAGTTGGAAAAAGTTCAACTACTTTTTTATTTTAGTTGGAATTTTTTTTAAAATTAGTTGCAACCGAAAGTTTAACTAAGTTTATCAGTTAAATTCTAGTAAAAGTTTAACTAACAAAATAGTTTTTGCTAGGGATGTCACGGGTACCCGAACCCGAGTTCGGTACTATCCGGTCTTTTTCTGATACCCGAACCCGAACTCAAACCCGAAAGTGTGAAAATTTGATACCCGAACCCGAACCCGAAAATGTGAAAACTTGATACCCGAACCCGAACCCGAAAATGAGAAAACTTGATACCCGAACCCGAACTCGAATCCGAAAATGTGAAAACTTGATACCCGAACTCGAACCCGAACCCGAAAATTCATAACCCTAATACCCGAACTCGGAGTTGTGAACAAATACATTTTTTTAGTAAATAATTATTTATTCCAGTTTTAAAAATAGCAACACAAACAGAGTTTTCATAACTTTTCTAGTTTATTAAAAATGAAATAGTATTAGGAACCGATTTATTAGTGATTGTGTAAGCTAGACCACTAATCCGTTTGATTATCAGGCGGACCGAGCCGCGAACGAACTAAAATAATTAAGCCTCCTTTGGTCGAAGAAATCGCGGATAGCCATGACTCTAAACATTTTACTTCAGTTATATAACCTTATATTTATTCATTCATATACTCAAAGTTTTTCTGATATAACAAAGACCCTTTGTTATAAAGATAATCTTGCATAATCCTAAACTTTAACTGGCAAAGTCTATAAATGATCTATGCGTCACAGTCATTTTATTGGCAAATGTGTAAGCTAGAACACTAATCCGCCTGATTACCCGACCGGACCGATCCGCGAAAAAAATTAATAAAATAGAATAATTTAAGAGGTAACGTATTATACTAACCGCAAGCCATACAAGTTTTGTATTTTCACCTTTGCGTAACAAATAACACAAATAGGTCATTTTATTGGTAGTGCGTAAGCTAAACCACTAATCCGCCTGATTATCTGGCCGGACCGAGCCGCGATCGAACTAAAACAATTAAGCCTCCTTCGGGCAAAGAAATCACATTATTTGGAAAGCTAAAAAAAATAACTTGTTAGAGTTTATTCAATACGTGTAATGTCCAATGGATGAATTGATCGCTCTCGTTTGTATATGTATATACACTAGGTAAATTTAAAATCAATCCAGGAATTTGAAATCATAAGCCAGTACCCGAATCCGAACCCGGTTTTTTGAAAACTACAAACCCGAACCCGAACCCGAAGCCGAAAACCTGAGTTTCACAAACCCGAACCCGAAAACTCGAGTTTTACAAACCCGAACCCGAAAACTCTAGTTTCACAAACCCGAACCCGAACCCGAAAACTCTAGTTTCACAAACCCGAACCCGAAAACTCCAAAAATTACTACCCGTGACATCCCTGGTTTTTGCCCATCTCTGGTTGTAGGTTATTAGTTATTTCCCTCTAAAAATAATATTTTTTGGAAAGTCGTTAGGGAAGGCAATATCCCCCTCTGCTCCCCGCAAATGACGTCTCTGCTCTTTTTTTCTTTTTTCATCATTTTCTTTCTGTAGTTTTTTTCTGTAGCAATGTCAACACAAGATACCTCTTTATTTTTCATATTGCTGCGGAGTTAGGTCATCAGACACTTCAAAGCTGAGAATAACTTCTTAGCTCAGTAATAAATATTAGGATTTTCTCAATCAAACAAAAGAAAGTTATCACTTATCACATGGCAAAATATAATTTAAAAAAATGGCTTTTTCATGTTTTTTGGAAGACGCTTTTGTGGGGGTGACTAAACGAAACTCTTCCATGTGTTAACCTCCAAACTTATTAAAATGTTGACTAAAGTATTACTATAAACAATGGTAAAACTATTATTGCATTTAGATACCTATTTGTATAATTTTAAAACATATAAAAGTGTGTTTTGAAAAAAACTGTTTTTGTAACATTCTTGTTCTTTCCTTCCCGTTCCGTTTATAAAAAAAACTTAAATCGAGATAAATAAAGAGAAGAGAGAGCGAAAAAAGGCAGAGTAAGAAAAGAAAGAGAACTAAAGATAAAATCAGGAATAACCAAAAAAAAATGTGACGTTCATTGAAAAATACCGTGAATAAACAACGCCGCCTTCTTATTATTTGATTGAATGACGAATTCTGCCGCCAATCGGACTCCAATTCACGTTTAAGGCAAAACCACCTCGTGGGACACATTGGCTTTAAATATGGTGATCAAACCCTCATTCCATTGTCTACATTTCTAAGGTCCGTTGCTAGAACAATTTCTTTTCATTAACACTAAAGTTTTATTAGATTAATTATTTTTCAACTGTGAATTTGTAAGTTTTTCGGAGCTTTTATTGGGCGGGGGGACAATGCCTCCTATACTGTCCTCTCAACCAAATTCTTCCCGCCTTCGCAATCGCCAACCCTGCGCAGGAGGTAATCGGACATTTCCCCCTCGGACATTTTCCCCCCCGGACATTTCCCCCCCCGGACATTTCCCCCCCCCGGACGTTTCCCCCCCCGGGTAGGACATTTCCCCCCCCCCCGGAGAGAGAATATACTTTTATTTTTCATTTATTATTTTTTATTTATCCCCAATAGTTCAGTGCAATGTTTGGGTTAGGGTTAGGGTTAGGGCTAGGGTTAGGGTTAGGGTTAGGGTTATTTATCCCCTAAATAGTTCAGTGCAATGTTTGGGTTAGGGTTAGGGTTAGGGCTAGGGTTAGGGTTATTTATCCCCTAAATAGTTCAGTGCAATGTTTGAGTTAGGGTTAGGGTTAGGGCTAGGGTTAGGGTTAGGGTTAGGGTTATTTATCCCCTAAATAGTTCAGTGCAATGTTTGGGTTAGGGTTAGGTTAGGGTTAGGGTTTGTGTTTCTTAGAAACACTCTTAGAAACCCTAGGGTTAGGGTTAGGGCTTGTGTTTCTTAGAAAAACTTGTGAAATTCAACTCTGCCTTGTCCTACCTCGTGGGGTGAAAATTATCATACTCATGGCGGGGGAATGTCCGGAGGGGAATGTACACAATTCACGCACACACATATTTATGCCATGCAAGAACACACTCTTGCAAAACCACAAATTCATACTACTACATAACCACAGGGGGGGGGAAATGTCCTACCTTGGGGGGGGAATGTCCGGGGGGGGGAAATGTCCTAGGGTCTGTCGGGGGGGGGGAATGTCCGGGGGGGGAAACGTCCGGGGGGGGGGGGGGGGAAATGTCCTACATTCGCGCAGGACATGGAGAGACTGGCGCTCGAGTTTATAACTTCAGCAATGTGATTGTCAAAACTGAAATCATCTTTCACCAGGACGCCAAGAACTTTTATCGTTTTAACTTTTGGTATATCCGGAAGCATGGGGACTATCACCTGACTGTTTTTCTTGCAAAAATTTTGATTGGTCGACTTCTTCCTGTTGAGCTAAAGGTTATTTTCCGACAACCAGTGATTGATTCCCTCGAGTTCTTTTGCCTTCAAAAACCTTTCGTATAGCCATGATCTCGCTATGGCATTTCCGATGTCTTGCGTAAAACCCTACAGAAGCCTGCTATGGATTTAGGATCACGGTCATCAATTAATGACATCACGCACTTAAGGGACAGGGGGTTAAGAAATTTGTGACGAAGGGAGGAGAAGGGCTTGAGAAACGTGACGTCACATTAAAAAGTATAATTATAATTTAAACTAGAAGTAGCCCGTCAAAAATGACGGATCTTTTTAAATGTCCTTATATATTATTGTTATATTGCAGCGCCACCTCTTTAGATCTTTAGGACTGACAGTGTAAAATTGCGTAGTAACTTTTATTACACGCCAGAGGCAGTGTACATTTGCGAACATTGCGAAATTGCTAAAATACATGCATACCAATCATAGATATCTATGATACCAATACATACCGACATAGGAAATTATGTATGTAGATACAAACAAAAGTTTTTAAACTAATTTAAACTATGTTACATTGCATTTTAATCTATTGTAAATTTACAAAATTTTGAATCATATATTTATATACATCTATGTTTTGAAGTTTGTTTTCTTTGTGTTTATAGTTGCTATAACGGGCGATAACTGTTTAACTGTCGGTTTTTTCGACCCATGTTTACAATTTTTTTATAGAAATAGCTGCGTTTTTAAAATGATTAGACGAAAAATTTTTATTAAAAAAAACAAAAAAGGGGGAGTTTTGAAAATAGTCCGCCAACATTACTTGCGCGATGATGTACCATGCGGGACAGAATTCTGTGCGCCGTGCAACGTTATGATATCAGATCGAGAACTTAATGTCAAAGGCACATTTTTGTCTCCGTCTGAGATTTTGGTTGAAAGCAATGTTGTCAAAAAGGCTCATTTTATTATTCCTGACACAAATGTTGTGCTACATCAGGTAAAATTACCCTACTTGTCCTCCTAAAATGAAGTGATAACATTGACTTGAAAATGTATTTTAAAAGTTTATTGTATTAACATTTAAAAATTTGATTGGTATTAAGTACAAAATATGATTGGTATTAAATACAAAATATGATTGGTATTAAATACAAAATATGATTGGTATTAAATAAAAAATACGATTAACATCTAGATTGATGTATTGGAGCATCCAGTTGTTGTCAACGTTATAGTTCTCCAGACTGTCTTACAAGAGGTTACTACTTCATTATTATTTTATTGTATCAATCAGTTGCTTGTTTTATTTTATAATATTGTGTCTTAGGCTCGTCACAGAAGTGCACCAGCTTATAAAAGGCTACGGGACTGTTTGAGTGATCCCAAAAAGCGATTCTTTGTATTTTCAAATGAATTCCACAAGTATGCAACCCAATTCAATTTGTTCCTATTCTCTAGTTTTGGTGTAACATTAATGTTTATTAATAAACTATATGTTTGGTTTTTTAACCATTTTTATTTATGAAATATGATTTTATGTTTTTTTCTACAGAGATACATATGTAGATCAACTTCAGAGTGAGTCATCCAACAACAGAAATGACAGGGCAATCAGAGTTGCAGCTTCTTGGTATCAAACACATCTGAAAGGAGAGGTAGATGTGGTACTGATAACTAATGACATTGATAACATGAAAAGAGCAAGAAGTGAAGGGATAACGTCATATACAAGTAATTGTGGTAGCATTATGGATATACATACTAATACATAGCTTATTCAAAGATATAGGCAGTGGCTATATGCAATCATATAGAAGTTAAAATAAAACAAATAACCCATAAAAAACAGGTTTTTTCACAAATCCCTTATATTTCTAGATTTGCCGGCTTTTCATTCATTGCAAAAAAAAACTTTTAAAATGACATTTTAAAAATGTATATATGTAAACATTTATTTAAGTGTATTCGATTTGTTTTTGTTTTAAAACATAGATAATTATTATTCTTAATTAAAAAAAGTTTTTTTTATGAGGAGAGAGCCTATATATCAAATTTCACCTTGATTAGATGACAGGAAGTTATTTAATTTTCACTTTCAATATTTGCAAACATTCAAGCAAACCAGCAAGCAATACTGGCAGTGAAGTTATTATAAGGGATTTAAAAAATGTAAATTAAAAACAAAGTTGTTGTAAGCATCTAAGATATTGCATTTTTGTATTTTCAGTTCACGAGTATATAAGCAGTTTAAAAGGAAGTACTGACTTGAAAGATCGATTGGCAAATATTGAACAAAACATGGTAATTTTTAATGCATGTATTTATTTATATATATATATATATATATATATATATATATATATATATATATATATATATATATATATATAATTTTTAATGCATGCAATTATTTATATGTATAATTTTTAAAGCCTGTTTTCATTTATATATATAATTTTTAAAGCATGTTTTTATTTATATATTTTTTAAGCAATAAATAATTTTAATTAACTATTAAAGTAATAACATTTTTATTCAAGGAAATCGATTCTATAGAAAAAGATTTGTTTCCCGAACACCTGCACCTCTCCGAGCTTCAGCAAGGATTAAAAAACGGCACACTTTTGCAAGGAACATTCCAGGCCAGCAGAGAAAATTACCTGGAAGCGATGGTCAACATTCACGACTCAGAGCAGCAGGTTTGTAATTAACATGAACTAATTGTTTATTTCTGAAATAACTGTACAGTTCATTTTGTAGCCCATCGATGATCCGTGCTCGTAGTTTATAAAGTGAAGTTTAAATAAGGAATTGTTTTTCATAAATCCAGGTGTTCATTCAGGGGAGATTGAATTTGAATCGAGCAGTAAACGAGGATGTTGTTGTAGTGAAAATGTTGCCCGAGTCACAGTGGAGTTCTCCAAGTTCGTTGGTCGTTGATGATGTCGGCGAGAAACCAGATGAGGACGATGCAGATGAAGTGAATTTTTTTGCTTTTATTTCGTAGTAATAATAATAATTTTGTTTTCGTTTAAAGCTTAATTTAATCCGATCTATATTTTTTTTCAGGACAACTTAGTGAAAGTGAACAAAAAAGTAACAGTACCCACAGGGCAGGTTGTTGGTATAATCAAACGAAACTGGAGACAGTATTGTGGTATCCTTCAAAAATCACTTGTTAAAGGGGTACGTTGGTAAAGGATTCCATGTTGTTTCAATCTAGCAGTAAAGTCGATGTGTGAATTACTGGAGAAATAATACTTTTAAATAAGGTGGTTAATCTTTTATTGTAAATATTATTTTCAGAACACAAGACATCTTTTTGTTCCAGCAGAAAGAAAAATTCCAAAGATCAGAATCGAGACGAGACAAAGTGAACAGCTGGAAAATCAAAGGATCGTCGTTGTCATCGATGGTTGGCCGAGGCACTCCAGGTATCCGCAGGTTAGTGCACACGTGATTGGTTAATTAAAGTATTGTTTGCAAACAACTTGTTATTCAATTGATTCATTATTATTGTTGTTATTTCTAAACACAAATTGCTTTTGTGTGTAGATAATAATATATCAACTAGTCATGCTTTTGATGTGGTCATTAATTTGATGCTATGATGAAATGCCTAGGACAAAGTTAAAATGTAGGATCTAATGAATGTTAAATACCTAATTTTTGTATAAAAAAAATTGCAGGGTCATTTTGTAAGAAGATTGGGTGAGATCGGCGACAAAAATACAGAGAATGAAGTTCTTCTACTTGAGCACGATATACCACATTCCACATTCTCTGAATCTGTCTTAGCATGTCTACCTAAACTGCCTTGGACCATTAAACCTGAGGTTTTTTCTGAATTTTATTTTTCTATCTGTTAACTAAAATATTATCACGAGTCTATTTAATTTGATTTATTATATAAGGAGGATTATTTTTAAATATAGCTTTGGCTGAATTTACTCGTATTCAATTATTTGTCGAGAAACTCTCGATTGAATTTTGTGTAACGTGTCTTCATTCAGCTTTTGCTGTTTTATTCAATGATATTTCTACCAGCTTCATTGTGGCTGATGTGCAAGAGTGAAACTGTATAATAAGTAGATAAATTATTATTCGAATTTAAATATTGAATAAAGATAAACTTACAAATGTCACCAGGACGTGGCTTCGAGAACAGATCTACGTGACACTTGCATCTGCAGTGTTGATCCACCTGGATGCACTGATATCGATGATGCCCTCCATTGCAAGCCTTTGGAAAATGGAAACTTTGAGGTTTGTATTTATTAATTGTATTTAATTTAAATGTTTTTTAATTTATTACTTATTTGATGTTGATAATGACATTACACAATCTATTAAGTAAAAGTAGTGCTATTTCATATTAATTTTATATTTTTTGGTTTTTATGCTACTTTTCTAAATTTCTAATTACATTTAGTGCTGAAATAATTAATAATTTATTTTAGACATTTTGAAGTAACAAGCGAGTTAAAATTTCAGGTTGGCGTCCACATTGCTGATGTTTCCCACTTCATCAGACCAGGAACTGCTCTGGACAAAGAGGCAGCTTCAAGAGGGACAACTGTTTATCTCATCGATAAGGTAATTTTTAAATTATTTTTATTACATTAAAATATTAAATATAAATGTTTTAAGGTTAGATAATTTAATTGTTTAATATTATTTTTAATTATCAGAGGATTGATATGGTTCCTGAACTTTTGAGCTCCAATCTATGCTCGCTGAGAGGAGGTGAAGAAAGGTGAAATTTAAAATTTATTAATTAAATAAATTATTATTATTTAATAATATCTTATAAATAATTTTAATTTATTTTTTATTTCTTTATACTGCAGATTTGCATTCAGTGTTTTGTGGGAATTGACTCCAGATGCTGAAGTCGTTTCATCAAAATACGTCAAATCCATCATTAAATCTCAGGTAGAATTTTTATTCTTGGTATATTTTAATATTCACTATATAATGATATTTGATGTAAATGTTTTTGAAGTAATTTAATTGTAAATGTGGAAAAAAATCGGTTTTTAGTCGATATTTAAGATTTTGGTTTATAAAAGTTATTTTAAAAATGGGTTTCGGGTTATTTTAAGTCGGTCACACACGAAAGACAAAACTGAACAATATAGTTGCACAATTAAATTTTTTGAGAAACTTTTAATTGAGCTTACTCTGGGTTAAAAATTCACTAAAGTATGTGAAGTGCATTAGTGCAATAGTCGGCAATAGATGTACAAATTATTTTGAACCAAAACACACAGTAGCTTTAGGGTCAACTTGTACTTATGGAATACTTTCACATGTACATTCATTTCCAATCAGAATGTAATGAACCATATTTTATCCCAGTTTAGAAACTGGGACTCATTTGACTAGCGCTATTGAATGAGAGAGAGACTGAGTTGAGTTGAGCCATAAGAATGAGCTTACCAAAAAGAGATGCGTGCAATGTGGGATTTTTTGTTCTCACGATTTGAACCCAGGACTCTAAGAGTAATAATAATAATCTGCATTATAGCCAAAGACTTAACCGCTGTACAACCAAAACTCTTTTTTCGAACTGATTTAACAGATTTTGGTTGACAGTAATTTTTTTTAAGTCAATGTTTTATGATTTTTATTATATTAGATATTTCTTTATAGTCTGCCATGACATATGCGGAGGCGCAAATGAAAATCGATGACCCCACACAGACGGATGAGGTCACAAACAGTCTTCGAAGGTTGAACAACCTGGCCAAAATTTTGAAAACAAAAAGGATTGAGAACGGGTTACCTTAAGATATTCTTTGAAAAATTAAATTTGATTAATCATCCTTAATCATCTTTAGTACAAAAATCTCTAATTTAATAAAACATTTTAAATTTATTTTCAGTGCACTGACTCTGGCTTCCCCCGAGATTCGATTCCACATCGACAGTGAAACACACGATCCCATTGATGTACAAGCCAAGGAACTCAGGTTTTAAATTATTCAATTTTATTTACAGCCGCACACACACGCACAAACGTGATTAGTTATACTTATGTTTGTTACACCAACTTTGTTTTAATAACAGAGAAACAAACTCGATGGTTGAAGAGTTCATGTTGTTAGCGAACATCTACACTGCCCGTAAAATCTTTGAAGAGTTTCCGAATTGTGCAGTACTGAGAAGGCATCCTGCACCACCTCTTTCCAGCTTCGATCCTCTTGTGCAAGTTGCACAAAACAAGGTGGTATTACAGTTACTTACACCCCATAGGATATACGATGTTATGGTTTTTTTTGTAAAGCGCCCTTGAAGTATTTATACTAACGGAGCTTAATAAGTTTTCAAGTAATAATAATAATAATAATAATAATAATAATAATAATAATATGCTAAACAGAATTACATCTACTTCTTTTGATTCCTTTTATTTGTTGCTTCTAAACAATTGTTTCAAATTACGTTCTTTCCAGGGTTTCACGATTGATCTGGCGACCGGGAAGTCATTTGCTGATTCGCTGGAGAAATCCGTCATTCCATCCAATCCTTACTTCAACACAATGCTCAGAATCATGGCTACAAGATGCATGATGCAAGCCGTTTACTTTTGTAGCGGAACTCTATCGGAGGCTGACTTCTTTCATTACGGCCTCGCCACTCCTATATACACCCACTTTACGTCGCCTATTAGAAGGTTTGCAATTTTTTTTGTACCTTGACTTATATTATTTGCATGGTTTTATTTTTATCATTGTTTCACTCAGGTACCCTGATGTCTTAGTTCACAGACTTCTTGCAATATCAATTGGTGCAGATGTTTCCTATCCTGAACTCCTTGACAAAACTAAAATTCAGGTTTGTATCATGCGTGTGTGTTTTTCTCACTAAATTTGTTCTTCAAATTGATGTTTTCTATAATTAAATTGTACTTGTTTCGGTAAGTAAGTAGTTACTTTTTTTATTTTCATTTGATATATTTATTTAAAAAAAATTACTTTTCATTCGAAACAGTCGACATGTAATAATCTCAACTATCGTCATAGAATGGCTCAGTATGCTGGCAGAGCTTCGGTAGCCCTGCACACTCAGGTTCAAATCTTCCCTTTATAATATAATAATATTTTCATATTTGCAATGTTATGATAATTGAATGTTTACTTATTTGATTATAGATTTTGATAATTACATAACAGTTATTAAACTTAATTATTAAATTCATCAAAAACAAACAAATCTATTCTATTCACTTCAGATTTTCTTCAAAAACAAGATCCTTGATGAGAAGGGCTATGTGTTATTTGTTCGAAAGAATGCCCTGCAGGTGCTCATTCCAAAATATGGTTTAGAAGGAACCGTTTTTCTCGATCAAGGCGATAAGAAATTAGGAGAATTCAATGAAGCCGTGAGTTCTTCAAGTTTGATGATGAATTCTGGTGTACCCGAAAAAACTGTTGACTGATAACAATCTATTTTTTGTACAGGAAAACTCGCAGACATTTGGAAACGTGGTCATTCGAATGTTTGATCCAGTTGACGTACAAGTGAGCATCGATCCATCGAACATCCAGCACCAGAAATTAGTCTTGAAACTCGTTCATCCGAAGGTTTGGTTTATCAGTTCATTGCAATGATTATTGTGGTAGAGTCTGCAGCTTCATAGGCCAGACAATCTATTCTGAAAATAATTTTCTGTTTTCTTTAAAAACGTTTTTTGATTTCAGATCGAGGGCTTAAGTGTTCCTTCAACGGACGATTCAGTCAAGGATTCGGAAGCACAGGTGCAAGTCCCGCAGAAGAAACAAAAGAAAAAATAATTCTTTTTCATTGACTGCTCAAAATGAATTCTTTTAAAACAGACTATAACAAATATTTTACATTTTACTATTTTTTTTACTGGTGTTTATTTTAAAAATCAATAGAAATGTTTCTTCATGATAACAATACTAAGTAGGATAGGCTGATTGGCATAAGAATGAACAGACATACACACATAAAAGAATTGGATCTTTGTGAGTATAACATCAACTATAACATGAAATAAATAATGTTTGTTTATGTTGTTTTCGATTGGCCTCCTTCAGTTGACTGTAATGTTGTAGATGGTTTCTGTCTTCTCATTAAATCTCGAATTATATCGCAGTAGATTGTTCCAAACACGGTCTGGTTGTGGGAGATTATCCGGGCAAACTGACCTCCGAAATACTTCAGTTCCTCTGACAGGATGGAAAGTCCTTGGGGGGTGTCGATGTTCTTCAGAGCAGGATTGACGATGATCTCTGAAAGAAACTTGCACAGCCTACCACCTGAGAATTTGATAAGTTACAAAACATTGAGAATTTGATAAGTTACAAAACATTGAGAATTTGATAAGTTACAAAACATTGAGAATTTGATAAGTTACAAAACATTGAGAATTTGATAAGTTACAAAACATTGAGAATTTGATAAGTTACAAAACATTGAGAATTTGATAAGTTACAAAACATTGAGAATTTGATAAGTTACAAAACATTCTTTTAATGTTGTTCAAATAATTATCTTTCATCAATACATCTAATATGTCTATAGAAGAGCTGTGCATAAAACTCTGGGAATGTTCAACAAGGCTTTACATATGACAAATATGTGTAAATGGACATATAAAACTTGACAAACCCATGAGTTTACAAACAGGATTTGAGGCAACATTGGGATCCATTGAGTTCATCATTTGATCTCTCAGTAACTTTTCGACATTTGCCGGCATTACGGAAGTGTTTCTCTTGTTAACCAACCAGTCGTTCAACTCTTTCACCACCTGGTCACAGACTGCCAAGGAACTTTCTCTGTATTCACTGTTCGATAACAACAACAATGTTATTGGATATAATTTAAAATTACACAAGTCAACAGTCAAATATTGTGATTAAGATTGTAATATTTTGAATGAAAATGCTCCAATATAAACCTGGGAAGTGCCTGCTTTGTGATGGTAAAAATTTGCATTTTCAGTTTCTTTTTGAATTCATCATCCAGCTGACCTGCCACAGAAGTGCATATTGCAAGTATCGAGGACACGAGAACCAGAAGTCCAAAATTATCTCGCAGCTCTTGCAGCTGGTTGAAGTCGACAAGGAGAGTCTGACGATTAATTACGTCATTTAAATATTTTATTATTTATTTTGATGGACTTAAACGTTGAAACATAAAATAATACAAAATTACGTCATCATTTAAATATTTTATTATTTATTTTGATGGACTTAAATGTTGGAACATAAAATAATAAATTATATGAAGACTTAACAGAAGAATGCATACCTCAGCAATTGTGCAGTTGTCAAATCTGCTGATTAGAAGTCTCAAATAAGCCTCATTTAGGACCTCATTTGGAGTAATATTAAAAGGAATTCCAGATGATGATGATGATGCATCTGCTGGCAAAGTTGAGGATGACGAATCACTTGCAATCAAGCTAGAAAGACTTGAAGCCAGCCAAATTTTTGTATTTTGAAGTCCATCTACTCCGTTCTCTGTGCGATTTTAAACAAAAACACGATTTCAACCTGATAGACTTTTCTATGAATTATTATACAGTATAATCCCACTCTAAGATACTTCAAGGGAACATAGAAATGGGTACATTATATTCAGGGTATTAATGAAAAACATTATTAAGTTACTAAAGAAAAACAAATTTTATTCATCAAAATGGAAATTAGGATGCCACTTCGAATAGATAAACCACAGCAGTCCCGGGAACAGCTAGTGCATATGGGATAACACAGTTTTATGTTGTTGCCAGGGTAATATAACATGTGACAGGACCAAAATTTCAATACATTATATCCAATTGAACGCTATATCTAGAAGACATTATAGGATACTAGAGATACCCCGTCAAAAATTACGATTTTTTTCAATTTCATTATTATTTTTCGACTGCAGCACCACCATTTTCTATCTTTAGGACTGAGAGTGTACAATTGCGAAATATCTTTTAATATTTAAATAAATTACAAAATATTTACCTTACTTAAATTATATAAAAAAATTATTTATATAATTATTTATCATTGTATATAAATTAATTCCTCATAGATAGCAAATTGTCATGCAAAAATGTCTTACACAGATGTGGGCTATTATATTATATACTAAAAATATCCTGTCAAAAATGACGGATTTTTTTAAAATTTTATTATTTTACGATTGCACCGCCACCTTTTTTTTATCTTTAGGACTGACAGTGTACAATTGCGAAATAACTTTTAATATTAAATAAATTATTATTAAAAAATATATACCTTACTTAAATTATATAAAGCAGTTTATTTATATAATTATATATAAATTAATTTACCATAGATAGCAGATTGTCACACAACAATGTCTTACACAGACATGGGCTATTATATATGTATTAATATTATATTGTATGTATGGCCACATAATAACATTTAAAAAAAATGAGGGTAATTTTAACATGATGCTTGTATCTGTATTTTACATCAACATTAATTTTAAATCTAGTCTAGATCTTATAGAGACATTCATGTGAATTGATACATTCATGTGAATTGATACATTCATGTGAATTGATACATTCATGTGAATTGATACATTCATGTGAATTGATACATTCATGTGAATTGATACATTCATGTGAATTGATACATTCATGTGAATTGATACAAAAAAATGAAAAAACCTTGTTGTATTCTGAGGATTTCTAAGAACTTCTTTCTTTCAATTTCAACTGAATGTTGCTTCAAATAAGGACGAACCATGGCCAATGTGAAATTAGCAAGGTCGAGTTTCATGAGACTCAAAACTCTGAAAATTTCTCTTTATAAAAAAAGAAAAGAAATGGAAATGAATATTATACTTTTCAAAGGTTTTTCTAAAAACACAAGTATTTTTAAAATACTCAATTTTTTTTAGAAAGCTATGAAAATTAATTCTAAAATATTTGTAAAAACCTGTATAAAGGCACAACATCTACAATCTCCTTCAGTTTTTCTATTTCCTCGTCCCTTACAGGCGCACACAACCGACCCATGATGTCAACGACAAATTTGGCATACGAACTCAAATCAAATGCGGAATGTTCAAGTTTCTGTTTAACCAGGTCGATGTCAAGGACTTCTTCAATTAATTCTTTCACACTGCGTTGCGTCGGGGAGACCAAATCTAACAGCTCCTGCAATTATTTTTTTTTAAATATAAAATTACGAAATTCGGCATTTTCGTGCCATTAAATGTCAGAAAAAAGGAAAAGTTGAGAAAGTTTGAAAATGTAGCTCTTCTGTAAATTATATTGATAAAAAAGAAAAAGTAAATAAATTCTATTAATTTTACTACTAAACATCTTCAACCAAGTAAATAACGTGAAAATAAAAAAAAATAATTTACACGTTTAATTTCCTGAAAAAGACCAAGAGCTTGATTATAATTAGGTGGCTCTTCATTCAGCTGTTCCTCTAAAATATCCCAGAAAGCCTTCTCCATGATTGTTCTAATTTTTCCTTCAATGCTGCAACATGTAAAAGTTATTCTCGTTTGAGAAAACGAATAAAATAAAAGCAACATTAAAGAAAACACTTAAATAGCAGCTAACGTATTAGTATTGTTCAAATCTTTTTCCAATCTAAAATCATCTTCAAGAGCAGCTTTATGAGTAAGTATCATATTTTCAACTTCCACTTTCATCTTCAACATGTCTTCAACATTTATGCTCTGTGGTGGAGATGCTAAAAACAAAATTTGAGATTAACTTTTAGATGCTGTTTTAAATCCTCATCATCATGATCTGGTTTTTATTTAAAAATATTGAACAATTCTAAGAAACATTAGAATATATTTTCTTGATAGCTTCTCATCAGAATAAATTTCGGTTATCTTTCACTTTAGCATCTGGGGCCGATTTTTTCAATACAATAGTCATATTTTAACCCTAACCCTTATTCTAACCCTAACCCTAATTAGCTAATTATAGCCGAGAATGTATTAATCTTTCACACATCTGGCCGTTAAAGTGAAAGATTACCTAAATTTCTTTAAATTATAAACAATGAAACCTGGAACTGGATCCATCATAACAAAACCAGAGTGACTGTTGCTTGAAATATCAGCATTTTCATTTTTTGCTGTCATATTTGTAATTGTAATTGGAGGATCGTTATTTTCTGCCATTTCTTGTTATAAATAAAACTTGTTAATTATCAAAAAATAAAGTTTCAAAAAATAATTTGATCAATTACAAATCATTAATGTTATTTCTAATCAATGACACTTATTATAATATAAATTTATAAATTGACTATCAGCTGATCCTTTTTATTTAAATAATACATTATTTGTAAAACTCTTATATTATAAAACTAACTTTCTGTTACTTTGAAATTATTTGGTGTTAATCGGATGTTATATTGTTCTATTGTTACTACACGCTTAGTCGACCATCAGTGCAAGCCTTTATTACTTTATTTTCGTTTTTGTTCGAGCAAACTCCATTACATGTTTACATTAGAGTTACAGCCGTTTATAATAAACAGGGTTGTGTTGTAACTTTTAACTAGCTTTAACAAGAAAAATAAAAATGACATTTGCAAAGAATATTGAATATACGAGTTAAAATTACTATATAATTTAAAAAACAAATAAACTAAAATGTCAGTCAGAAATAGTGTCATTTAAAAGCTAGCTGAATTTTAAACGAATAAACCATATATATACTCGTGGAAACATTACCAATTTTTCGAATAATGACTGTCAATGAAGCGTAATAATACCTGATAAAAAACTGCTGCTAAAAAATTTAATAATTGACAATCACCGAGGAACCCAGGTTACGCGATATCTTAACGGTATTTTAAAAAAAACATTGTCGAATAGCTTTCTAAATTTGGTCAAGATGAGTTGTCCTACAGTGCAAATAAAAAAATGTACGTGGCTATTACTTTTATAACTTTTCAATTTAATAAAACAGGACAACAATTGCATATTATATGTCTATGCTGGTTTTGCGTAATTTAGTTAGAAATTATCACAGTGTTGTTTGAGCAGTTACTTTTCTAACGAAAACTGCACTGCTGGTTGTTTTTAATCAAATAAATAAATATTTATTGAAATAACTAGTTTTAAAAGTACATAACATTTGTTTTATATTCTGATTAGTCAATAATAGTATTAAAAAAGTTTTACGACCTTAAGGTTGCGCAAATTCATTACAGTTTCTGCAGCTCGCGAACCTAGCTTGTGTGCAACCAAACATGTCTTCCTTTAACTAAAACACGTTCTTTACTCTTTTAAAAATTAAATTTTATTCAAAATAAATATTTGGTGATGTTCACTCAAAAATGAAATCAAATTGTAATAAGTTAAATATTTAGGTATCAACCTCAGGTAAAGATAGGTCATGCATACGGCCATGGGATCACACATGTCTGAAATTAGAACAAGCTAAACCTGAACCTTATTTCTTCCAGATGTAAAACTGGTACTTATTTTGCCGACTCAAAAAGAAGCTGGGACGACCTTTGGATGTGTCTTTAGTACAAACCGACAATCAGATGAACGCGGATCGGACGCATTGATCACTCGCTTAACTGTCCTCTAGAGCTGAGAATTCTCATGTTGTTGTTGTTTATTTAAGTCCTTGTCACTGAGAATTTTCAGTATTCTAAGATTTTTATATATCAGCAGTTATAATGCCATTGGTCAAATAATACCACAAAGCGTTCAAACGCCAAGGATTCTTTGTATTACCACCCTTGTCATTGGTAACAAAATTATCGTCTTATCGAGATACAGTTTTGTTGAAATTATTGATGCCGTGCATGTAGCTTCTCCACATGATTAGTAACCACAAATTTTAGTTTGAGTCTTTTAACGAATCGGACTAGGCACCCTTTTGTTTCATACATTAATACATTGTGTATAATAACAAAGGCCTCTATAATCTTGTTAATCTTGTTAATTACGTAGCTATTTTGATGAACTGGCAGAACTGTAACGAAACTTGTCTCGAGACAACAAATTGTATACAATCTTGTTGATTGCGTTTCAGACAAGTTAGACTGTAGTAAGTGTGCAAGAATGTTTTTGATAGCATAATAATAAAAAACACTGGATAACGGATGACATACAACGCATTTCAATTGTGTTTTGATGTTCAAAAACTTTTATTCATTTATTTTATTAATAGTTTATAGTCCTTTATACCAAGTGTTTTAAGACTGAAATAGCTGTATGTAGGAAGCACCTAAGTGTTTCCTGTCGTGGATCATAAATTGATCCTTTTAGCTGTCCTTCCTCTTTTATCCAGGCATGGGACTGGCTCACAAATAGCAAGGCGGAGTTCTTCAAAATTTGATCTGAAAACATTTTGAAGTAGGTATTAACGGAAAAGCTAATACGAGGCACTAAAATTGGACCTTGATCGCGAAGGGTTGGGGGAGGGAGCAAGGGGGAGGAGCACTGGCAAGATTTGTACCAATTGGCTTCAGAGATCGCAACACCATGGAATTTCAGTTTAGGTCACGTCATTATTAATCTGGATGCTTTAAAAAAATACGATGCCGACGAAGACGTTGAAGATTTCCTGCTCACGTGAAACTGCTATAAAAATACTAGATTGCTTTTGCTTATAAGCGCATTCAATTAACAAAAAAATAATTTCAAACATTTACTCAATATTTTGCATTTTTTAAAATTAATTTATAAGACAGACATTAATTTGTTGAAGGCTTTAACTAGAGCAGAACTGTTACTTTATAGAAGTATTATTTTTAATTTTTTGACGTGTAAAATATCTGAAAAGTATTTTAATTTAGACATATTTTAAATAGCTTTATTAAACTTTCTTAGAACTTTCTTGAATGAATTTCTACCAAGCGAATTGATTGGAGAGTTCTTTTATAGAATATCTTTAAAATTTCTTAAAGTTGAACAACAGAAAAAATACTATCATGATTTTATTTCATTATCCAGGTAACAAAAAGTACAATATTTGCGAGGAGCCTCAGTGTAAAAGCGGCGAAGACAAGATGTGTTGGCGTCGATACAGGAAGCTGAAGAACCTCACTCGTGAGAGAATGAACTGGCAGAACGACATCAAAAATCGCTTAGACGAAGTCAATTTCACCATTTTTTTCACACTTAAAATAAATTTCATTATAACTATTGATATTTTAAAACGCTACCCCAGTAATGGGAATTATTCAGCCTGGGTGGGTAATGCTGTACCTATATGGGAAACACTATTTACATGAACAAGGTTGCAAGGTAAACCAATTTTTTACTCACGCAGAAAGAATGTGCGCGCAACCTTCAGATTGAAAAATGGAGTAGAGACGAAAAAATAGCCGAACAGCTTTGTAAAGTAAAAAGAAATGAAATATGTGCTGATAAAGAAATTCTTCGTGTTCATGCTAACAGGTTGTTGAGTTGAGTTGACATTTTGTTCTATTCACCAATCCATTGAGGGGGGGGGGTATTGATAAGGTACATTGGTAAATCCAGCCAACTTGTAAAAGAATCAAAGTCAGTGCCGGGGCCATGGTGAGAGAGCCTCCCCCCTCCAAAAAAACGAGCCGTTCCTGGTGCTGCTGAGGTGTGGACTATTTGACGAAGTATCGCCCTAATGCTGCGACCTTTTACCTTTTTACCTTTAAGGGGTACCCTAAAGTTATGGCGACTCAATATGAACTTCCAAAGTAATGGTGAAAGAATTTGTAATGAAGATTTATATTAGCTATTGCTATTCTACTTCCATAAGTGAAAGAGCACCCACGCTTCCCGTCCGGCCTGCAAACACGTTTCGAAGAACAATTTAGTGCCTTTAAGAAATTTTTCTGAAAATAAGGTAAGACTCCCTCGGTCATCGAATTTTTGTGGAGAAACAAATGTCGTAAGACAGCAAAGCAATAGTCATGTAACCAATCAATAAAGGGCACCACTAATTTTTTTTCTGGGACAGAAGAACTCACACCATAACCCAAAGTCCTATATCTGGAGTTGATAATCTTTCATTGATGCCATACAGTGGCGTAGCGATGGCTTCTGGCGCCCGGGGGCAAAGTATAAAACATGCGCTTCCATCTTCCACTGTCATCCCAATTGGACGACCAAAACTGAGGGAACCGAAGGCGCCCAAGCCATAATTGGGGCTCGGTCAGCCCCCTCCCAAGAAAACATTGGAAATAACTAGCGTGAAATAGTGCAAAAATACAATTTATTAATTTTACTTGTTTTACATGTTCACAAATGACTACACATATGTAAAATTGTTGTCTTTCCTTTTGCCTTTTGGCACCCCCAAAGCCTGGCGCCCGGGGTCAGGTGCCCCTCCCTGCCCTTCTTTCGCTACGCTACTGATGCCATACGCCTTAATAATCTTAATATCTTCTAAATCTACTTGACAGCATTTAGATAGATTCGGCTTTCACTTTCACGAGCCGTTGTTACATTTTTATTTTAATTGTTTCGTGAGTCCAGTTCTTACAGTTTTTGAACATTGACGCAAGAAAAATTTGATTTTTGAAATGTTTCATGTTTTGCTTTTCAAAGACATTTATAATTTTCTAATTTGGTTTTGGCGAGAGGATACAAAGTCCATAAGCAAAACAGGAAAGGGGTGGTTGGTCGGATTGGTCCCCTGAATGCACTAGTGATAAGGTAAAAAAACTAGAAATGCGACTGGACTGGGTGAAAACAAAATCATTCCAAGTTGAGGCGAAGAGCAGGAGAGATATACGCGTGAAGGAACTTTAATGTAATGGGTATCTATTGAAGACATCAAGAAGGAGGAGTGAAGAAATTAGAGACGATGTGTCACGAGGGAATGTGACAGAAAGGGACGAAAAAAAACAAGTTTTCTTCTCAGATCGTAGAATTTTACTTTTATGAAATGTTTTATGAAACGAGAAAAGCTTTTATTCAATCCTGTTTTGTTTTATTTTTAACTTCCATGCAATGTTTCACGAATCACAAATGATGAAACTCAAAGCTGTCAATTTATTTTTAGCAATAGAACATTTGGGACATTATTGTAGAGGAAAGTGTCTGATCTTTTGTGATGCCACTGCAGATGGGGTTTGATAACTTGTGATGTTACTGTTGACGAGGGCCTGATCATTTGTGACGTAGGTAAGAGTGAGTGTCAAAATGGTCAACACTTAGCGACCCCATTTATGGACATCTTACAAAATTACAAAACAATTTATTATTACATGTTCATGATAAAAAAATAATTTTATTATCTTTATTAAAGTCACACCATGCCCCACTTGAAAACCAAACTGACTGCTTCCTACATAGCAGAAGTTCAACGAGCTCAAATGGCAGAGAAAGAAGCTTTAAAGAAACAAGCAAGAGCGGAAAAACTGAGCGAGAGCTGGTTGGCCAGTTTAAATTTGAAGTATCCAATAGCCGAAGAAGTTGCGAGGCAGGCTTATGACAAAAGGTTGCAGTTGAAAAGAGATTTGCTGAACAATCTCAGAGTTAGTAACCTAATTAAAAAAGTTGGTTATTTAAATGAAGGGTTTTACTACCATGTAAATGAAGAGTTTTTCTAACCTGTAAATGAAGAATTTTTTTCAGGAATTGTAATGTAATATAATTCAGCTATAAAATCATTCTTCATGGCTGCAAAGCTTGTAGTTTATTTTTAAATTTGAATAAAAAATATTTGCTTATTTGTCTTTTAGGACAATTGTTTGAGAGACAAACTAGCAAAAGAGAGAAATCTGTGCGAAGAAAAGATGATGGTTGAACAAGACATTGCTCTTTCCAACGTCTATAAGCAAATGTTCTTATTGTTTTATAACGAAATAAAATAGCATAATGACTAATTAATAACATAAGTTGAAACTGAATGCTATATTAGGCAAGAAGAAGAGAAGAGAAAGATGAGAGAGGCAGCAATGAAAGACGCCACGATGACACAAAAGTGGAAGAGAGAAGCGATTCGTGCTGAGGTAAGAAAGAACTTCCAACAAGACTTTGGCGTTAGTCGGGTTAAACAAAATGAAGAATCAGAAACGCTCAAGAGAAAGGAACATTTCAGGAATAAAGAAGCAATCCGAGACGACGTTAGTTGACGATCTTATAAAATAAAAATATTATAATTTATGCCGGTCTGTCATCAAGTCATGATGTATAGATTGTATAGTATTCCTCGTATAATTTTAGATATAGCACTGCCGTACATCGTATAAGCGCAATTATCGTTAGTTGTTCCAGATGATATTTCTTCTGTGCACAATTTGACACAACGCGTTGGCATCATGTGACAGCAATAGAAGCTGACGCTTACAAGAACAACATTGCTTCATTAAAGCCATAATACATTTCATACTTTATATTTTTTTACAAAACATTCTACCTGTTGTTTTACATCTAAACTTAACATGCTGTTTCTACTCTGAAGTTTATTTTTCAAATATTTTTTTCTAGCTTAGAAAACAGCTGGAATGTCAGATGAGAGAGAAAGAAGTCGAAGAAATGCAGAGAATTGAACTCAGTTGGATGGAAAAAGACCTGGAAGCAGAACGAAAAGAGAAAAAACAAGAAGAAGAAGAAACCGAGAAGTTTCAGTCAAGAAAAGCTGATAGATTGAGTGACGTCACAGAACAGCTGCGTTTAAAACAGGTGCACTGGAAGAATGAAAACTTACTGGAAGTTGAACTTGAAAATAAGGTCTGTTTTCTGTTAGTCCTGGCGAATGTGTGATGCGTGAAAATTAGTTAATTAACTGTTATTGTTATTGAGAGACAAATGGTGGTGAGGTGAAAGAGAAGATGAAACTGTATTTTTATAGCCGAATGAAGCGCCAAGTGCCGTGCAGTGCTTAATCAAGTCGTTGTTGAGGCTGGCTAGTACTTGCTACATCATATTCGGAGTTGATTTAATCTGATTTGATTTGGTTTGATTCGAACTTGAACCCAATAAAAAGTCTTTTGTTTAAATACATGTTTTATCATTTTTAAATGTTTTAAAACAATGATTTTTTTGATAATTCATTAGATTTGATTTATGTTTCATCAATAATGTTATATGCGTTTTAAAAATATATCTTTAACACTTGATTTTTTTGTATAATTCAACAGATAAAAGAGATAAAACTAAAAGAGGACGCCAAGGATGCCGAAGCCAAACTGAAAAAGTTGAAAGACAAAATAAAATTTAAAGAAGATATTTGTGAATTGATTCAACATAAAATTGAAGACGTTCGAAACGAAAAGGTGAATTTACGAACGAACGAATGAATGGATTGGCTTGATGGATGGATGGATGGATGGATGGATGGATGGATGGATGGATCTATGGATGTATAGATGGATGGATGAATGAATGAATGAATAAATAAATTTTTTCCAAAGATTCGAGAGATGGACAGCTACAATGAAGCAGAGTCGGAATGGATAAAATTCAACAAACTCGAACAAGAAGAATCGGATAAAATTATTAGCTGTTTTAAATTTAAGGTATTAATTGATTGATAAGTTGGTTTCTAGATACATGGGTTTTTAAATACATATTTATATGTAAATCTAATATAAATAAATGTATAAATTTAAAATTGAGACAAATTTTGTTCAAATTGGTTCAGCGGTTTGGATTTGTATAAAAGACAGACAAACATACATATACACATAATATTTATATTATTGATATAAATATAAAATCAGTTAAATTTAAAATTCCCAGAGCCGCTTTTCCAATTCAAACCAATGCGAAGACACAAACTCAACAACTTATCCACCATGTAGCTAAATTGACAAACTGAAACATTTGCAACCAATTCAATATTTAACTAATTAAGATTTCTTTGTTAAAAAGTTTTTTTTTTAGTTTTTTCATTACTTTTTTTATATGTTCAACATAATTAAAAGAAAAAAATTTGTTGACTGTCAGAAACAATTTCAACCAAAGCATTCGAAATAAGTTTTTTTGTTATTTTATTCTTCATCCAAACCTGAGCGATTGCAGTGGTGGATAACTTCCATCTGCTGGTTCCATTGACTTCAACGTGTGCAAAAGTTCTGCCAATTTGTTTGCAGACACTCCACTCCTTCTTCCTTTGCGATTCTTTTTATCTGATTCTCCTGCATGAAATATATAAATATATATATATATATATATATATATATATATATATATATATATATATATATATATATATATATATATATATATATATATATATATATATATATATATATATATATATATATACATTATCTATATATATAAAAATGAATGTTTGTATATATGTATATATGTATGTTAATGTCCTTTATGCATTGCTACACCATTCATCCGATCGTAATGAAATTTTCACACAACCTTGAGAGTCAAGGGGAGTCACATAAAAAAAAAAAAATTTGAAATCCGTCACAAAATGAGCGGAGCGGAGCGGGTGAGCGAGCGGGAACTATATATATATGTATGTGCGTATGTATGTGTGTATGTATGTATGTGTATGTGCATGTATGTGTGTCTGTGTGTGTGTTTATGTATGTACTAGCGGAGATACCCGGCGTTGCCCGGGTTTTTTAGAGGTTTTTCTAATGTTTGTCTCTTTCTCTCCCGTTTCCTTTCCCACCTGCTTTCCCACTCCCGTTCGCTTTCCCGTTTTCGGTCGTTTTCCCGCTCCCGGTCGTTTTCCCGCTCCCGGTCGCTTTCCCGCTCCCGGTCGCTTTACCATTCCCGGTCGCTTTCCCGCTCACGTTTGCTCTCCCATTCCCGCTCACGCTTGCTTTTCCGTTCCCGCTCGCTGTTTGTTCCGGGTCGCTTTCCCGTTTCTATAATAGACAAACTAACCCACAAACATTCATACATATATATATATATATAGTCTTAGCAAATCTATTTTACGTTTTATAGGCTAACAGAAGTTATGAAAGAATGGAAAAGAAAAAATGAGCGTGAACGGGAGAGCAACCGTGACCGGGAATGGGAGAGCAAGCATGACCGGGAACGGGAGAGCAAGCGTGAGCGGGAACGGGAAAGCGACCGGGAACGGGAAAGCGACCGGGAACGGGAAAGCGACCGGGAACGGGAAAGCGACCGGGAACGGGAAAGCGACCGGGAACTGGAAAACGACCGGGAACGGGAAAGCGACCGGGAACGCGGAAAGCGACCGGGAACGCGGAAGCGACTGGAATCGGGAGAGCAAGTTTGGAAGGAAACGCGAGCAAGAGAGAAAATCGATAACAAAACTTCTGAGCGGGAAAGCGAACGGGAGCTGGAAAACGACCGAGAGCGGAAAAGCGACCGGGAACGCGACGAAAACGGGAAAGTAGAGAAAAACCTCTAAAAAACCCCGGGCAACGCCGGGTAACCCCGCTAGTACATTTATAATTATATTATTCGTTTGGACGAGCGCTGGTGGTATAGCGGTAAGGCATTTGCCTGTGGACCTGAGAGTCAGCGGTTCGAATACGGCCGGCCTCACCAGCGTCTGCAAGGGGTCTATAAATGGCTGCTTCTGGTTGTTCTGTCTAAGCAACTCCGCCTCGCTAATTGCGAGCCAGTCCCAAGCCTGGATAAAGGAGGAGGGACAGTTAAAAGGATCAAACTTTGATCCACGACAGGAAGTACTTATGTGCTTCCTATATACAGCCAATTCAGTCTTAAAACACTTGGTGTAAAGGACTATAAACTATCATAAAAAAAAAAAAAAAAAAAATGTTCTGTCTAAATGGGCCCAAGTGAGTAAAACTTGGATAACGTGAATTGTGGCTTTAGAAGTCTTAGAACGATTAAAAAATTCAATTCAATTATTACAAACATTCCTAGGCTATTATTATGCAGAATATCAGAATGATAGATGAATTTAAGTCTAAACAAGACTATATTTGATAGGGACAAACGTTTAAGGTATAAATAAATAGAGATATGAACAGATTTGAATAAATATAAATCAATGCAAATTAGAAATAATCTATATATTTAAGAAATTTTCAATTTAGGTAAATGAATTTAAATCATCGCAGAGCTTTCTTGCCGGTCTATAGCAGTATAGAGCGTTATGGTCTTCGCAGATGATATTAGGGCTGCGCGGGTAATACAAAATCCATACTCGACCAACCCGTCAATTTTTTTCTTACCAGTACCTGACCCGCGGGTATACCCGTTAACCGTAAATTATACAGCTTGACCGTAATACACTGAAAATCCGGTTTTTCTATTCTTTTTCAACACTAATGTTCTTGTTAGCATTATAAAAAAGCTTCAATTGCTTGTAAACACATTTCTATGCTTCACGTAAATACTGGAGCGATAAGATATGCTATCAGTTATTAACAGCTTGATTTTAGCATCATCAAATGAATGAATGTGGTTAAACATTAAAGGCACAGCATGGGTCACGGTCAAATAATAATCTATCTAGTTGTAATAATTATTTACATTTACGTTTGAGAAAAGCTTAAAAGATTTTTTTTTTTTTTTTTTTTTTTTATAATAGTTTATAGTCCTTTACACCAAGTGTTTTAAGACTGAATTGGCTGTGTGTAGGAAGCACCTAAGTGCTTCCTGTCGTGGATCAAAGTCTGATCCTTTTAGCTGTCCCTCCTCCTTTATCCAGGCTTGGGACTGGCTCGCAATTAGCGAGGCAGAGTTAAGCTTAAAAGAAACAAATTAAACATTATAAGGGTATACCCGACCCATACCGGCAAAAACGTTTAGGGTACGGGTAAACCGCGGGTACGAGTGAACCCGCCCAACCCTAGTTGATATGCGTAAAATGTCAATATCAAGCAAAATTTATCAATCAAAACTGTTTTCATAACTATTATTAAACTTTCAAACTCAAAAGTTTTGTATAGGTTTATATGTCTACGTGTTTTATCTAAATTAAATATTTCTGACGCATTAAATGAATAGCACAAAATTCATGTTTATGTTAATATCAAAAACCAATTAAATTAAAAATAGACTGGCAATGCAAAAAATAGTAATTATTAAATAAAAAAATATTGATTTCCTTTTATAAAACAGTGTTTTTTCAGGTTAGTGAAAGGAGTTAGTTAACCCCGCGAGACACTCAACCTGAGCAATGCGTGTAAGCTCCTTGCTTAAAGGAGCTACGATGGTGATGCCAGTGAGATTCGAACCGCCGACCTATAAGCCGATATAAATCCAGTGTTTAGTAATTTTATATCATTTTATTAAAAGTTGCTTGTTTAAATTATTAATACGTTTCTTGATATGGTGTTTAATTGTTTGATAGGGACAAAAAAAGAGAAAAAAGAGAAAAAAAGAGAAAAAAAGAGAAAAAGAGAAAAAAAGAGAAAAAGAGAAAAAGAGAAAAAGAAAGAGAGTAAGAAAAAAGAGAAATAAAGAGAAAGAGATAGGAAAAGAGAAATAGAGTGAAAAGAGTGAAAAAGAAAAAGAAATGGGGGAAATAGAACGAGAGAGAGAGGAATAAAGAGAGAGCGAGAGAGAAAGAGATAAGGAGAGATAGAGAGGGAGAAAGTAACAACTGAAATATAAGCAAGAATATCAAATCTTTTATAAAAAATGCTCGATAGAAAAAACGAAAAAAGAGAAAGTGAGAAAGAGAGAAAGAAAAATAAAACTAGAACAAAAAAAAGAACAAGAGAAAAACGAGAAAGACAGTTAATAGGAAAGAGAAAAAAGAAACAACAAGAAATCTAAAACAAGTGAATCAAAAACAAAGTTTTTTAAAAACACACTTTTAAATAATCAATTGTGTAGGCCACATTCTGTTACATATACAGCAAGCATATTAGCATAGACAATAAATAGTTCGACAAAAATATCACAAATAATTATTTAATTAAATTTTGTCTAATCGATCCGAAAATTTGATAGAATGCATTGTTAATCAGTTCGGAGGTATGTTTAAATTTTCAAATCTCTAGCTCATTGGGAAGTAAGTTTAAAATCAATTGCTGAATTTGACGACAGACAGACAGACCAACAGACAGACAGAGAAGTCAAGTTAAGTAAAAGTGTGTAATAAAAACTCGGGAAACGCCAGGTAACCCAGCTATTTAATTATAAATAGACATAAGTAAATCTTGAGGTTGTTAAAGATAAAAAAATATGACAAAATTGTTAACAAAATGCTGGCAGAATCAAATTTAATTTTTCTTAGTCTACATCGGTTGTTCTTAAAATGGTGGTCACCGGTCCGTGAAACAAGTCATTAAAAAGCTATAAAACAAAATATGTACGTCCATCTACTGCGTTATTCACAGAGAAATAAATGCTGGTTACTTAAAAATGAACGAATAGTTGCATGAAGTCCTTAATGATGTGATAAAGTGTGAAAGTGGATTCTCTGTCATGACAATGATAAAAACATTCAGGGCTGCATTGACTGACATTAAAACGCAAATAAATTTGCATGCAAAGAATAAACAAGCTTGTTTACCACTAATCAAAGTTAATTGTTTTTGTCAATCTTGTGTATATTTTTTCTTTTCCGATAAAAATTTGTTTTTTTGCTACTTTATGTTTGATGGGGTTTAAATTAATTACATTTGAATTAAGTAAATTTGCTACTTTTAATTGGGTCATAAAATTAATAGTTATTATTTCTAAAAACTAAAACGCTACTTCTAATTATAATAAACAGATGTTATTATTTAATGTTATATTTAACATTAAATAACAACATATATTATTACGTAAACTTGTAAAAAAAAGTTTATTGATATAAACACCGTTTCACAATGTTTAGATGTTAGAATAATTTCAATAAAAAATTAAGATATTATAGGGTTCATCCTAATTTTCTATCATTTTAGATTCGGTTGCTAGATAAACTTTTCCATTTCTAACTGATGGTCCACCAACAAATCCATACATCTACAGCCGGTCCATGCTTCTAAAATTTTTATGAACCACTGGTCTAAATTAGAGCCATGCGCGTGCGGTGCTTTCATACTCAGGTTATCAAAACGGGACGGGCCAAAGTCAGTGCGGGTCAAGCCGCGTCTGGAATTGCAGGCCTATGAAACGGGCCGGGCCTAAGAAATAAGCATGTTGAAGGCTCTAGTCTTCTAGATTTTTTTGGACTGAAAAATAAATAGGTGGTAGGTAATATTAAATACCGAAGTAATTCCTGCTAATGAATCATAGTTTGATCTTGTTGTTTTGTATCCATACCTGGGCAGACTGTTTCACGTTAAGCGAGACAGAGTTCAATACAATTTCAAATCGCTGTACTTTTTTATCATCACGCAACGATATCACAGTTTTAAAACAGCGTGTTTTGTTTCTTCTATCTAAAAAAATGTTTAAAGTGGTTTTAATTAAAGAGCAGATGAGCGTTCAAGCTGGATACTTAAAATTTAAAAACTTTCACAGTAACTTAAAATTAGTTACAATTTCAATATAATAATTTTAGTTTCGGGAAAAATACGACGCATCGAGTTAAGTGGACAATCAGTTGGCTTGTTCAGTACCTGCCACATCACTCAGGTCTGTTGCAAAAGCGTTTTAAGTTACCGAGGACTAAATGACCAGAAGGCTTCTTTGTGTTTTTATTTAAAGCTGAGCTGAAATTCCACTTCTTTTGAAAGCCGGATTGCGAAAAAAATCATAACTGTGAAAAGTAAAGAGTACCATTCTCTCAATAATCAACGTTTTTATTCTAATTTCATCAAACCGATTGTTTCGTTCGTGAACAAAAACACACAAACTAGTACACACATATATCTACGAAGACAAACGCACGAGCATACATATGAAGACAGTCACCCCGCGGACAAACACATAGCTGACCTTGTACTGATTGCCTCTTCAAATAAAGAGGCATAATCCGGTTACTGTTTCTCTTTTGTTTTTCATTTTCTGCCATCTTATTGTCATCCATCTCCACCCTGATGTCTGATTTCTTGTGTGACCCCAGAACTGCATATTTGTATTTGTTTGTTTGTGAGAAACAATTATTTTTTATTACAATTATATGAACAGTGGCGTAGCCCCACATTTAATCAACTTTTCTTAAGCAAAAGTCAATGATCAGAGGGAATGCAATTGGAATGCAATTGGAGTGAAATGTTATGATATTATTATTTCGTTGTGAAATGTTTTGACATACCCAGAAAAGTTTTTTTCCACCTTCTCAAAAGTCCGGCCAGGGAATGGGTGCCCTCACCCCCTTACGCAACGCCACTATATAGAAAATATTATTTTTCTTATAATAAACCAATTTGAGAAACGAGAAAAAATAGCATTCTTCCAGCAAATCTAACTGAGACTCAATTGAGTTTCCTCGCACCCTATTAAATTTCCCGGCAAGTTTTGCTTCGCAAACGCTTCCCTCCGTGACACATTTAAACTTATTTCCCCGACACAATTTGCTGAAATGTATATAAAATTGGTTTGTCCGTACTTTAAAATATACATCAAATAAATTAATTAAACGGTTAATTTTACTAAATTATTCAAATAGTTTTAAGTCGCTGAAATTATTTTTAAAGTTTAAAAAAATCCGAAAGAGCTTACAGTCATCATCAGTCTCGTCCTCGATGCTCGAATCTGATTCCGACGCTACGAGATTATTTTTGCTGTTGGGCCGGGAATACTCAGAAGATGGGTTCTTGAGGGCAGTGAGCAAAAGGTTTTTATGGCAGCAGTCTTTATCTGAGTAATCAGCTAGGTTCTTGAAAGCGAGAAAGTTGTCGAACCACTCTGCCGTCGGTGGCGGAATGGTGCTGGTACTTGGCAGAGAAGATATTAGAACGATGAGATAAAAGCTTTTGACGTTCATCTTCTTCTTTAAATGACAATACAACCTGAATTAGAAAACTTATTTATTACAAAATGAATGGATAATATTTCCTGGGTACAACAAATCCCTTGCGTTTCTCACTCTGGCAATACGAGTCAACTTGTCACGAAAAAATAAAAACATGAGACAGAAAAACAGATTAGTCTTGCATTTAAAAATAGCAACTTACCTCGGAAAACTACAAGAATTTAGACGCAGGCGACAGTTTGTTCGTGGTTTTGATCTGTCGTGTTGTCCATCAGTGAAATATTATCGCATGGAAGTATTTAAGATGACACCCGACCAATTTGTGACTTCAGCCGATGACGACGGAAATGTCTCCATTCACATTTTTCTGTCATTTATACCCCCTACCAAGAAATGTCGTGCTATGCATGTGTGTGACTTTGTATGTATATATGTATGCATGTATGCATGTATGTATGTATGTATAAGTATATGTATATGTATTTGTGTTTAAGAAACAAAATGTGTGGGTGGGTATTTTAGATTGAGTGGGCGGACGGGTGGTATTGCGTGTAGGTGTACCCTAAGTGATAGTGTTTGGCGGAATACTGAAGAAGTTTTTATGTGCCATACCCAACACAACTTAACATGACATGACATGACATGGCATGATATGATGTGACTTCCAATGACGACGAAATGTGAAATGACTTGACAGGAAGTGACAACGCCACGTAATAACATATCATGACCAATGTGATTTGACATGCCATGTCATGACGTGACATAGCATTAAATAAATATTCCTGACAGTCAGTGACAATATAACTTTAAGTCACGACACTTTCAAAATTTCATTCCTTAATCGATTTTGCATACAAAATACAACTTTTACTCAATAAACAAATAACATTACAGTTAGAGATAAAACTGAAATAGAATAGTTCATAGTAAATATTTCATTTTTAAAAGTTTACAATTTATAAAACAAATTTTTATCTAGATGCTTTTCAGTGTGAAAAACATATAATAAATAAATATTATAATAATTATTCTATTTTTAAAAATTTACAATTTATGAAACAAATTTATTTTATAAAAATATTTTTCAGTAAGAAAATTCTCTCGAGCCGCTTTCCATTGAGAACATTTTAATGCGTTGTCCATGACAGCAAGGCGTTGATCTGCAATATCTCTAAATTTATACCAATCAGTTCATTCTAGAAGTTCAGGTAAGAAAAATTCTTTCTCCTTTCATTTATTGCAGTTTTCACCATCTATTTTGAGTCACTCGGAGAAACAGTTGTTTACCAAGCCCTTGGTCGAGTCAGATCGCTCTCGATTCTGGATATGGATGGCAGTTTGGACGAGTTCGTTGACAACATCTTGTAAAATAGTCGTTTATTTAACGATTAATGAACTTTCAAATGATGTCATCGATGTTGTTCGTCAGAGAAGTTGAGTATCTGCAGTTCTAACCATTTCCGTTTTGAACTGAGCCAAAAATCCTTTATTTCATATTTTTAAATATTCTAAAAATTAACTTTTTACAGATTTAAACATCTGAATTTAATGTTATTTATAGGTTATTTTAAGAGTTCTATTTCTGAGCCAGCAGCTTTGTGTTAATAAAAGAAAAAAGTCATCCATCGACTAAATTAAATAATTTCTCTTTTAATTAATGCATGCGGCACTGCTATTACTCCTACGCTTTGAAACAATTATTATTGAAATTTAATCGCATAAATAGATATTGAACTGGATATGTTTTAGCAAAATTCATGTTAAATGTAGAGTTGCATTTACTTAATGTATTAAACTCGCAGCAACATCTGCTAACCACCTTCATGCCTTCATCACACGCCATTAAAAGGCCGATACTTGAAGCGATTGAGTGGAAGGATATTCTTTCCAAGGGTTATTCAAATCGGGGACGAAAAAAACAACAAATTAAACAAAGTCACTTTAAATGATTCACAAAAGTTTAGGGGGTGAGTGGAAGTAAGCGTATCAGATTGGAAAAATTGTGCCGAGTGGTGCTACTTGTTTGAGCAACAAGTTTATTCATTTGAACGGCACGCTTCGTAGTCTTCATTTGAACATGGCCAACAAGTTTTTCTTAAAAAAAAAACTTATTTCAGAATAAAAAAGCACTGAGTTTGATCACATCTGATGTTTATGACGAAGCATCTGGACTCTTTTGAAAGATGTACCGGATATATAAAAATCTAAAAATGGAGATAGTGACAAGGAGAAAAAGCGAGAGAGAAAGAGAAAAAAAGATAATAGAGAAAAAACAGATAAGGGAGAAAAGAGAAATAGAAAGAAGGAGAGAAAAAAGGGTGAAAGAGAGAAAGAAAAAGAAAAGGAAAAATAAGTAGAGAAAGTGAAATAGATTGATTATTTTCAATAATCAAACATGAAATTATCCTAATAGTTTTGATAGTCCAAAACATATCTAAAACATATCTAAACAGATCTGAAAAATATATATTCAGCGTGATTACTTTTCTTACACGTCGCATGCACTAATTTGATTAACAGCTGATGTTACATTGCATAATATAACTAGCGAGGTATCGGCGTTGCCCGAGGTTTTTAAAAGTTTTCCTATCTGTTTTCTGTTTTGCTCCCGTTTCCTTCCCCATTTACTCTCTCGCTCCCGGTCGCTTTCCCGTTTCCTGTCGCTTTTCCGCTTGCTCTTACGTTCACGGTCTATCTGCCGCTTCCTCTTCCTTTCCCGCTCGCTCCCGGTCACTTTTCCGTTCCCGCTTGCTCTACCGTTCCCATTGCCGCTCATTCTCCAGCTCCCGTTCTCGCTCGCTTTCACGTTTCCTCTCGCTCTCCCGCTCCGCTCACTTCGTGACCAATCTCAATTTTTTTCCACAAAAACCTTCCTCTATGACTTTCAATGTTGTGTGAAAATTTCATTACGATGGTGTAGCAATTCATAAAAGACTAACAAAATTTCAAAAAAATTTCAAGCAATTATCAATGCTTTTTTTAAATGCTTTTATTAAATGCTTTTATTAAATGTTTTAGTTAACTTCACTTGTTTTTCTGTTTGTTTGTTTGTCTGTCTGCGGTGATCAAATCTTAGAAAAAAAAATTCACCCACTTTTCGACCACCTAGAGCTCTAAAACTTTCAGAAAGGCTTCATTCTGGATGACAATACAGGAATTTAATGTTTCCGACGTGAATTGGGCCTTAGATCAATTTTTTTTTTTTTTTTATAATAGTTTATAGTCCTTTACACCAGGTGTTTTAAGACTGAAATGGCTGTATGTAGGAAACACCTAAGTACTTCCTGTCGTGGATCATAATTTGTTCTTTTTAACTTTTCCCTCCTCCTTTCTCCAGGCTTGGGACTGGCTTGCAAATGCAAGGCGGAGTTCTTAGATCAATTAAAATTAATCAAATTAAATGAATTCCTGCCACTTAGCGACTGTAATAAGTTGTTTATGTATAAGTCGCAAGAGGTCCAAAATAATTTAACAGTACGGATGTTTATTTATAAGTCGCCAGAGGTCCAAAGTAAATAACAAGATTGAGCATAGTTCGTTGACTCATCAGATAAAGAGGCAAATAAAAGCATTTTTTTAAATTGTTTTTTATTTTTACTTGTTCTAAGATGAGGTATGTGAGGTGAGAGACATAGATAAAAAAAACCGCCGAGTTAAAATGATTAAGCAAAACATTTTTTTACACGTATAGAGACAGTAGTCTAAACAATTTTAAACTTTTAATATAATGACTTTCAAGTGTGACGACGTTGGCTAACATTACACATCCGGGGAACTAGCTCATACGGTAGAGTGCTCGCTTTGCATGCGAGAGGTACGGGGATCGATACCCCGGTTCTCCACAAGTCTATAATAGCATTTTTAGGCCAATTTTTCATCTTGCTTAATGTACTTTAAGAAAAATTTTTCTGATATTTTTACATAATTTTTTGTGAGGTGCTGGTGAGAGAGAGGTAAAGCGTTTGCCTGTCGATCTTTAGGTCGGCAGTTCGAGCCTCACCGGCATCACTTGGGTAACTCCCTAAAGCAAAGAGTTTACTCGCTTCGCTACAATGGTATAAATGACTGCCTTTGCCTGTAAACAAGACTTGTCTTGAAAAAGGCGTGTGCTAAATGCTAGTAAAAAACGAAATGGCAAAAACCAAGCAGACCAAATTTTCTTAGTTTGCGCAGATGAGTGTTTTTTTCAACATGTAGAAGCACTAACAAGAAGAAACAACATACTGGAAAGTGGAAAAAAATGAATAGCCTATTCAACGATACCGTCATGTCAGGAGATGTGCCGAGGAATGGAGAGACGCAATCGTAACACCACTATTCAAGAAAGGAAGGTAATAGGTGGGAGACCAGCAATTATAGGCCAGTAAGTCTAACATGTATCGTTTGCAAAGTGTTAGAAAACATTGTAAAGTGGATTATAGTTGAACATCTAAAAACCAGCACAGCCATACAAAGCAGTCAACACGGTTTTGTAAAATTTCAGCAAAACCTTGGAGGGGGCAACAGCATGTTGAAAAACCCACACGTTCCTCAATTTTTTGTCACAATGCCATGCCATAGTTTTTCAGCCAAACAAGTTGATGACCAGAGGAGATAATTGAAGGTACTTTTTCCCAAAAATTTCCGAGATCTTTTGCACTTTTCCAGCCAAAAAAGCTGATGTCCGGGGGTAAACTCATGTGATTTTCCTACCTAAACGTCACGGGACCCCACTTCCAAGTTTTCCGAAATGACGTACCTGTTTGTATGGTCTCCCAAACATAACTTGATGAATTCGCCCTAGACATTTTTCGGTCCAAGAACTCTGGTTTTGCATCTCCGGAACCAAAAAATAAATAAATCAAAGCTTGGAAAATAACAGATCAAATTAGCATTCGTTTGGTCTAGAATACTTTTCCCTACTCCATGATTGAACATTGTAGAGTTATTAGAAATTTCCAAAAATATTTATCCAGATTCTATTACGAGGTGTGGTCACAGTTGACCAAAAAAATCTGCCAACTCTAACTGCGTGCTTAGTTTATCAATTGTGATTTCAGGGACATTTACATCAGAAAAAATTCTCAGCATGATATTCAACAATAAATCAAAAAAGACTTTATTGCGCACCTGCGAAGAAGACTTATTCATCTCGCATTAACATTTCAGTCGCGTGGTCGTTCAACACTTAGTTTGTCGCTGAAGAAGAATATAGCTGACTATAAAACTTTAAAAAATTAAAAATTATTGATATTTATTTTTTAAAGTTTATAGTAATTTTTAGTCGCAAGAAATGTTCGCAACATTATTGAAATTGCTACTCGTGTTTTTTTCGCTACGTCAAATTAGCGTCAGTAGAGCTTTGGATACGCGGCGGTAAAAACATCGAAAATTTTCTAACAGCTTTTTCTAAGTAAGTGGGAGTGCTAAGTTTTAAACATATTTTATTGACACAATTAACTTATTTTTCTTCACCGCGAACTTGGAATTATCGTTTCGGAAGGTGGCGGGTTCATTCTTGGTATGTAGGACAGGTCTTTTTAGTGTAATCATTACTAAGATTACTAAGGACGACTACGAAATTGACGAATTGACTAATTACATAATTTGCTAATACTAATTATAATACTTACCAAAAAAAGGAGTTTCTTGCTAGACTAAAAATAAAGTCAACTGAAACGTTTGCGAGCGGTCTGATTTCTTCCTTTGTTTTTTTATAGTAATAGTCACTAATAGTTAGTTAGTTGACTGTGGTATCAGAAACTATTAAGTAAATAAATGAATAAAAGCAAAAATGTTTGTGAAGACCCAGAACCATTAAACTTTGTTGCTATACTTCCCCTATGCAGATATTCATTGTTTTCTTAGTTTATTTCAATTTTATTTGTTCTAACAATACATATTTAATATAATTATAATTAAGTTAAATCCAAACAATATCTTATAATTAACAGTGATGTAGGATAACTAAGTAGTGCCAAATTGTTTGATTTTCTGCCTCAACATTTCTAGGATTTTTATTTTTTTTTCTATCAAAATAAAATGAAAGTTTTAATTTTTCTATAATAACATAAATTACTCCTGACAGCTAAGAAAGATGAATGAAGAGTTAATGGAAGATTTGTATGCATGGGTTGATAAAATCCCATTCTCTAGACCGAAGAAAGAACTGAAAAGAGACTTTTCAGATGGAGGTTAAATACTTACCATATGCTGATAACTCTATAGAGCAGTCTAATATGTTGGTAGCATATGCTAACTGGTCTATTAGTACTGTATAGAAGATTAATCAGGATTTGATCTATTTTGTTTTAGTATTGATAGCCGAGCTCGTCAAACATTTCTTTCCATCATTCGTTGATCTCCACAATTATCCATCCGCACTGGGAGTCAACAACAAGATCACCAACTGGAAAATTCTTAATAGGTATTTTTTTTAAGTAGAAATTTATTCATAGAAACTAAATCGATGTGTTGAAAATATTTTTTTTAAGGTTTATATTTGCATTTTTTTCTTAAATTAAAAAAAAATTCTATTTATCAGGAAAGTGTTTAGAAAATTGAAATTTGAATTAAGTGAAGATGTAATAAGAAGCGTGGTGACGTGTCAACCAAATGCCATCCAACAGCTGCTTTTGTTACTTCGCTGCAAAATTGAAAGCATGTTGAACATTCAAGGAGATGACAAGCCGGAAGCTGACCAAAGTGTGTTTAAAAGTTGTGTATGTGTGTGTGTGTATTTATATACATGTATTTATATACATGTAGGTGTACCTGTTTGCATGCGTGTGTGTGTGTGTGTGCTGATGTTGCTGAAGGGTTTCTAACTATAATGTTAAGAAAAAAATAACGTTCTGTAAAACTTTAATTTGGAATACTTGAAACATTTCAGAACACGAGGAAGGTGACACGAGCAGAGTAGAAGTTGGAAAAAGACAAACTTCGTATGATTGATGTTCACATAAACATAGAAAATTTAAACAGTTGCAATTTTCGTATATTATTTTCATGATATAGTTATATGCATATTTCACATTTTCTCATTTTTATAATTTTGATGGAGGTTTATTCAGAAATTGATATAAAAATTGGTATTTAAAATTGTTAATTTAAGTTTTGATATAATATTTGATGTAATTTATATTTTTAAGTATAAACACTTTAACAAGTTTTGTTATATATATATATATATATATATATATACATATATATATATATATATATATATATATATATATATATATATATATATATATATATATATATATATTAATAATTTAATTTTTTAAATTAATTTTTTAAAATTTATATTGAAGACTTTCGAGCACGAAGGCTGCCACACGAAGCCAAACAGCCTCAGCGACTGACAGAAGTGAAATTATCGAAAGCCTGCAGCAGCTTCTCATCAGCAAGGAAACTGAAATATTTGCCAAGGAGGAAACAATTGATGTAAATTTATTTTATCGATGTATTTTTTTGACTCTCGTGTGCAAATTTGTGTAAGTATTTTGTTTTTATGAAAATTTCAAGACATTATATGATGATTTATAAATAAAGATGAAAATAACATGTCATCCAAATGCTGTTCATTATGTTATGAAATGAAAGTATATAAATTAGAGATGTAAATATATATTTTACAAATATGTTAGTAAGTTAGTAGGGTGACACTTTTGCTGTTCCACACTTGATTATGTCATGGGGAGAATGATAAGGAAAATTTTTCAACACTGGCCTGTCAGCTCTGATGGAAGTTCCAGAGCAGTGATACAATTTTCTGCAGGATTTACCTGTAAAAACCAAAAAGCTCTAATTTTAAAAGTTGTTCATGTCATTCTGTCAATGTCTAGATTTTGTAAGGCATGTATATGAAGTTATAGTAGCATTATATCTTCAGAAAAGGCTTCTGCACTACTTTTTCACTCTTTTGTTTGTAACTTGTGTTTTGTAACTTGTATAAGAGGCTGCGTATGGGGGAGGATGCCTGCAAAACCATAAAATGTGGGTTACTAAAATGTTTCATATGTCATCACATGAGATCCAGGCTGCCACTGTTCATTTAAATTGTTTATATGTTAAATTGTTATATAAGATTATATATATATATATATATATATATATATATATATATATATATATATATATATATATATATATATATATATATATATATATATATATATATATATATATATATATATATATATATATATATATATATAATTTTTATTATCAAATTCAAAATTGTGATTGTGAGTTATTATGGGTTTATTATTTTAGCAGCATTTATTATATTGTTTTTCTAACATTATATCTCTCAAAAGTCACAAAGCTCAATAAAAACATGATAAGCATGTATATGTTTGTAATTTTTACAATAAATTTATTAACATTTTGTATTTGAATAAATGTAATTTTTAATTGTAGAAATAAAAAATGCTTTAAAAGAGTTCATGTTAAATATCAGAATAAAGTGTGTTTTTAAGTTAGTGATGTGTGGTCATCTTGGGCACCTTACAGGTTCTCAGATTAATTCCATCTCTTACCCAAGAGACTGTAATGTTGATGTGTTAATTTTGCTGATAAAAAAGTTTCATATTCTACTTGGCTAACATGTTCATTAGAGAGCTGTTGTAAATTTATTCAAACATCTGATAATATTTTTTTTCATTCTAAAAATAAACAATTTCTGTTAAGGTTTTGAAAGCGAAGATCAAAAAACTTGAAAACATGATGGAATTGAAAGATGCTAGAATTGAAGAATTACAGAGATTTCTTAGAAAATCCAACCAGCTTAACAAATAAGAAATTACTCTCAAAAGAAAACTGTTAAACATCATCATCATCATCACCACCATATCAATTACCAATAAGACCACCATGCCACTTTAATTTGCTTCAAGTATTAAATTTGTCTTCCAATTTTTGAGCACATTTTCAATTGTTGACTCTAGTGAAACTTAAGTCTTTCAGTGTTCACAAATTTTGAAGGTTCGCATTTGACATTTTATTTATATTGTTAAAAAAATGATATATTTATTAAAAAGTTATTAGAAATATATTACTTGAAAATTAATATATTAATTGACAAATAATATTTGTATTATTTAAAAGATATTGTGTATATTATTTTTAATCAGCATATTCGATTTATAATTTGTTACTGAATGTTTTGAGAGTTTTACTTGAAGAATAAGAAAAAACTGAAAATTACAGTTTTTTCGCTAGGTTGTTTCTTATTTTCTAAAGTAGTCGCTGCGTTGATTTTTTGCTGAAGGAATATGAAGTGTTCGGTATTCGGAAAATCGGTACGAAGAATATTAATTATAATAGTCATTTAAAGCGACTAAGGCTCCACGAAGCAACACGTTAAGATTACAGAGTTTACCTGCCACCCACGCTTTTCACAAGCTGCTTCTACTAGGTTATCCGAGCCTAAGTTGGTACTCATTTTCGACCACAACACAAGTGAATGAGAGGCTGAATTACCTGAGCCGCAAGAGTGAACTTCTTGCCCAAGGAAGTTACACGATGCGAGATTCCACACGGGAATCAAATCCGTTAAGCAGTTAGACTAGTTTTTTTATTTGGAAAAAGAATTTGTTGTTGCTTAGCTTAATTTTTACAACTATTGCTCTATAACCATAAAAAATTACCTACCATTTAACAAGCTGATAAAATAGTCCAGACATATGACAGGTCATTTAAGAAAAGTTTGACTGTCCACACAGGAGAAATTTAAAAGTAGGTACGTGATCACGTGATTCAAGCACAAGACAGCTAGCCGTCATTTGTCATACTGGTCATACATCCGTTTTAATAATAAAACAACGATCCATCAGAAGTTGTGCTTCTCCACGTGTTTGTAGTAAGAAAGCGATTTTTTGTAAAGATTAATCACATAATAAAAAAGATTATTAAACTAGCAAGGGCGGAGAAAAGTGTTTGTTTGTCTCCATGGATCACTTTAGCGACCCATCTCAAACCCGGTTTGATACCCCACACATGAACTTCATTTTCAGTCTTCTAAAAGTACACATATTTTTAAAGTAAAGTTTATTTATTATCTATTTTTTCTGACAATGATTTAGGTTTGACCAGCTGAACTTCAACGTTTACGCATTTTTTTAATTGACTGGTTATAAAGACTGAATAAGGATGGTTTATCATCATTGTACCTACATTAGTAGCGCAGACGTGGGTGGGTCTGAAGCACTGATTTTTCTAAATTTGAAAAACTAAATAATCACATGATTACGACTTATAATTACACCACATGATCACAACTTATAATTTCACCACATGATCATCACATATTATTTCATCACTTATAGTCTAACCACATGATCACAACTTATAATTTCACCACATGATCAGTTATAATATCACCACATAATCATCACTTATAATTTTACCACATAATCACCATTTATAATTCCACCACATGACCACCACATATAATTTCACCACATGATCACCACATATAATTTCACCACATGATCATCACTTATAATTTCATCGCATTATCACCACTTTTAATTTCACCACATGATCACCACTTTTAATTTCACCGTCATGATCACCACTTATAATTTCACCGCCATGATCCAACATTTACAAAAATAAATGCTTCCCAATGTGACTCAAAAAGTAAAAATAAAATGAATATTTATGTGTTTTTTTTCAATTCCCAGTTTTTTATGTCAGCGCTTCAACTGCAGCTCGCTTTTCCGTGCTTTTACGAATAAATAAATAATAAAATGGAAAAGATAATGAAGAGAGGAGAGGTGATATCGTCTTTTTTGTCATTAATAATATCAAACCGCTTATGCATAATAGATACTACATAGACGTAGCATTCATTCATAAAACGCTCCTATAAAATAGGAAAAATTTCCTGAAAAAGATTAAAAAAAAACCGAGTCACATCTGGACTTCTCTTAGGCATGTCTGGTAGATTTTCTCCAGCTTTTCAAAAAAAAAATATAATTAAAACGTATCAAATCAGATTAAAGTAAGAAGAAAAATATCTGCAGTGAATGGTTGACAGTAACAAGAGTAAGTACGTATGCACACAACCAGGACCATCAGTACCAGACAGAGCCCGAAGCAAATGTTCCGTAAACATTCTTGAGTAGAATAGTTTATACCCGACGCAGACAGAAAGAATGAGATAAAAAAGAAATTTTCCCCACAAATAAGAGGGTATACTTATGGCAAGAAAAACCGCATACCCAATCAACTTTGTGAGGGTGGGAACGGAGGAGGGGGTTGTTATGCAGACAATAATGTATTCTTCCAAACAACCATCGTAATGTAACCACTGTGTAGTCATAAATTCCGTTTTATAAACGATTGCGCAGAAAAATAAAACCTGCGCTGGCAAAAAAATTTCAACATTCATCATAAAAATGTTTATGAACTGAGTAGTCAATCTTTCCTAACCATTGATGACCCGAAAAGCTTCGCTGCAAGGAAAGTATTAAGGAGAGTGGTATTATAAGGATGACGATAACGATGACTATGATAAAATGATATAGTATGATGACGACGACAATGATGAGGATAAAGATCGTGAAAATGATGGTGATGATGATAACGATGATGATGTATATAATAATGGCGCCGGCCATATGAGTAATAACCGTCAATCCTGGTCAGGCTGTTTTTAAGCTTGGCCACATTGGCTAGTCTACTCACCTCAGGCTCCACAAATTGAATAAAGCGATGTTAATGAACAATTAAATTATTATAATATATAAACTGATTTTTTGTTCGAGCAAAAGAAATTATTTCTCATCAAAGATGAATGATCAAAGAGTAATCTCTGTCCATGACCCACTTTCTAGTTGAGACGATTCTGATCAAGGTAAGACAAGACTTGGTGTTGACTGGAGTTTCAAATGTATTAATTGTGAATATGGTGGTCGCTCGATGTATGCAGTTATGCGGACGTGCCACTTTATCTATTTATATGCAAGTATATATCCATTTTTATGCAAGGAGAAATTTTTCTTATGCATTTTCATATGTAAGTTTACTTTTTTCTGCTATTTTTTTTATACAAGTAAACAAATATTTATCTGCATTTTATTGTGCTGCGACACAGAAAGTTTTTTCGGTAGAGGAGAAGGAAGGGTTTGGAAAAACATTTCTTGGAAGGCTTGGAAATTTTTTTGGAGAGTATTGAAACTTTTTTCAGATTCATTTATTTATTTATTACTTTTTAGGCCCTATTAAACAACAAACGTTTTTAATATAGTTAAATCAAGTTTGATTTTAAAGAGCAGAATAATTTTATTGTAAATTCAAAAATATATCAATTTTATTAAATGTTAAAAATCATTGTGTATTAATTAGACAAAAAAGCTATTTTAGTTTGATAATAAAACTACCGTTTTATCCATTGTTAGTGTGGAATATTTATACAAAAACTAAAAAGTTGAACAACTTAGTCTGTTCTCAGAGAGCATCATTTCAGCAATTCATTCAAAAATCCCTGAAAACTACGCCCCTGCCCCCCAAATGACGTCTTTGTCTGTTCTCCGATAAAAACCGTTTAAAAGTTTTTTTTGTCAAATATTTATATGAAAAACTCCAAGTATATCTCATGAAAGCAATGGTAGGGATGTACTACAACATATATAATGGCTAATTACCATCAATTTACTGTGATTTTATTATCAGTTGAACTAGTCTATTCATTTGTTTTCATGCAGTACAATTTCTTTACAATAATTTTTGGGGAAGAAGGAGTGGTGGGAGGGGTTTAACCAGAAAACTCCTCTTTAATGGTAAACAAACATAAATATTTTTACCATAATTTTTTTAATATGCACTAAATCAATCCGAGTAAAGCTTTTTCATGCATTAAAAATGTTTTTGAAATAATTTTTGGCTGTGGGAGTTCTAACCTCAACCTTTCTTCTTCATGGGTGTGCCCTTGGTTAAACATACACTTAAGGAGGCCAATTATAACGTTATCATACATTGCACTTTTTTTTTAGAAAATAATTTTGGGGGGTTCAAACTTCATAAACCCCCCAATGGGTGCGCCAGTGTGCGCATATATGTATTTTTTCTTTGTTTCTATAAGCAACTAGCAGTGCCCGTAGCGGCTTCGCTCGCATGAAATTAGAGAATTTGAACCGTGCATCCATAGGTGTCGGCTCGGCCCGTCGACAAATTGGCCCAGCCCGTTTCAAAACCAAAATTCCTGGCCCGGCACGGCCCATCTAATATGGGCCCGGCCCGTTTTTACAGGCCTAGAAATTCTATATACTTGATGAAAAACTTCGGCCCGTCCCACCTTGACTTCAGGTTTGGCCCTACCCATCTGAAGACCCTAAAATTACTAAAATGTCTATATGCTTAGTGAAAAGCCTCGGCCCGTCCCACTTTGATTTAAGGTTTGGCCTGGCTCGTGTGAAGACTCTAAAATAACGGCTTGGCCCGGCCGATGATAAACTGGACTTAGCTACTTTTAACCGGCACAAAACTTCAAAATACTAATTTTTACATTTGTAGCACTTACAGTTTGTGAGTAGCAGTTATTTTGAAATCAAATAACCCTTATTTCCACCCCACATTTGAGGTCCTGGAAACCAAATTTTCAAAAAATGCTAAAACGTATTTCATTATTTTTGGAGTAGAAACTAAATACTAATTTTTACTTCTGTAGCATTAACAGTTTTTGAGTAGAAGCTACTTTAAAAACCAAATAACCCAAAAAATGATGAAACACGTATATCTTTATTTTTGAGTAGATACTAAGTATTAATTTTTACATCTGTGGCAATTACAGTTGTTGAGTAGCAGTTACTTTAAAAACCAAATAACCCTATTTTCCACCCCACATTTGAAGTCCTGGAAACCAAATTTTCAATAAATTGTGAAACCCGTATATCATTATTTTTAGAGTAGAAACTAAATACTAATTTTTACTTTTGTAACATTAACAGTTTTTGAGTAGAAGCTACTTTAAAAACCAAATAACCCAATTTTCCAACCCACATTTGAGGTCCGGGAAACCAAATTTGTTAAAAATGGTGAAACACGTATATCTTTATTTTTAGAAAATGAACTAAATAATAATTTTTACATCTGTGGTATTTACTGTTTTTGAGTAGCAGTTACTATAAAAGACAATTAGCCCTATTTTCCACCCCACATTTGAAGTCCTGGAAACCAAATTTTCAAAAAATGCTAAAACACGTGTTTCATTATTTTTGGAGTAGAAACTAAATACTAATTTTTACTCCTGTAGCAGTAACAGTTTTTGAGTAGAAGCTACTTTAAAAACCAAATAACCCAATTTTCCTACCCACATTTGAGGTCCGGGAAACCGAATTTTCAAAAAATGGTGAAACACGTATCTTTTTATTTTTCAAAAAGAATCTATATACCAA
>OZ022243.1:30141450-30143950 GCA_963978895.1 Erpobdella octoculata | reverse complement strand
AATTAATAGGCAGAATTTAACAGTTTTTTGAACTTTTGTTTCATAAAACATTAATTAAAACCAACGTGTTTGCACATTTTTTTGACAAAAAGAACTTGCCTGAGGAATATTTTGAGATATTTTGAAAGAAATTAAAATAACTTTTTGTTTTCAAACAATTTCGTGTCAACCACAAGTGTTGTCAAGCACAAACAAATCTTCGAGAGATGAAGAACATTTGCTATTTATTTTTTGAGTGGGGGTGTAGATAGAGAGTGAAAGAGAGAAAGAAAGAAGAAGAGAAAGAGAGATAGAGATAGAACAAACAGTTTTTAGAAAAGTAAATTAAATAATTTATTAAAATTCTATTACAGACTTGAGTTTCTCACACGATCATCAAAGCTTTTTAAATTAAATTTTGTTACGTCATTTTTCACTAAGTCAATTAGTACGAATTTTTAAAGTCAACGCGAGTGCATCTGTTTATAAATGCAACGCCACATGCCCTTTCGAACGGGGGGGGGGGGGCTGACACTCCACCAATCCATCTGCCCGTCAACCGGCCCACCCATCCGTCTGCTCAACAATTTCCATTCTGTCATCATTCCTTTCCTCTCTCCCCCTCCCCTCCATTGTCGCATAATTATTAGGGCCACGTGCAAGAATTGATTTTCATTAGTCCTCTCATCACGGAAACAATATCATTCTTATATAAGTTAATTAAAGCAATGATTATGTCTACACAATGCATTGCTATTCATCACACAGTCAACAAATATCTCCGACTTGCTTCCCTACTGGATCTCTCTCTCTTTCTCTCTTTCTCTCTCTCTCTCTCTCTCTCTCTCTCTCTCTCTCTCTCTCTCTCTCTCTCTCTCTCTCTCTCTCTCTCTCTGTAATTTTTATTTATTCAGAAATATATTTTGCTGGTCAACACTACACACACATGCAAAGATACACAAAGCCGCACACATACACATACATTATGCACCTGCACTGATTCACAAAGGAGTAAACCTACCTAGGAACACCACAATAAACAGTGATAAACAAAATTGTGTTTGCTTCCAATAAGAGTGACATCAGAAATCTAAATCTTGTAAAATAACGTTATGTGTGAATGTGCTTAAAAGTTATATTGAAAAGTACATGTGTGACTATAGGCTGAAACAAACGTCCAGTAAGTTGCATACGCATAACTTTATGCAAAAAACAATTGTAAACATTTATGCAGTAATCGTATGAGAATACTTGCAGAAACTTGTGCAAATGAACTTAGAAACCATTCAAACCTGTATAGACGTGTTTATGTGAGAAAAAATACATTTGTATTGAAACATCAATAATAACTTTTATTTCTATAAAATAGAAAAACTATAAAAATATAGACAAAAGTTGAACTAGTTAAAATTAAGAAAAAAATAGAAATGAATATTATATTTATATCCACAGAATAATTGATAAAGTAACGTGATAACAAAGTTGGTTGCGACTCTTAAAATGTCCAAAGTGAGAACTCCATCTTGTCTAATCATGTCTGCATCGTACTTGTCTTATTGTTTGTTGATGTTTATGCATTGTCACAAGCTGACGAAGTTTTGAATTTTTAATGAAGCAATTTTAAAAAGAACGCTTATACGAGTGGGCGTGTGTTTATGTGTGGATAGTGCGTGGGTGTGCACACATGTTCATGCGAAGAAAGGTGTATGTGTGAACACATGTGTATGTGAGGGTATGGGTGTACTGAACACGCATGTGTATGCGAGGCTGTTTGTGTGCGTATATGCAATTTTTTTAAATAGTTTATACTCCTCTAAACCAGATGCTTTAAGACTGAAATAGCAGTAGGTAGGAAAATATCATGGGTTTCCCGGTCGTAAATCACAATTCGACGTGATTGCCTGTTTCATCCTCCACTTTTATCCATGCTAAGGGGACTGGCTCGCTCCAGGCTGGGTGCACTCTCACGTAAATTAAAATATCACACACCATATAGACAAGCTGGATAGATCCAGGGAATTGGCCCGCTGGTTGCTGCCGATATAATAATTTTATGTTTCAACGATTTGCTTTATTGTAATCTGATTGTTTTGGATAATTAACTGCAAACCCGGTATAGCTTCGTTACAAATTACAATCAACTGTCTTCTTATATTATTTATGCCGTAAGTTTGCTGTTTATATTGTTGTAGAAGAAAATTGAATTTCATAATAGCTGATCTTCATTTGTGAAATAAATATTTATATTTATTAAATTTTATCTTCTCAGCAATTTTTTGTAGAATGAGTCCTCAAACTTCAAAGTCACATTATTGAATTTAAAAAAAAAATTATTCATGAAATTCGAGTTGTAGTTTGTCCTATTTGTGGCGATCTAAGTAGCTATTAAAAACAAAACATTGAGGAGTGAAATAGATAAAGGATATATATATATATATATATATATATACCAGCTGACCCAGCAAACGTTGTTTTGCCTTTTAAATTATTTTGGTTTTTTACTAAGAGTTTAATGTACAAA
>OZ022243.1:30093950-30136450 GCA_963978895.1 Erpobdella octoculata | reverse complement strand
GACAAATTTGAAATGTATTTAATTGATATATATTAAGTAAATTATTTACTAAAAATGTCGGCCCAGTAAAAGCTGGATATGAAAAATAATGCGAAGTGCTTTCTTTTTCTTATGAATTAATGGTTTATTTTTCTGAAAAAAAATTGTAGTTTTTAACATTTTAAAATTATTTTATTTTCTACTTTATTTGAATTTTGTCCACTCAAAATAAAAATTTAATAAAATGAATTGTCATTGAAGACAATTCAATAAACTAAATTTGAACTCGATTGGATGACGGAAGTATGTTTGTTTTGAACGTCAGAAGATCTCAATACACGGCTCAAGAAATTAAGTAAGCAAGCAAGCAAACACGATAAAGTTAATATAAAGAATTTAAAAAACTAAAAACACAGACATGCACGCACGCAGAAAACACGCACACATTCGAAAACAACAAATTATTTATTTAAAACGAAGATTCGCATCTAAAATTGATAACGAGACGACTACTACGTAGAACTACTGTTTTTTTAAACCTTCGGGTTTTTGAACGTTTTTAGACAAATAAATTACAAAAGTTGAAATATTTCTCTACATATAATAAAATATTAAAAAACCTTTTAAAAACACATTTTTATTTTGAAATGCACTTAAAAGGAAGAAATAGTTTTTTTTCTGATATCCGATTATATCTCTTGAATAGTTTGACAAAATATGACAGTGTGGGACGTGTGTTCACTTTTTTATATATTTTTTCAATCACAGAAACCTATAAAATAAATGTCCTACACTTCTACATATCGTCAAACTATTTAAAAGATATAATTGAATATAATGTCTTTAATATTAATTTTGTTATATAGATATATTACAAATGATATATTTTCATTATATAGTTATTTTTATTTATGGTTCAATTTGTTTTTCTATAAATGTCAGCATAGCTGCTTTTAAACGATCTTGCAAGTAGTTTTTGATCCTAAAGACGTAAAAGAGAAATAGGTTCGGAAATGACCGGGCCACAAAACTAACTTATGTGGCATAATAAAATTTTAAAGCTGGTCAGAAACAATTAAAGATAATGATGCACGTATTATTGGCTTTACTATAAAGTTAAAAATGTTAAATAAATTATGACATTGTTTTATAAAGAAAATTTTCTATCAATTTCTTGATTGGTTTTGCTTGACATCTATAGGTTATCTTAAAAATTATTATTTTTCAATAAAAATTTTAAAGATATTATTTGGATGAATTCAGCAAGTTTCATAAATTTTCTTACAACCAATTGAACTTGTGGAACCTATTTTGAACAAGTCTGTATGGTTTGCAAAACAAATGAAGTATTATAAATTAACAATATTTTTATGTAAACTTGATCTTAATATTAAAATTGATTATTTCTCAACTATAAACATTATTTAAAAACATGGTCAAAGTGGATATGCCCCGCAATCCAATCAAATTTTTTCATACTTAGAAATTTTCCAGCGTGAAAAATTTATTTTAATTTGTTTTTTAATAATTTAACATCGCAATATTTGACATGTTATTTTTGGTTTTTGCAACTAAAAATTTTATTAAAGAGATTTATTAATAAAATAATCCAAATGAAAAAGTGTGATTATACAATTGCTTTCTCTAGATTGCTGTATAAGACGTCCACAGTTTTATTTTAATTGATATGCTTTGCAAAATCTCTAAGAGTTTTAAGATGTGCAATGAAGTAGGTCATAAAGTAAGGAAAAAACCGCATTAAGAGTGCGTAAACAATTTGTTCTCCGAAAAATAACTCAATGTGTGGTCTAAAAAATAATTCAATAAAGAAATTTATATAAACTGAATTTAAAGTTATTGGTCACTTATTCGCTACGGTGCTCATTTTGGCTCTTTTTTTTTATTAAATGTACTTTTAAATAACTTCGTCGTGCAGTGTGCTACCGGTTAATCTTGTAATCGATTTTCACTTAATTACTGTTTTCAGATTGAACTGCTGTTTGCAATAATATTAGTTTTTTATGATAATATTTAATTTAGTTATCAATAATGAATTATTTAAAAAAAAATTTATAATGCCTTGGGGTCCACATTTCTGTTTATGTGATCTTTCAGCGTATATAAATATGTATTAAATAAGTAGCGGTCATGGTTCTCGAAAGAATTTGATAAGGTTCATTTAAAATGTCACTGCTTTCTACTGGTTAGATTTTGAATTTATGTCTCTAATAAAACCAACAATAAAAATGGAAAGTCAATAATACGCCTAGTTTAGCTAGTTTCTAGCAGCCGTTTAAAGTTGGTCTTTTAGTTTAGCAACTTAACCCATGTTTATTAGAAGTGTAACGGATGAGAAAACTTACATAAGTTTATGTAAGATTTATAAATTTAGCCTGAAGACTGAAAAGAGTGGAATGAAACTAAATTGAAAATATTTTAAAAATACAATTTTACTTCTAAATGCACTTAAAAAAAGAAATAGTTTTTTTTGTGTTGTACAATTATATCTCTTGAATAGTTTGTCAAAACATAAAAATGTGGGAAAATCATTTTATATATTTCTATGACTATCAGAGTTTATAAAAAATGAACGTCCTACACTCTTTTATTTTGTCACACTATATAAGCAGAAAACATCATAAATATATTTGTAGTGCATTTAAAACTAAAAATGTGTTTTTAAAATGTTTATATACTTATTTTGTTTATAAGCATTTATTAACTTTGACTTGTCCGGTTGTTTACACAATGTACTAGGAATAGGACGGATCCGAGAATTTGAGATCCGTGGATCCGGATCCGAATCCGAATCTTGATGCTGGATCCGTACGGATTCAAATCCGGATCCGAATCCAAATAGCAAGCATTTAAAATTAATTAAATGCTTAAACTAAATGCATGTATTTGCTATCAGCTAAAGCATATTTTTGCTGACAGCATAGCCGTTCTATTAGTAATATTAAACAAGGTTACAAATAGCAGCAGTTTTTCAAATTTATTTAAATCAAAATGGCTTTAAGTGATTGAAATAAATTTGAAAAAATTCACATATCTAGATTTATTTAATATTTATTCTCTCATCTGAATTCTTGGCAAGTATATTTTCAGAAAAGTTAACATCTCAACATTATCCCTCAGAAGCCGATAGCGACCTTTTGTGATGCCTGACGACACTTTGAATTTTTTTTCCATGCAAACAGTGCAAGGTGGTGGTGTCAAAATTTTATTTGCCATCTTCGACAAGAGTGGATATTGTTTGTTGCAGGTGTTCCAAAATACTAATGGGTTTTTGTCACGATCAATTAATGTATCTTTTAGATAATCTTCAATAGCTGTTCTAGGACATATATATAAAAGAACATGTCCTGACTAACTGACTGACTGACTGACTGATAATCAACGCCGAGCTCAAACGCCTGATCCTAGGAACGTGAAATTTGGAACTTATATTACTTTTATTGCGTAAGCATCCACTAAGAAAGGATTTTTGAAAATTTTGCTCCTGAGGAAAAGAAACTGAAAAACAAACTTTTTTTCTAAAACAATGTATATCTCGAAAACCAAAAATGAGGAAATTTTGAAATTTGGTATAAGGATTCTTCTTAAAAAATATAAAGATACGTGTTTTATAATTTTTTTGAAAATTTGGTTTCCCGGACCTCAAATGTGGGTTGGAAAATTGGGTTATTTGGTTTTTAAAGTAGCTGCTACTCAAAAACTGTGAATGCTAAAGGAGTAAAAATTAGTATTTAGTTTCTACTCCAAAAATAATAAAATACGTTTTTCAGCATTTTTTGAAATTTTGGTTTTCAGGACCTCAAATGTGGGGTGGAAAAAAAGTTTTTTTGGTTTTTAAAGTAACTGCTACTTAAAAACTGTGAATGCTATAGATGTCAAAATTAGTATTTAGTATTTACTCAAAAAATAATGATAAAAGTGTTTCAACATTTTTTAAAAATTTGGTTTCCAGGACCTCAAATGTGGGGTGGAAATAAGGGTTATTTGATTTCAAAATAACTGCAACTCAAAAACTGTAAGTGCTACAAATGTAAAAATTAGTATTTTGAAGTTTTGTGTCGGTTAAAAGTAGCTAAGTCCAGTTTATCATCGGCCGGGCAAAGCCGTTATTTTAGAGTCTTCACACGGGTCAGGCCAAACCTTAAATCGAAGGGGGACGGGCCGAGGTTTTTCACCAAGTATATATATATTTTAGTGATTTTAGGATCTTCAGTTGGGCCGGACCAAACCTGAAGTCAAGGTATGACGGGCCGAAGTTTTTCATCAAGTATATAGAACTTCTAGGCCTGTAAGAATGGGCCGGGCCTAATTTAGACGGGCTGTGCCGGGCCAGGAGTTTGGGTTTTTAAAACGGGCTGGGCTAAGTTGTCGATGGGCCGAGCCGAGACCTAAAAAATTGATCTCTACTATGGATGCACGGTTCAAACTCTCTAATTTCATGCGAGCGAAGCCGCTATGGGTGCTAGTATCTATATATATATAAATGAATGTTTGTATGTATAAAAGAACATGTCCTGACTAAACTTCCTGAAGTTTGGAAGATCATTTTAAAATGAACCTACTTCAATTAATTTAATAATCAACCAAATTAAAATTTCAAAAAGGAATGTGTTGAGTGCCGGCATTCTTACGCAAGCACACACTCATGCGCAGCCCACGTCTATCTGTGCTACGTCTTACTTGTGCTCCTTAGCCGGATTGGCTCACGCACCTGTTAGTGGTACTCGTAGCTTTTCTTCTTCGCCTTTCGCCATGCTGGCTTGTTATATTTTGTACTGTCCGCAATCGTTAGCCTAGCTTCGTGTAGAAATTGGTTTTTTCATTTTGCCTTTGTCGGCTCTTATAGAATTATTCCTATTTTTAGTTTACGTCGTTTTATTTATGTTGTTTGTTGTGTCGTTTTTGTAAACAATAAAGTTTATAATTAACTGTCTTCAATCCTATTAAAATACATATTCATACAAAATGACTAAAAAAAAACAAAAACTAAAATCGCTAAAACATATCTCTTTTATTTAGAACGCGGCCTCAGCATTAGCTGATGGCTGGCAATTGTAGCAGGTTGCCATCTACTTACTTTGCTTACTATTGTCGGTGATAGTATTTTTAAAATGCAATTTTGTTGATTTTGCCGTGAACATTTGTCTCTGTTGAAGATTTACTTGAAAACAATTTAAAAAAAAATTATAATCAGTTTTTATGCAGCCGAACCACGTTTACCAATCACTCAAAACTTTGCAGCAACAGTTAGGTTTTCAAAAAGGATTTGAATGTGTCGAACGATCTTGATTGATGTTTCGAGGCTGAGAGTTCCGGATCATAGGGCCTACAAATTTAATAGAGTGCCTTCCCAGTGACCAGTGGACAGATTCCAATAAAATGTTTGGGGCGTACAAAATAGTTATGAAAATCTTCTGTTGAAAAAAAATCTTGTAAAATATTGAGGTAAAAAGCGTGCACAAATTTGTGCAGGAATATTAATTATTGACATTGTTAATTGATGATTGGCTGTTGTTTATCTTAATATTTTGAGCTGAGTTGTGACTTATACATACATACATACATACATACATACATACATACATACATACATACATACATACATACATACATACATACATACATACATACATACATACATACATACATACATACATACATACATACATACATACATACATACATACATACATACATACATACATACATACATACATACATACATACATACATACATACATACATACATACATACATACATACATACATACATACATACATACATACATACATACATACATACATACATACATACATACATACATACATACATACATACATACATACATACATACATACATACATACATACATACATACATACATACATACATACATACATACATACATACATACATACATACATACATACATACATACATACATACATACATACATACATACATACATACATACATACATACATACATACTTACATACATACATACATACATACATACAAAGTTTTACACTCATTGCTCAAGTCTGCTTGGACTTCCGGGTCTGTTGATAAAGAGTGGCAAAAAGCTGAAGGCATTTTTATACCAAAGGAGAAAGTTTCAGTCGACATCAATCAGTTCAGACCAATTTCTCTTCTCAATGTTGAAGGAAAAATATTTTTTGCTGTGCTTGCCAAGAGGTTGACGAGCTATCTAACACAAAACGACTACATAGACAAGTCAATTCAGAAAGGAGGAATCCCTGGTATTCCTGGTTGCATCGAACATTCTACCATGATCTGGGAGTCTATAAAAAGAGCAAAACAGACTCGACTCAGTTTGCACGTCGTTTGGCTTGATCTTGCAAATGCTTATGGAGCGGTTCGTCACCAGCTGATTTGGAGAGCTTTGACGATGCACCATGTTCCAAAGTTCGTTATGGATATTCTACGACAGTATTTTCAAGATTTTCACCTGAGATTATCGACAAAGACGTGTTCAACCGATTTGTTTCGTCTTCAGGTCGGTATAGCCATGGGGTGCTCTATTTCTCCCATATTATTCGTGCTAGCAATGCAACTACTTCTGAATTCAGTTGGTGCAAGGGTAGAAGATGTTTATGTCGGCCGAGGTATTTTCATGCCACCTCTGAGAGCTTTCATGGACGACACGACAATTAGTTTGAATAAGTGTATTTCAATGAGACGGACACTTGATGTCTTCAGCGATCTACTCAAATGGTGCGGAATGAGTTTTAAAGCATCTAAATCGAGAAGTCTCTCCCTGCGTCGCGGTAAAATTGATGAATACACCGTTTTCTCTGTTGATGGTAACAAGATTCCAACAGTGAGCGACGAACCAGTGAAAAGTCTCGGTAGATGGTATTGTAAATCCCTGAATGACGTTGATCAGGGTGCTTCTATTCTCCGTATGGCAACTGTCTCCATGGAAAGCATTAATGCTGCTCCGCTTCAGAGCAGGTTCAAAGTGTGGATTTTGCAATTTGTTTTAGTGCCAAGACTGCTTTGGCCTTTGACAGTCTATGAAATTGGTCTGCAAGTTGTGGAGAAACTAGAAAGAAAGATAGCTCGTTTTACACGTCAATGGTTGGGTCTGCCTCCGGGATTGACGTCTGTGGCTCTCTACGGCAAAACAGCCAAGCTGAGACTTCCATTGCGGTCTTTTGTTGAAGATTTCAAGATCAGCAAACTGAGAACTCAGATGATGCTCGATAATTCAACGGATCAGAGAGTCGCTGAGGTAAAACCAACTCTAATCTCAGGAACCAAATGGAATGCTAGGGTTGAAATAGAGAATGCCACGGTTTCTCTCCAGTGGACTGAAAGGACCGGAGCAGTTCAGTTGGGGCGGCATGGTGTTGGATGGAACCACCATCTCTGGTGGTCCAAGGCAAACGCTCAGGAAAGATCAGACTTGATTGTTCAGGACAGAAAGCAAGCGATAGAAAGCGAGAGAGTTGTGAAGAGCGCACAATTGTCACAGCAAGGCGACTGGACCAGATGGGAGGAGACAGTTCAGCGGTCTCTGTCATGGGAAGATATATGGCGCTATGCTCCAGTGCGGCTATCGTTCCTCATTAGATCGATGTATGATCAGCTGCCAACAGCCAGCAATTTAAAGAAATGGAAATTAATTGAGAACGATGAGTGTCAGCTCTGCGGTCAGTCGCAGTCATTGATTCATATTCTTTCCTCCTGCTCCTATTCCCTTTCTCATGGTAGATACACGTGGCGCCACAACCTTGTTCTCCAAAAGCTGCTGGGATTTGTAAAAGAGGCCTGCCGAAAAGCCAACTCAATGGAGGTGAAACCTAGGAGGAGGATTTATTTTTTGAGAGAGGGATTGCCGCAGCTAAATCGCCCAAAAAGAACCCTCACGGAAGGAGAGAATGTTTTCCATGCGGCGAACGACTGGAGGGTCTCTGCCGATCTGAAAACGGAAAAGTGCTTCCCAGTTTCAATAAAGGAAAGTGGAAAAAGGCCAGACATAGTTGTTTTTTCGAGTCTAGCCAAGACATTTCTTCTCATCGAGTTGACAGTGCCTTGGGAAAGCAACATGGAGGCCAGTAACATCATGAAATTAGAAAGATACAGAGAATTGATGTTGGATTTGGAAGCAAATGGCTCAAGAGCTGAGCTTTTTGCTGTTGAAGTCGGAGCACGCGGTTTGGTTGGTAAATCTTTGCTAAAGTTGCTGCGGGCCCTGGGAATGTCTAACAGAGAGCGGACCCGTGCAATTAAACAGATTTCTGAAGCCGCAGAATCGGCTTCATTCTGGATTTGGTCTCAAAGAGAGAAAAAAGAAGATTTTCCAAATTTAGAAGCCGCTCTCTCCGCTCCGCAAGAATAGAATTGCTTCGTCTTTGTTTACGTGGCGATATTAAGTACCGCTACGAAAGCGAAGCCGTTATGTCGTCGAAGGTTTTCTCACTTGAATAGTCTGAATTTCTCTAAAGTCGCGAGTTTATTTGCATGACAAATATCTGCCACGATGCAAGGAATGATAGAAATTCGATGTCGGAAAAGAACAAAAACATTTTCTGCCGGAGGACGTTCGTCCGTCGAACGTGGCTCGCCCCCCTTAGAACGTCAAGAAATTAAAGAGCCGAAACGTTTGCTCGAGGGGGGGTTTTCTTCTGATGACCTACACAGAAAAGCTCTTCAGGAGTGAACACACACACATACATACATACATACATACATACATACATACATACATACATACATACATACATACATACATACATACATACATACATACATACATACATACATACATACATACATACATACTTACATACATACATACATACATACATACATACATACATACATACATACATACATACATACATACATACATACATACATACATACATACATACATACATACATACATACATACATACATACATACATACATACATACATACATACATACATACATACATACATACATACATACATACATACATACATACATACATACATACATACATACATACATACATACATACATACATACATACATACATACATACATACATACATACATACATACATACATACATACATACATACATACATACATACATACATAGATACATAGATACATACATACATACATACATACATACATACATACATACATACATACATACATACATACATACATACATACATACATACATACATACATACATACATACATACATACATACATACATACATACATACATACATACATACATACATACATACATACATACATACATACATACATACATACATACATACATACATACATACATACATACATACATACATACATACATACATACATACATACATACATACATACATACATACATACATACATACATACATACATACATACATACATACATACATACATACATACATACATACATACATACATACATACATACATACATACATACATACATACATACATACATACATACATACATACATACATACATACATACATACATACATACATACATACATACATACATACATACATACATACATACATACATACATACATACATACATACATACATACATACACAAATTTACCTTCGACACAATCAATCAAATATCCCATTCTGAACTGATTGCTTAAACCGTATTTTTGTTTTACTTCATTTGTTGTTATTTATTTGAAAATTTAAATTACATGAATTTTTCAAATAATTGTCGCTATAAAACATTTCATCTATGAAAACCTCAGCACATGTTCTCTCTCGCTTGATCGCTAATGGTGTTTTACTGAACAAGTGTGGACCAATCCCGGTGGACACTTGAAGAATCATTTTTATTTCAAACAAGACCTGACCACGTAAGATGGCTATTTTTATTCATTCTCCTACTTTTTACCGTGTCAGCCAGAAGAAATGTCGTCAGAATAAAAAAAAAGAAGAAATTGTGATGGAAGAAGAAGAGAAAACTGAAAGAAAGAAAACCAGTGAAAGAAAGAGAAACAGAACCATATAAAGAAAAAGAACCAGCAAGAAAGAATGCAAGAGAAAAGACCAGAAAGACAAAGACAGGGAGAAAAGAGAAAGAAAGATACAGAGAAATAGAAAAAGAGAAATGAAAAAAAGATAATTCAAAAATATGTTAATTCCATTAAAGTATTTTTGAATCGAAATTTGGAACGCAGGTCATTCATCATCAAGTTTAAACTTCAAACCCAGTGACGTCCTCATTCGTCATCGTCATCACGTGACCTGATGGTACTTGTTGCATTTGTAGTGTATATGAATATATTTAAGGGTTTTTCAGTAACTAAATCAAATTTTTAGAAGTGGCAACACTGAATTTTGTCAATTTTATATAAAATATTTTTTGCTAATTTTTTTAAATTTGTTTATTTTTCAAGTTTACAAATAATTGAGCAGTAATTGTAGATATAAAGTATTTTTAGTTTAGGAAAGTGGGGTATTATGGGGTACTTAACAAAAAAATATAATTTATACCATGTTATAGTGGCAGAAATTTAATTTTTTTTTCTCTGTATACCAAGCAGACATATTACTATGAGTTGATGAAACATTTAAACAAATATGATTTCATTTTTTAGAAAATAATTGAATAAAGTGTAGCATTCAAGTACCCCATATTACCCACTAGAGGTGGGGTAATATGGGGTACTTGAATGTTAGATATGTTCCAGCTTTCATTGAACCTAAATATAACAAGGACAACAAAAGTAATTGTTATAAAACAATATTGTATTGATAAAACAATAAAATAAGCAATAAAAACATTTTCAAAATATTAAATGAGGGTCCACATGTTCATTAATCACTGTCTCTACATAAGTCACAGGAAAAATTTTCATTCTCAGTTCCGGCACACTCGGTGTGTGCCCACTTCTGGCAGTCTACACACATAATCCATGTTTCACCATCATGGTCTTCAGAAAAGAGGCCACGACAGTAAATGCAAGGTGCATCATCATCTGCTTTTTGTTTTTTCGCTCTCGACAACCGTTTCTGCTTCGGTTGAGGCTGATCAGGAAACAAATTTGTTCTCTTTATTGCAGCACCTTTAGGCTGAGACTTAGGTTTTAAACTAGATTTGGATTCTATAGTCTCTGCCAACATTTTTTTGTAAGGAGTGCTGGTCAGAACTACAGTTGCACCGACACGACGTGAATTTTTTTTCTGTCTTACTTTAGCTTCACTAACGGGATACGGTATGATGTCTTCAGGTCTGGTTATATTCATCAGATCTTGGGAACTACCTTCTCCAGATGCGTGAGCCACAACAGAATCGTTTTGTAGTTCTGCAATGAGGGAATTCTCCGGAGTTGAAATCTCTGTCGTGGCTGCAGGTATGAACTCATAATCTTCAAAAACATTACGGTTGACTGGCCAAATCCCCGTTGTCGAGAAACCATTAACAGCCGTATTAAGACTTGCGGCTCGTAAATATTCCTTGCCAAAAATTGAAATTAGTTGAAATTCTGTAACGACACGTCCAGGATGTGACCGTAGCCAGCTCTGCAGTTCAGCATTGTAATAAGTAGTTAGAGGCTTCATAAAAGAAACGTCAAGAGGTTGCATTCTGTGTGTGCAATGAGGTGGCAGGCAAATCATTGTCACATGATGTCCTCTAGCCAAATCAATAACCTCTAAATTTTTAACATGTGAAGCATGTCCATCCAAAATCAACAGGACAGGTTTTTGTTCAGACGGCTTAACTGTGTCAATGAAGTGCTGGAACCATTGGGTGAATAATTCCAATTGAATCCACCCACTTTTGTGACAAGCGTATACTGAACGAGGCGGGGCCCCATTCATCAGTTCCATCTTCATCCGCTTCCGAGGAAATATAAACATTGGTGGTACAAATTGACCACCAGCACTCATGCACACAACTGTAGTCACAAGTCGACCACGTTCGGCAGACGAGAGCACTCCGACCTGCTTTTTCCCTTTTAATGCAATGATTCTGGCATTCTTCGACTGAACGGTTGTTATACTTTTTTCATCCACATTGAAGATACTGCCCGGAGTATATTTATGAATGTCTATTTCTTTTTCCAATAAATCAAAAAACTTGCCGACATTGACTTTGTTGAATGCCGATGCCCGAGCTGCAGATGTTGACTCTGGGCTCCGTATTGTAAGTTTTGGATGTCTGGCAAGAAACTGATTAAGCCAATCTTTTCCTGCCATTTCACTTTCCGTATTAAAATTATTTGGTACTCCATTTTTTTTCGCCAACTGAAAAGCAAGCCTTCGAATATCAGTTGTGGTCAAGCCAAACAGTCGCTGTTCCATTTTCAATACATAATTGGCAAGATCATGTTCCATCTCCTAGTTTAAAACTGTTCTACGTCCCAGTCGAACATTCACAGCCTCTTCCACAGAAATGTCTTGCTTACGTACCATTCTTTCTAACTTTGTCTGAGGAACGTGAAACTGCCGGCTGGCTTTTTTGTATCCCATTTCCTTATTTCGAACCGCGTTTATCGCTGCAGCCATGTGTTCAGTTGACCACTGTTTTCTCATACCCTTTTTTGCATAATTACGTGGCATCTGAAAAGATAATAAAGCAGTATAAAGTAATGACATAATAAAATAAAGGTAACAGATCAATGATGAAATGCGTGTAAAAAGTGAAGAAATCATGAATATGGTAATATGGGGCGTACCCCATATTACCCCAGCCCAGATACCCCATATTACCCCAACAGCATACCACGAATAAAATCTGTAAAATTTTGGCAAATCAACATTGTAGCGGCTGATAATTAAAAACACTGTTAAAGTATATCCCAAAAAAATAGAAATTCACAATTGTTAGAAAATATCTTACTTTTTCTCTCTTTTATGCGTAGAGAAACACAGTTGATGGAACTTAACAGAAAACGTTAAAAAAGGATTTCTAATCTATTACGTAAACTCGTAAACAAAATTGCTTTATAGGCTATGCGGCAGAGTTACATAAACAATACAACCATAGATCGCTAATTAAATATTCTTATAAAACTGTTCTTTTAATAAAAAGGTGGGTACCCCATATTACCCGAGGCCCCATATTACCCCACTTTCCCCTAACTGTAAGATCTGAAAGACGACGAACTCATACAGCATTCCTGTTAAAAGCTAAACAGGTGATTTACTCGGGTGGCACTTAGTTGGAGAAATCGGGAGTGTTTTGGGACCTGTCCTGTTACCTCACCCACACAACTGTCACACCTTTCCCTGATGCAAAATATTACGTAAATAATGGTTTAGACTATAACAATTAACCTAATATTTTTGTATAAATTAAAAGTATGACAGTTGTTTGACTATAAATTGTTAATAAAAAATTATTTTCTATTAAATAAATTATTAAAACCAATGAATAATTTTTTTTAGATCAGTCAATCAATCGATCGATCAGTCAGTCAGTCAGTCGTATTATTATTATTATTATTATTATTATTATTATTATTATTATTATTATTATTATTATTATTATTATTATTATTATTATTATTATTATTATTATTACTAGCGGGGTTACCCGGCGTTGCCCGGGGTTTTTAGAGGTTTTTCTAATGTTTGTCTCTCTCGCTCCCGTTCCCTTCTCCACTTTCCCGTTTTCGTAGCGTTCCCGGTCGCTTTTCCGCTCTCGGTCGTTTTCCAGCTCCCGGTCGCTTTCCCGCTCAGAAGTTCTGTTATCGATTTTCTCTCTTGCTCGCGTTTCCTTCCAAGCTTGCTCTCCCGATTCCAGTCGCTTTCCGCGTTCCCGGTCGCTTTCCGCGTTCCCGGTCGCTTTCCGCGTTCCCGGTCGCTTTCCCGTTCCCGGTCGCTTTCCCGTTCCCGGTCGCTTTCCCGTTCCCGGTCGCTTTCCCGTTCTCGGTCGCTTTCCCGTTCCCGGTCGCTTTCCCGTTCCCGGTCGCTTTCCCGTTTCCGGTCGCTTTCCCGTTCCCGCTCACGCTTGCTCTCCCGTTCCCGGTCATGCTTGCTCTCCCGTTCCCGGTCATGCTTGCTCTCCCATTCCCGGTCACGGTAGCTCTCCCGTTCCCGTTTCCGTTCCCGCTCATTTTCTCTTTTACATTCTTTCATAACTTCTGTTAGCCTATAAAACGCAAAATAGATTTGCTAAGACTATATATATATATATATGAATGTTTGTGGGTTAGTTTGTCTATTATAGAAACGGGAAAGCACCCGGAACGGACAGCGAGCGGGAACAGAAAAGCAAGCGTGAGCGGGAATGGGAGAGCAAACGTGAGCGGGAACGGGGCAGCGACCGGGACGGGAAAACGACCGGGAGCGGGAAAGCGACCGGGAGCGGGAAAGCGACCGGCAGTGGGAAAACGACCGAAAACGGAAAAGCTAACAGGAGTGGGAAAGCAGGTGGGAAAGGAAACGGGAGAGAAAGAGACAAACATTAGAAAAACCTCAAAAAACCTGGGCAACGCCGGGTATCTCCGCTAGTACATACATAAACACACACACAGACACACATACATGCACATACACATACATACATACACACATACATACGCACATACATATATATATAGTTCCCGCTCGCTCACCCGCTCCGCTCCGCTCATTTTGTGACGGATTTCAAAAATTTTTTTTTTATTTTTGATTTTCATTGACTCTCAAGGTTGTGTGAAAATTTCATTACGATCGGATGAATGGTGTAGCAATGCATAAAGGTCATTAACATACATAAATACATATATACAAACATTCATTTATATATATATAGATTATTATTATTATTATTATTATTATTATTATTATTATTATTATTATTATTATTACTATTACTATTACTATTATTATTATTATTATTATTATTATTACTATTACTATTACTATTATTATTATTATTATTATTATTATTATTATTATTATTATTATTATTATTATTATTATTATTATTATTATTATTATTATTATTATTATTATTATTATTATTATTATTATTATTATTATTATTATTATTATTATTATTATTATTATTATTATTATTATTATTATTATTATTATTATTATTATTATTATTATTATTATTATTATTATTATTAAACAGTTGATAACGCTACTTGTGTTGACAATTCAGCATTTTTAATGAACATATTTATATACTATTCTAGTCTTCAACATGGACGTCAGCAAAATTTGAACAATTTCTGAAAGAGAATTGAAAAAATATTTAATTTTCTTCAAAGTTTAAAAAAGTATTCATTTATTATTTAATATATAACAACTAAGCCGTAGAAAACGAGGTTTTTCACAAATCCCTTATATTTCAGGATTTGTCGGCTTTTCCTTTATTGCAAAGTTTTCTTTTAAATCGACATTTGTTAAATTTATATTTGTAAACATTTATATGATTATGTTTGATTTGTTTTTGTTTTAAACAAGTAAATTAAAAACGAATTTTTAAAACCCAATGCTTTTATATGTAATTAAAACACAAATTTTGCAATCAATTTTTTCTTATATTACTCTTTTATTTTATATTAAAGTCGAAATATCTTAATTATATCGAAATATCGAAATTAATTAAAATTAACTAAATTAATTGACTTATTGTAAAACTAATAATTGAATATTGCATTGTCTTCTATTTTGAGCATGTATGCAAAATTTGAAAAAAATCTATCATCAGGAAGTGACTCAAAAATTGATTGCAAGATTTGAAACAGACAGAGAAACAAACAGAGACGACGAGTTAATAAAAGCATTGGTAAAAATAGATAATTATTGTTTTTAATCCCAATTATTTTTAAAATATATCTTACTTCAATAAAATGCATTATCATAAAGAGCGAGCCTAAATTTCAAACTTCAGCTCGATTAAAATGAGCGGGAAAGCGAGCGAAAACAGGAGTTGAAGAATTACAGAGAACAGGAACATGAAAGCAAGCGGGAACGGAAATGCAACCGAGAGCGAAAGAGGAAGCGGGAAAGAGAAAGCGACCGAGAGCGGAAAAGCGACCGGGAGCGGAAATGCGACCGGGAGCGGGAGAGCGACCTGGAGCGGGAAAGTGACCGAAAACAGAAAAATGAGCGGGAGCGGGAGAGCGACCAGGAACGGGAACAGGAGCGAGAGAGAAAAACGATAGAAATACCTTTTAAAAAACCCGGGCAACGCGGGTATCCCGCTAATTACAAATACTTTTTTAATTTTCCTTTCGAATTAAAATAGTTTTTGTTTTATGTAACAAATAAAATTTACATAGATTTACATAAAACTGTAATTTTTTAGTTTGAAAATTTATATTCTAAAACAAAATAGTTGTCTTTTATGCGACATATAAAATTAACATAAAATTAATAAGTTTGGATGATCTTGTCCTAACCAACTCAATATATGGTTTCAAAAAATAGATAACGGCTTTCTTTAATACGCTTTTATGCTTATTAGAATAATTCAATTTTATCTAGTTATCCATAAATATCATTTAAATGGCGTCTAAATAAACCTTCAAAGAACTTTCAAATGGAAAGACAAAATAGATAGTTTTGTGATTGTGGTATTATTGATGCTATCTAAGTCGTCGTGATGACATTGTTGATGTTCTTGATGCTTCTGTGTTGAAATTTCTAACGTCATTTTTGATAGCCATGCAGCCGTTGAGAATAAAATTGCAATTGAGAGTGATGGTGCTGATAATGATGATGTTTTTACTTATAACTTTAGTGCTGTTGTTGAAGAAAATGATTTTGTTGTTGTTGATAATGATCAAAATTCTGTTGCCGATAATGAAGTGTTATTCTGATGATGTCGCTGCTGATGATGATGATTATGTTGGTGACTGTGATGTTGAAAATAAAGAAGCCTCAAATTAACGAGATGGACGCCGAAGCTGTTCGGGTTCGCTTCCTCCATTTAAATATTTCTAACATTTATCATCTTCATTACTGGGAATAAAAAATACGAAATTTTATCAGAGTTGTTATTAATTGGAAAGAATTATGGGTGGTCGCCGTTGCAAACAACATTGAATTTGCAATTAAAACTAATCTTTTTCTTTTTATTGAAATTTTCATATCAACTGATAATCAAATATAAAATTTTGTTTAATACAATCCGTCAATTTATATTATATATTTATTTGTCTATATAAATAAAAAAGTAACTATTTGTTTGTAACAAGTCGATGATTTCCAACAGTTCTAGACCGATTTTTCTGAAATTTTGACATTAAGGTTTATGGCATTTTATGAAATTATAATCCTTATTCTTTATTTTACGTTTTATAAAGAATATATAAATATAAATATATAAATAAATATATATTTATATATATACATTTTAATAAATATAAAAAGACGATTTTCTAAAATTTCGTTAGTTGCTTTTGTAGGAAACAATCATTTTTTTTTAAATTGACAAAATTTGTACATTAAACTTTTAATAAAAAAATCAAAATAATTTATAAGGCAAAACAACGTTTGCTGGGTTAACGGAAACGGGAGAGCAAACGGGAACGGGAGAGCAAACGGAACCAGAGAGCAAACGGGAACGAAAGAGCAAGCGAGGAAGGAAACGGGAGTAAAAGAGAAGAACGATAGAAAAACATTAAAAAATCCCTGGCATTTTATACTCGATAGCTCTTTGAGATTGATATTGATTTTCTTGAATTGTCATAATTTTGTACATTAAACATTTAATAAAAAAACCAAAATAATTTATAAGGCAAAACAACGTTTGCTGGGTTAGCTAGTATATATATATATATATATATATATATATATATATATATATATATATATATATATATATATATATATATATATATATATATATATATATATATATATATATATATATATATATATATATATTGTTCTTTTAGGCAAACTCGATTGAAAAAAGTGGCGCACTTGGCTGAATCGATTTTATTTTTAATTTTTTCCAATACTCTAAATCGGTTTAAAAATAATTTATTCCCAAACACAAACTCCATAATCTTATAGGCTAATAGATCTATTTCGGCAATTTTTTGCCATCATCAGAGCCGTTTAACTTTTTAAAATAAAATGCAGTGACTAAATGGTAAAAGATACAACTAATTGAAAGGAATTAAAATACAATTTAAATTCATTATATACAAATGTAACAACATAAAAAATATTTAAATTAAAATAATTATAATAATAACAGTAATAACTAAATAATTAAGATCAGTTAGTAAAGCCTTTAGCAACGGAATTACAGTCAACTTCAAGGACGTGACTGGAAGAAGAATCACATACATTATCTATAACCTTTGAAACACAAACGTCTGGTACAAAACATTCATTTAACGAAGAAATACCTGAAGAAACATTGGCACTATTAACATGCATATTTTTAACAGAAGTTGTAAATGAGTTAAAACATTTATTATTATTATTATTATTAGTTTTATTACTATTTAGAGAACCAAAAAGTTTAAGAGTTAAATCAAAAGAATACCATTGTTTATTAATTAAAGGCTTACATTTATTAATAGCTAAAGCTTCTTTTAATTTTAACTTAATGGGTTGATTTTCTTTCATTAGTATACTGGTGTTATCAATTAGAAATTTATGTGATGGTTTGATTGAATGTTGTATATATATATTGTTATATCTATGGTACTGATTTCACTTTTCCCATCTATTGATATCCCGACAAGTATTTTTATTAACATTGAATATATTAGAAGGTATAAGTAGCATTAACCAAGCTTTATTTATTATCGTCCAATAAACTACAAAACCATTCTTCTGGACCTGTAATACGATTTGACAAGATTATAACACTGGTGTCTTGAAGTGAGATTAGAAGAATGGTTTTGAAATCATTGGATGAGCTTTGGGCAAGTGAATTGAAAGACGAGCTGGAGAAACGTGGCCTGAGCGATACAGGTAAAAAGGACGAACTTAAGGAACGCCTCTTAGCCGCGTTAGTGAATGAAGGCTATGGACCTGACAACGATGAATATTTATTCGATATTGACGAGGAAACTGTGGTTAAGCGGAGAAAATTAAAAAGAAAATTGCTGGAGGAAGAAGGACAACAAGCGAGATGAAACATACCAGCACAGGGGAAAACAAGAGAAGGAAAGATTCTTGGCCACGAAAACAAAGTAGCAGCAGCCGGTACAACTGTTGAGAGTTTGGTCGCAGAATGTGACGGATGACGGCCGTACAGACTGCACAGGTCAGGTGGGTCATGATGATGAGCCTGTCAAAGACGGTCATGATAAGGAACCTTGCAAAGATGTTCAAGATGAACCATGCAAAGATGGTGATGACGAGCCTGGCAAAAATGGTGACAATGATACAGTCGGTTTGGACGTCGACAACAAATCTAAAGAAGATGAAAATAATGTTGAAAAAGGAATGCAAAACGATGAGGATGAAAGTGACGATGATGATTATAATAATGGCAATAACAGCGATGGCTTTCACCCATACAGCGATGGTTCTGAAACGGAAGCCTCCATAACAAACGACAGCACCAAATATTCAGGGTCAGATTTAAGTGACGAATCTGACTCGGATGAAGCAACAGAGGATTTAGAAACGGACAAAACTCCAATGGAGAAATACGTCGAAGCTAACTTGACAAGAAAAAAGACACTGATTTGAGAGACGATGGCGATGATTTGAAGAAAGATCCACTGGACGATACAAAAGTTGACACCAATGAAAGAGACTAGTTGGAATGTGAAATGAAAACGTTCGATTGTAGCTTGGAAGAAAACAAAGATGATGGCGATGAACTTCTCCAAAACAACAATAGCAATGCCGCCAGGAAAAACTCTGAAAAAGATGAACCAAGAACAGAGAACGGTACCGAGGATTCTAAATCAGATGAATCCACAGAAGATTCTAGATCAGATAAACTAAGAGTCATTTTAAAATCAAATAGCAGTTTGAAGAAGGGATTTATCGGATTTATGGAACGTGTTTTCGAAAAACCTTTTGAAGAGTTTCTTGAGAAAGAATTTGAGGAGTTGAGGAAAAAAAGACCAGCCATGGAATATTCGATGGAAAGATATCTCAGATATTTTCATGAAAAAAATATGGCGGATATTCGATGGCGAGATTGGGTTATGGAAAACAATGTGCTGAATATTCAATAGAGAGATACCTCAGATCGTGCAATAAAAAAAGATGAAATATGATTTCAACAAAGATCTAAAAGATGTGACGGAAGAAGAAAAAGCAGACAGTTCCGATAAACCGTGCAAAGATGTTCAGGACGAAGCTTGCAAAAAACGCTGTGATGAACCGTGCAGAAATGGTGATGATGAGCCAAAGAAAGACTCTGTTGATGAGCCAAAGAAGGACTGGAAGAAGCTGCGTCAAACGGTCAAGAAACTTGACCATGTTGTTTGCGAATTGCGGTCAAGGCCACGAGTAAAGATCAAAGTATTTTGTGTTTGTGGCCGAGTCGCATTTTCCAAAAGCGACTATGCTGTTCGAGACAAACAGGATTAAGAAGGGGGAAGTGTTATATCTATGGTACTGATTTCACTTTTCCCATCTATTGATATCCCGACAAGTATTTTTATTAACATTGATTATATTAGAAGGTATAAGTAGCATTAACCAAGTTTTATTTATTATCACCCAATAAACTACAAAACCATTCTTCTGGACCTGTAATACGATTCGACAAGATTATAACAATATATATATATATATATATATATATATATATATATATATATATATATATATATATATATATAATCTCTTAAAGAGATCTCTAAATCTTGACGGGATGCCAGTTGACTTGAAATTTGATTTCGTATTAACGTCACGTGGTCTAGGATTGCCCGGTGCATGCCGGTTTATGCCGTGGTATAAAAGTATGATTGAGAGCAGAAGAAGGTGTTGTGTTGTGGCGTCTTATGATTTTATCGGCTTCATTTTGGAAAGGATAAGAAAGCATTCGTACTGCCAATTCGAAGAATTTAGGTTTGTTATTTATTTAATAAAATATACATAAGTTTACATTTTATGGGCTGGTGAATTAATTTATTTTTAAGTGAACTATTTAGTTGCTAAGTTTTATTTTTTCTGAAGTAATTTATGTTATTAATATTCATATTATTCATTTCAAAACAAATTTTTTAGTGCGGAAAGTTTTATAAATTAAAATGAAAACATTCAATTTGATTTATTATCACCAGTGTCATCAAATCTATTATATCTTTAATAATAAAATATTCATATTCCACCTAGAAAGTTTTTCCATCATTATCATCACCATCACAACCACCACCATCATCATCATCAGCACCACGACATGATCTTGAAACGACGGAGTTAACTAAAAGCGCGCAATAAAAGACCTTGAACGCAAATTAGTAGGGTGAAAAATTATTTTTTTTTATTTTCTTCTCCTGAGACTATTTTTATTCCGTTTAATTAAAACTCTCGAAGAACATAAATTGAAGGAAAAGCAATTGGATCTCTTTGAATATATTTCCCAGACAGTCTAAGTCTGTCTGGCATTTTCAATTCTAGCTTATTTCAAATACGCAAATCTTTTCAGTAAAAATTTAAATCTTTCAAATTAGAAAAATTCAATGAATTTTTGAAAAGTTTATAAGATTGAGAACAACTTTTTTAAATGTTTTTGCAGGAGTTTGAGATCCAGAAAGCTGTTGAAATGTTCTATTGTTAGTTAGTAGTGCGAGTGTATCAATCAGTTTCATAAACAAGATGATGAATTTACATTTATTTATCTTTGTTTCCTTTTTTTAATTTACTGAATTTTAAGTGCCAGATTATAAGTATTTCAACCAGAGTACTGATATCCGATCGGATATTGGATATTCGGTACATCTCAAGTTTAAAGTGTAGAACCTACATTGTAAAATGTAGAACCTACACTGTAAAGTGTAAAACAAAAACTGTAAAATTTAGAGCCCGCACTGTAATTCGAGAGAGTTGTACTGAATTCTAGATAAAGATAAATTCTGCATAACGTCAGTTGCGTCTAATAAACATTTTTTATACGCTTCTACAAATTGAATTGAATTGGCATTACTGATTGAGTAGGAAATGATTTCTTGGAAGGAAGATATCGATCCATTCCTATTTTATGCTAAGTTTTATGACGGACCCATGACCCGGTTTGCAGAGAACAAACAATGCTGTGTCATGAAATATTGAGAAATTATAAAACTGCAGACATATTTCACAAGCGGCTCTTAATGCTTTAATCGAACGTCAAGGAGGGAGCTTACCAACGAGGGAAGGATTTAGAAAGAAAAGAAGTAGGAGGATGTGCTGCCTGATTGGATCCGTTTCCGTGTAGATGTTAATTTCGTTCGAAGCTGGAAAATAAAATAAGTCAAATAAAAATAAAATAAAATAAATAGAAATAAAATAAGACAAATAAAAACAATGAATAAACAAGCAAACGAACGAAAAACATCTCTTATCGATGTATCTAATGAAAGACTCTCATTTAATTCCAACAACCATTCACTCCATACGTGATGCCTTTCAATGGCGCGCTGTCTAAATTGAAAGGAAAGCGAGCAGACAGACAGACAAACAGACAAATAAATAGACATGCATGCAAGCGAACGGACAAATAACAAAACAGAAAGAAAGAGATAATTTGATGAAGAAAAATGAACGCCATTTTGTATTTCCTGGAAAGAAGCGTCCACAACAAGTAGTCAGCAATTTAAAACGGTCTGTCTGTTGATGACATGTAAATACTACTTGGGTGGGTGGTACGTCTGCTTGCTGTGAGCGGAGTTATTTTTTTTTGTTCTGACAAAAACACATCGCCATCATTCTCTTCGCCTCAAATGCAGGCAACCGGAAAAACTCGGCGATATCGATGGCCGGAAGCGACCGCGTGTCACAAAAGAGCGTGGATGATTTCGAATTACTCAATACGGTGCTGTAGTGGTTTTTTGTGATGATGATGATGGTGATGGTGGTGGTGGAGATGGTGGTAATGATGACGATCATGGTTACCCTGATAACGGTGGTGGTGGTGGTGATGATGACGACGACGATGACGATGATGATGATGATGAAGGTGATGATGATGATGGTGGTGGTGATGACGATGATATAATGGTGGTGATTATGGCTATGAAATTTCAATGGTAGTAATAAAACAATTTAATCTCAACAATGACCAAACTCATGAAATAAAAGTTCATTGAAATATCATTTGGACCGTCGGACATGTCATTTGAAGCAATTTATTTCATTGGTATCTACTTCTGTTCTACCGTTCGCATAAAAAACTATTTTATATACACATTTAAATTAAATTAAAATAAATAAAGTTTTATCTACATATACATATACATATGTTTGTTTGTTTGTTTGTCTTCTATAAAAACCGTTGGATTAATTTTAACATTCCTCCCTCACAGGGAAAAAATAGAAAGTAGGGTAGATTGTTATTTAAAAAATGTTTTGATATTTTTTATGACCAAAAATATTTTAAGATCAAAAGTGCCTATGTACGAACATCAAAGTTTATTGCGTAACAAAAAAGAAAGAGAGAAAGAGAGAGAGAGAGAGAGAGAGAGAGAGAGAGAGAGAGAGAGAGAGAGAGAGAGAGAGAGAGAAAGAGAGAGAGAGAGAGAGAGAGAGAGAGAGAGAGAGAGAAACAGAGAAAGAGAAAGAGAGAAACGGGCTGGTACGTTTTTAAATATTTCAACATAATAACTATTTTTATTTCAATACATTAAAACTTAAAAATAATTCAAATTTTTTAAAAGCTTTATAAATATTTCAAAATAATAACTTTTTATTTCAAGACATTAAAGGTTAAAAATATTTTAAATTTTCGTTAAAGCTGGATTTCTTCCAACCATAAAGAGAACTGATTAGTTAATACAAATCGGAAAGATATAAATTAAAATATTAAGAAAAAGGCAGCAATATAACAAGTCAAAACAAAAAAAAGTTTTTTAAAAACACTTTTATATTTTTACAATATGCAAATCAATTTCTAAATGCAATAATAATTTTATAATTGCTTATAAAAATAATTTAGTTAAAATTTTATTATGTTTTTGACTATTTAGAAGCTCAAAACTTCTAATAGAAAAATAATTCAGCAGCACAAAAATAAATGAAAGATTGAATTAATTTCTGTGGTTTCGAACGTCGTAACTTTTTTTCATTTCATTTATTAGGGCGCTACATTATATCATAGCAGCGCTACATTATATCATAGCAGCGCTACATTATATCATAGCAGCGCTACATTATATCATAGCAGCGCTACATTATATCATAGCAGCGCTACATTATATCATAGCAGCGCTACATTATATCATGTACATGGAATCACACAGTTAAATTGAACTGTCTGCTCTTCCATCTATCTTCGATTTATAATTTTATAAAATTGATCTAAACTTCTAATTTTGAATTGTTAGCGAGAATCGCAGACGGAACTGGAAATATATAAATAATTAAATAATAAAATTTCTATTTTGAATGTTCGTGTTGGCTCAGATCTCTCTGCGGGTTAGCCCTGTATTGCAGCTCATCCGGGATCGGCTAACTTTTGTCTTAAACGCTGAAAAAGTGACAAAGACGTAATAATTAACAATAACAACAAACTTATTTTAAAGTAAAAAACTAACTATTTCAAAATTTATGAAAATTACGCACTAAAATCAACAATAATTAACCTAATTTAAAAACAAGTAAAGGAAAAACAAGTTTTTCAACACAAACTTTGATTTTAATTACACTAGATTTAGAAATACAAAAGATGCTCAAATAATTTTTTTAATCGAATCATGTATTGTCATCCAATATAAAGCTATGCTGAAAGTTTCAGCTTCCTAGCTAGTCAAAAAGCTGGTTAAATTTTACTTGCAAGATTTGTGTACAGAGAAAGCTACACAGACACACATAAACAGAGATTGTAACCTAAATAAAAGTTTGTAAAAATAAGTGAACCATACGAGTATAAATGAGGACAAACTGCCGAAATGCTAAAATAATGTATCCATGGTTACCTGGATAATTCATCAGGGGGCGAAAACAAGATCAACTCACCTCAACAGCACTGTTTTTTTTAACAAAAGCAAACCGCAGTAGAAAAGTAGATAAAAAAATTAAAATACGAAAACAATACGCAAAATAATTAACAGGGTTCCTTATGAGCACACAAAAAACAAATTCGAGGGAGGTAAGCAAGCATTTTAGCGCAGTGAGTCAAGTGAGTGCCAAAGACTGATAAAAAAATAAAAGGGTTTAATTATTAACTGACTTATCTCAAAGCTGGTTAAGATAAATAAAAATTAAATTAAATTAAGTTACGAAGAGAATAAGTAAAACCAATCACTTGGTAGCAACAACCAGCAAAATACCTAACTACAGACAGTCACAAATACGCCCACACAAAAAATTGATATTAACATAAATTAATTAATTTAAATTTTTGTATGCATTGAAAATCTGCGTTACCATCTCTGTAAAAGTAATAAAAAAGATTTGAAATTAATCCGTTTTTACTTTTAAATGAGACCAGCAATAAGACTTCAATTATTTTATATTTTAGTATTTAAAATACATTTGAAAATATTGAAGACGCATTTTCTTGTTTGAAATTTCTAAATAAATATCAAAATTGTTATTTTTATTTAAAAAAAAAGCCAAAATTATAAGTTTCTTTTTTAAATTATAGTAAAGAATAGAATAAAAGACTTTACGGAATCTCATATTGCAAAACTTTCTTGGGCAGGGAATTCTTTTTTACGGCTCAGGTCAACTCAGTCTTTCATGCCTCTGTGATTGAAAAATGATTACCAACTTAGACTGTGTAATAATAAGGAGCATCTTGTGAAAAGCGTGGATGGCAGGTAAACTCTGTGTAATCTTAACGTGCTGCTTCCTGGCGCCTTAGTCGCTTGCCAAGGTACTTTAAATGCAGTATATTATTATAATATTATTATTTGTTTTAAAAATAAATTATAAAGTATTGAAAACGCATTTAAATTTTTTTTTTATTAACTTCACTTACCTGTTACTTTGGCTTGCTTACCTGTTTGCTGACAAATCTTGGAAGTGAAAAATAACAAACTTCTCATCATCCAATCAAGCTTAAATTTCAAATATAGACTCGTTTTTTGTAACAATGCATTTTAAAAAATTTATAACATATGGAAAAAATAATTTTACTTTTCATTTAAAAAAATAAATGTTTTATCTGTGTTTTAATTAACAAACTTAAATACAAGAAATTAAAAAAATTATTTTTATTTCATTTGAAATTTCTAGAAAATCAGCGTTATTGATGGTTTTGTACAACGTTTTACTTAACTTGCATTTGTCTCTGTTCAGATAAATTTTGCAATCATAGTTTAGACCATTTTCCAATAGGTTACAGCTCTGAAATTTGTGATATAGCTCTGAACCCAATGACAATTCAATATTCTACAAGGAGCTTCATTTGTGGGGCAGGTTTACCCCCTCCCCAAGTATTATAAAAAAGCTTTTTAATGTAAAAAAAATAAAGACGGAGTTTTGAAAAATTGTTGGAAAATGTACATCCGACTAGCCATTCCTTTTTTGGTTATTAAGGGGCAAATGGCGGTTCTCCCATATAAAGAATATTTTATATAAAATAAATTAAAACGAATTTCTAGAAAATTGGTAAAAAATGTACTTTCAAAAACCCCCCTCCGGTCATCAAATATTTGTGGAGGCACAAAGTATAGATTTTGAATTTTAGAAACTTTTTGGAAAATGTATTTCATACATTTATAGATTTTTTACCAATTACAAAATTTTACCCATTAAAAACTAAAAAATAGAAAATAATTTTACATTAAAAAATACAAATTTTATTTACTTGCAATGTTGTTTGTTTGTTTAATTTAGCGCAGATGTTGTTTTTGAAAACACCGCTACTCGTCCGATCAACGAAGTTAAGCAACGTCGAGCTCGGTTAGTACTTCGATGAGTGACATTAAATACAATAATAGGTTTTAGATAAAAAAAATTTAAATGCTAGTGTATACAAAATTCTTTTAGACACTAAAAATGAAAAAATAATAAAATATAAAAAAAGTTTTTTAAAACCAACGCTTGTTAACTAATGTACTAAAAGATTAAAAAAAGTGTACATATTGAAATGTTTTAAATTTTTTCAAGCGTTTGTTAAAAATTATATTTTATATAATTTATTATAAGAAATAAAATGTTATTATTTGCCTTAAACACCGCAAAATAATTTTTTTGACCACTTAAAATTTTGATTAAACACACATATTTAGGTTACAAATGGCCGTTAACAAAAGGTGTCTTACATACTATAACAATGCCCATGATATGCCTTCAATAAACATATAACAGTTATATAAAAATTAACCAGAAAAAACAAGTCTTTTCACAAATTTTTTATATTTCAGGATTTGCCGGCTTTTCATTTAATGCAAAATTTTCTTTTAAAACATTTTGTCTATTTATATATGTTAACATCTATATATTCGCGTTTTTATTTTTTTAATCTATGATGTTAACTTTACCGCTGGTTTTTCTTGCTTGCTTGCTTGAATGTTTGCAAACCTTGAATGTGAAAATTAAATAACCTCCCGTTATTTAAATGAGCTGTAATTTGAAATATGAAATATAGGCTCACTCCTCTTGACAATGAATTCTATTAAAATAAAACAATTTTTTGAAAAAAATTTTTTTAATTAAAAATAAAAATTATTTATGTTTTAAAAATAAATCAAAATACAGTTGAATTAATGTTTACATAGAAAATTTCAAAATTTGCGTTTTGAAAGAATATTTTTGCAATAAATGAAAAACCATGAAATGCAAAATATAAAGAATTTTGAAGGAAAAAACTTTTTACGACTTATTTGTTTTTGTTTTAAAAAAAATTTAATTATTATTTTAGTTATAATTTGTTTTTTTAAGCTTTCAAATTTTAATAAAATAACATTTTCATAAGGAGTGAGCCTATATTTCATATTTCAGCTCGATTAAAGGACGGGGAGTTATTTAATTTTTATTTTCAAGGTTTGCAAACATTCAAACAAGCAAGCAAAACCGGCAGTGAAGTTAATATAAGAAGTTTAAAACATTCAAAGTTATGAGTTGAAATATAGTAAATATGGTAAAAAAAAGATATTTTATTAAACTTTATACCAAACAGAAAACAAGACAACTCAAATCAGCGTAGCTCATTTACTCAGCTCAAAATAAAACGTCTAGAGACCGTATGCATGCGCTGTGGTTGGTTCTAAGCAAGTATGTCTCGATATAACTACTAGTTATATCAAGTTATAACTAGTTATATCAAGACATCTTTGGTTCTAAGTTTTGGAACCAGCATATGGAAACCAGCAGCGATTCTCCAGCTGTCAATCGAATCGTTCAAATCCGTTGGGGTTTCTAAACGAACTTTTTAAACGTAAGGAAAAATCTGTAGAAATAAATCAAAAGGTTATTTTATTAATACAAAAACAAGTAAACAAACAAGACGTCTGAAAAGAAGACTAGTATAATATTGAAGATAATATTAAATACAATATTGAACATAATATTGGTTATAATATTAAATATAATATTGGATATAATATTAAATATAACATTAAATATAATATTGAATATAATATTGAATATAATAAGGAATATAATATTAAATATAATATTGAATATAATATTAATTATTGCAAAACTACTCGAATGCTTTCAAGCCCGTTTTAAGCTCAACAACACTGTACATCCCTATTAACAAATAATAAAAATGAGTTGTTGTCAATTTTATCCAGCTCACGTTCACTGATTGTTCACTATTTCTTTTAAATCTTTAAAAGCGGTTCTTAATGGTGGCTGTTATGTTATCAGATAGATATAATAATTTGTTTATTAAAAAAACCATTAGGTGGTTTAAAATTAAAAAATATCACACATGTTTTTCACTACAACCATAGCTTGAACACAAAAATATAACAAAAAATATGACCATGGCCAGCCACAACGCCGGAAATGATAACTTCCTCGAAGGAGCAATTGGTCAAATAACTGCAACGTCTGTTGAAACTCACGTTGTCACGGTGACAATGCTTTTACCGAAAGTGGAAATTTTTGCTTTAAAAATTAATCGGTTTATTGTTAGAAGAATTTTTTACGGAATCAACAAAAAATGATTTTGTGGAGGAGATTTATAAAAACAATACAATAATTTAGTTTTTTTACAACGTTCATTTATAGAAGTAATGAATAACACGAAAAAATTATCAAAAAAAAACATTTATGGATATGTGTGTGTATTCAGGTGCTGAAAAACGTCATGGAATATTTAGAGATGATGTTCAAAAGTTAACCACTAAAAAATGAAAAATTAATTTTTTTGAGTTTAAAATGATTATTTTTAACACAATTTTGTTCCAGCTATCTTTATGACACGACTGTCATCTTATGTTGTTTTCCACTGTTAAAACTCAGAGTTGATGAAAAAAAATTGCTTGTCACAATAGGAGTGCCTGAACGTTAGTTCTGCCTTCAATTGGATTTTGTTCAAAACATTTGGATGGAAAAACGGTTTTTGGGTAAAATTTAAAAAAGAGATTATTTAGAAACCAAAAGTAGAAATGCGTAAAACGTTTGAATCAATGAAATCAAGTCTAGAAAACGGAGAATGTAAAGAGAGTGTGAGGAGCCATTTGTTCTCGGTTGATTCGTGGATTGATTTATGCCCTCAGACCGGTCGGACCAGAACCCGCTTCTCATTCATGACCTTTTTGGACTTTGATGAATGTTCTTCACATGTGAAGTCTTATTATCCATATGCGTGATGTATTTCTTCTTCTCCATTGCCGAAGTTAAAGATTTCTATAATTACTTTCAGTCAGTAGTGCATCTGAGTCAGGTAGCTAGCAGGACTCTATGCGATTATCATGGCGTTATATATATATATATATATATATATATATATATATATATATATATAAAAACTGTCTCTCTGTGTGTTGCTTTACCATTCATCCAATCGTAATGAAATTTTTATAAAACCTTGAGAGTCAATAGAGACAGGTTTTTGTGAAAAAAAATTGATATCGGTCACAATATGAGCGGGAGCGGAAACGAGAAAGCAAGCTAGAACGAAAAAGCGACCGGGAGAAAAAGAGCGACCGGGAAAGAGAAAGCGACAAGGAATGGGAGAGCTAGCAAAAGCGAGAAAGCGACCGGAAACGGGAAAGCGACCGGAAACGAGAAAGCGACCGAGAACGGGAAAGCAAGCTGGAACGGGCAAGCGGGAAAGTAAACTGGGAAAGAAATGATAGAAAAACCTCAAAAAATTCCGGGCAACGCTGGGTACCCTGCTAGTATATATATATATATATATATATATATATATATATATATATATATATATATATATATATATATATATATATATATAGGCTTATATGTTCAACTTTTAACAGATTTTAATAGTTTTGATGCCTAAAATGAATAGAGCAAAATTCAGGTTTAACTGTTTTTTTTCTAAAGCTAATTGAAGTAAAATTAGATTTAAAACAACAAACCGTAAAAACCAGATTTATTTTAAGAGATTCCTTATATTTCTAAATTTGCCGGCTTTTCATTTATTGCAAAAAAAATTTAAAGACTTTTCCGGAATTTATATGTGTAAACATTTATTTGATTTTATTTAATTTCATCAAGTGCGAAGAAACATAAGATTCTCAGATTTATTGCAGCCGGACGAGTGCCAATCGGAATGTATGAGCCCAGTGCCACTAAAAAGATGCTCGCCTGTTGCTTGGTGCATTGGTAATCTAGTTGGTTGTGAACTCACAGGAAAAGCCAACTTCTTTACACCATTTTCATTTTATTTCAAACTGCTTTTCTGTTATTAACTGTTAATTTAGAAAAATCCCAAACCAAAATTTTATTCAAACTTCCACCCATAATCGTAGAGAAACGTAGAAGAAACTAAAGCAAACATGGAGTGAGTGGATAAGTGTAAATCGCTGGTTTTGCAATTGTTCCATATCTGCATATATTAATTTGAATCAAATATAAACTAGACTACTTAGTAACTTATTAGTAATAGTGAAGTTTACTCTGAGGGAAAAGCTCAGAAGGAGCAATTAGAAATATGCCAATATGAGCTGAGTACCGTTTTTTTTTATATTATAGGTAATTGTGCTTAGTTTGGATTGTGCTGGAATTTAATGAAGAACTTTTTGCAAAATAAAACGTGGAAGCAGTACGGGGAGATGGGACAAATATGGGGATATTCTGCGATAATTTGATTTAATAAAAAAAATTCTGGCTCACTGTCACATTTTAGTTTTTGCTAAATTATGATATATTTTTATGTGCTCTTCAATTATTTCAATTTAATTGCAGTTTAACTGATACGTTCCAGCCATTGTGAAATATAGCAAAAATAACGTGATAATTTTTTATTATTTGAAAGTGCTACACAAATTAATAAATAAACAAGTTTTAAAAATCAATAATCGGTAATTATCCGATTAAAATTATCGGTAATCAACTCTAGTAGCAATATATCTAAAACAGATGGTGGATTTTAAGAACCGATTTCAAGTAACAAAACATTTATTGCACTTTTAACTTGACAAGACAGATGTGTTACAAACAGACTACACAGTTTCAACCGTTTGAATGTTCAATGAAGCGATATTGTTTTTCAATGGTCGCGCACCAGGTCCATTATGTAGCAGTGTCGGGTTCGAATCACCACTAAAACTGCAACTGATCTTCGCACCATTCTATCCAATTGTGCTCAAATTCTACAAATACCAGAAATAACCACATGTAATAATTTAGTTGATTAGAAAAACCTTTAATAATTTAACAACGCAGCTACAAGGATGAAGTATTTTTTTAATTAAATAAAAATGAAAAAAAAAACTATTTTAAATTCATGAAAAAAGAATTCTTTGCCGTATGTAAGAAACTTTTGAAACTTTTGAAATGGATATTCATCACAAAACACAACAAATCATGAAAGTGCTGTTGAAATTGTATTAAGTTGAAGTTCTTTCAAACTTTTTTTCAGTTGTTAGATTTCTTTCAAGAACATTTCTTTAGCTGGCTTCTCTGGGAATTCGAAAACACTTCTATGAACAAAAGCATCAAAGTGCATATATATATATATATATATATATATATATATATATATATATATATATATATATATATATATATATATATATATATATATATACATATATATATATATATATATATACATATATATATATATATATTTAATTGTATAAATATATAAGTGTATATATATATAAAAAACACTAAATCAATTAGCAAATAAAATAAACTTTATAATTATTGCCTGAGAGTGAATTCTTGTAATATGTATTTTTATTATATTTCTAAGGTGTAATTAATTATGTCATGTATAGAAATGTTTTTAAATCTTTTTTAGTCATCTTACACCATGTGTTTAAAAAGTGAATTAGCATTAGTTAGGAAAATACCAATTATTTCCTGTCACTGATCATAACCGTAATTCAATCTGTTTGTCTCATTTTCTCCTTTTTTATATACGCTTCAGACTGGCTTGCTTTATACGTGGTGGATTTGATAAAAAATGTATGCGCTGTAAGTGTATAATATAACAGCGTAATGTCTGTGTTTTAAATGTAGTCTATGTATAATACTCCTATACATTGCCACCGCTATGCGATGTAAAATATAAAAATTATATGTATATATTACTTCACGTGTATAGAAACCTGAACGCTTACAATAGACAGACCGAGAACAATTCTGTAAAAATCTAGCTGATGACCCGTATCAGTCGGTCAGGCATGGTCTGCCGATGTGTTGGATTGTTTCGTAGTCGAGAGCGTGTGACGCGTGCGAATGTGACAGCTGGTAATGTCTTGTAGCGATGTGTGGTGCTGCATGACTGGTTGTCATTCGTTGTCTTCATGCGAGTTGTGACAAGCCGTTATATGTTTCTGTCACGTGTGTAGAATGTGATAAATTTCGAATTGATACAACGGCATCACATTTGTGTTTTTTAAGGTAACAATTCGGGAAAAATTCAAAGATTTTATTGTAGGATAATAATAATAGTAGAGAAATAAATACATCAGTTTTAGACTAAATGATGTAAGATGTGTTCTCAACATCGAATCTAAGATTTTAGAGGCTTCAGCTAGTGTGGAATTTCGCGGGATTTCGTATCCGTGAATTTTCTCTTGCTGAGCGCGTGAAAAAGGTTTTAGCGGTTTAATTTTATCAGAGTTTGTCGTAGAATATATATTAGATGAATACACGCATTAAAACAAATTTTTTCTGAAGCGAATGTAAAACTGATGCAATTAATGGCAAGCAAAAAACTTGAGTCGAAGTATTTCTTTCTTCTTTATTTATATTAAACTTTGAAAATATAATTTTGTAATTTTTGTTTTTTAATCATTTATAAATTATTTGGATTTTTCATTCTGAAGGTCACTAATTTTGTTCAAATAAATAGTTTTCCATGCAAGTAGAAAAGAATAAATTTTAAAATTTAATGACAGCCTTGTACTTTTGGGGGCCTCTCTTCATATTTTCAAAATTGTTTCAGACATATACAGACGTTAATTAATCAATCTCACAATGTTTGATGCCGTTTTAACTCGGTACGTTACTTGGATTTTTAGATTAAAATCCCAATCTATGTAAAGGGTGAGGGGAGAGGTGACTGTTTTGACAACTTTCATTTATAAGCTTCTTTATTAATCGATGCCGACTTTGTATGATGTGAAGCAGCATATGCAAAAAGTATGCACATAAGCGCAGATGAATGCACTGAATTGAATATGCAATATGGCGGCACACCTGAATTTGAATATAATGGAAAACCGATATGAAATAATATGCACCATCACATAAGCTCATGAATTATGCACTGCAAACACAAAAATGTCTTTCGGCTGTGAACTGAACTGGCCATCCTTCACAATACAACTGGTGTAAACGTTAATGATGCAATCCATCTTTCTTCAAGTTTCCCAGCAATGCCATCATTATTATCATTACTACCATCATCATCATCATCATCGTCGTCGTCGTTGTCGCGTCGTCATCATCATCGTCATCGTCATCATCGTCGTCCTCGTCGTCATCATTATCATTGTCATCGTCATCGTCATCATCATCATTTTCGTCATCATCATCATCAACAGTAAAGCAATAAACCTGAATGAACAACATTTTTCACACATCACTGTTCTTTTTAAAAATATTATGGAATCAGATTTTCCCATCCACCATAGTGGAAAACCATAATCCTAAATCCTCACAGAGAATAAAGTAGTAAAAAAACTTCATTTTTGTTCATGTTTTATTTCATTTAATTTTTTTATTTAAAATAGACTTTTTTGTTTATTTTATTTTGAAAAAATGACTTGGAGACACATTTCATGAGTGAAGGAATTCTGATTATTTGGTTTGCTTCGTTATTTTTATGGCTAGTTTGACAACATTGGAAAGGTGAATAAACCGGAGCTCTGTTGATGATGCTGCTCCTGATAATGGTGGTGATAATGATGGCGATGACGACGGCGATGATGATAATACAATGATGATGATGATGATTATAATGACTACAATAATGATGATGATGATGATTATTACAATGATGATGATGATGATAATGATGCTGATTGTTGAGTGATATAGATGACTAAGACTGCTTGTTGTAATAACACTAGCAATTTTCCTTAGTATAAATTGAAAAATTATGATCGTCAATGAACAACTGCTTTTTGGGAAAGACTTAAAACGTATCTGTTCAGTGGCCTTGAAGCTCTTTAGGACCTACGCCCAGGGAGGGCCGTCGAGAGGGGGGTGCAAAGGGGGCAATTGCACAAGGGCCCGGAGCAGTGCAAGGGCCCGGGCCATTGACCATTTATATATTTATATATACATATGTTTTTATATATAAGTAAAAAATATTGCAGACTTGCTTAATGAAGTTAAACAGTTTAGGGATGTTTGGGATAATCAGTTGTCAGAATCAAAACTTGTTGCAGAAGCCATGGCATCAGAACAAAGAAATACCAGAACAAAGAGTTAAAAAAAGAAAAGTATTTTTTGACAAAATTTCTGAAACAAACAACGGGCAACAAATTGATAAAAATGAAACGATCAAATTTGAATTTAATATTTTTTACAGACTTGTTGATTGCGTTATTGGTGGATTAACACAGTTTCTATAGCCTAATCTATCAGCAATACATTCAGTTTTCTGTGAACAAATGCGCAGAGCTTTTTGTACAGAATACGAAAATGACGTTCCCTTGGAAATAATTGATGAAATGAAGCACCTAAAAGCAATTTAAAAATAAAATTTTGGAGATGATTTAGTTAATTCTGATTAATCTGTCTTAAAACCACTGGATTTACTAAACAAATTTTGAGAATTGAAATTAGAATGCCTTTTCCAAAATGTATCTGTTGCGATAAGAATTTTTTGTACGATACCTGTGACTGTTGCAGAAGTTGAACGGTCATTCAGCAAATTGAAACAAACAAGTAAAGCAAAAAAGGAGTTTTCAACACAAACTTTGATTTCAAATACACTCAATTTAAAAATACGAAAGATGTTCAAATTAGGTTTTTTTAAATTGAATCATGTATTGTCATCCAATATAAAGCTATGCTGAAAGTTTCAGCTTCCTAGCTAGTCATAAAGCTGGTTAAATTTTACTTGCAAGATTTGCGTACAAAGAAAGCCACACACACACAAACAGAGATTGTAACCTAAATAAAAGTTTGTAAAAATATAAAGCATTTAAAGCTTTTATTTTACGGAGAGGTTAAGTTCTTCTAGGAATTGTGGCAAAGAGGTGAAGTAAAATATACGGTGATGGTGAAGGAGAGATTAGAAAAAGATATGCTGTGATTTGAAGAAAAAATATTGATGATGCTGACGACGATGACGATGACGACGATGACGATGACGATGACGATGACGATGACGATGACGATGACGATGACGATGACGATGACGATGACGATGACGATGACGATGAAGATGAAGATGAAGATGAAAATGAAGAAGAAGAAGAAGAAGAAAAAGAAGAAGAAGAAGACGAAGAAGAAGAAGAAGAAGAAGAAGATGATGATGATGATGATGATGATGATGATGATGATGATGATGATGATGATGATGATGATGATGATGATGATGATGATGATGGTGATGATGATGATGATGATGATGATGATGACGATGATGAGGATGAGGATGATGATGATGATGATGATGATGATGATGATGATGATGATGGTGATGATGATGACGATGATGAAGATGATGATGATGATGATAGGAGCCACATAATTTAAATAAATAGTTGCAGTCATAAATATTCTGAAATTTTCCATTCGTGCGCACAATTTTTTTATATTTAAATCTTTTAATTATTTAAAAAAATTAAGAAAGAAAATACAGATGGAAGTAGGATATATTTTTAAGAAGGAAGGAATGTAGAAAAGGAGTGAAGAAGGAAATGAACTGAGGTTGTTGTGTGCATGGGCAGAAGGAACATCAGGACAACCTACAAGTTCATTGTTCATTACTACAAGATATTTCCTGGTAATCTCTTCGCCAGAAAATATTAGCTAGGAGCATTTCTATAGTCACGCTGAATAATACTGCAAATGTTTTTGAGATATTTATTTTTAATAAAACGTAAAATAGACTTGCCAAAAAGCTGTTTGAAACCTTCAAACTTTGTTAAGTAAACTAAATTTGAATTTCGTTACGCAGTAACCTTTGATGTTCGTACAAAGGCACTTTTGGTCTGGAAAGTTTTTTGGTCATAAAAACAACTAAAAAAAAATTTTTTCAATTGAAAAATACTCTGTGACCTTTTTTTCTATGAGGTCCACCCCGTGCCATATTTAGTTAAAATTGATCCAGCGGTTTGGGTCTGCATAGAAGAGGATCAAACAGACAAACAGTCATTGTATATATACTATCGGGGTACCCGGTGTTATCCGGGGTTTTCAGAGGTTTTTCTATCGTCTTTCTCTCTCGCTCCCGTTTCCTTTCCCGCTGGCTCTCTCGCTCCCGGTCGCATTCCCGTTTCTTTTCGTACAGAAAAGTTTATTTTAATATATTTATCACGTATTTGTATCTAAATATAAGTTGGTATAACCATTATTACCATCACCGTCAACCTGTGATTTATCTAATTTGTTTCAATTAAGGTTTAAACAAAAAGATTAGCATTACAGTTGATTATAAAAATAACGAGCAAAATGAAGATTTATTTGTAAATAAGATGGACAGTCATAATTATGCTCTTATTTGGATTCATCAGACGGATTCCAGTGTCCATTACCTGCATAATAACTGACATGTGACGCGGATGGATACCCTGCTGGAAGTATGGACTCTCACATATCCAGTCAAGTCTTCACAAACAGACAAACATGCACAGATACAGACACACATATGCAAGTAAACATACACATGCATGTTGTAAAACGTGTACAACTAGGTCTCCAGTCAATGAAACATAATCTTATTTAAAGAAAATATGCAGTCAAGCATGCATCCATGCACAAACACCACACACGCATATGCAGTTAAACTAACGTAAACACTCAATCACACAGATATGCAGTCATACATGCACACTCACATATGCAATTAAAAATGCACACAAAATTGACCACGACTTTCAGTAACTCTGTCATGTTTATTATGCAAAAACAATCCAAGGTTGGTAGTTTGTCAGGTGCATATTTTATATCAACCATCTCTTTCATTTCTTTCTTACATTATTTCTTCTCTCTTTCTCTTTCTTTTTTCGCCATCTTTGTAAGTTTACAGTTCACTCGTTTCCATCTTTCCAGGTAAAAAAAAATAAAAAAGTTTTTAAAAACAATAATAGTAGAAATAAAAAAAGTTTTTAAAAGCAATAATAGTAGTACTACAGCTGTGTGAAAATGAAATTTGTGTTGGCCGAAACCACGCATGTGTGAAATTATTTGTCCGCGAGAAATTCTTTTTAACTCACAATGGCGGGCCAGCATATAATTGGGGGAGAAAAGGGAGAACGGGGGGGGGGGAGATAGTAATTTTAGTTTTCATTACACGCTCCATCTCTCCCGGTAGCTCGCTAAACTTCGATGCTTTTTTTATGAAAACTAAAAAAAATTCGCATTTTAATTTTTTTTACATACGCAGATTAAACTTAAAGTGAAATGTTATTAATTTAGCTTGTGTATACTTTCTTATGAAAGATAAATATGAAATATGTTTAATGTTTGTTGCTTGTCGCAAGTGGCGCCACTCGGTGGTTAAATATGGCTGGAAAAGTTTGCATATCAAACTGCTTCTTCTTCTAAGACAAGGCATATTGTATGCTGTATTTATTTGATTTTGTGTACGCGAAACATATAGAGAAATTTTGATATTTGCTTGGGTGCATATATACGTGGATTTGTTTATCCTTGCCGGAAGTTCTTGTGCGCATTAAGTGTATTTGCTTGTGAGTGTGTGTGTGTGTGTGTGTGTGTGTGTATCTGGCAATCAGTTGGTGGTCGTGAAGACCATGTTTGTGTCGTAATTACTTCTATAGAATGGCAGTGTGGTCAGTGCGTACGTGCAAGAAAGAAAAGCCATTATCAATGAGATTCATCAGCATTTAGTGACCGACGTTTGTCTTCGGTGTGCTGTACGAGAAGAAACCACGGAAGTAATATAAAGGTGATGTTGATGTATTATAATTTCAGTGTTGATGTATTGTACATTCTGTGTTGATGTATTGTACATTAAGTGTTGATGTATTGAACATTCAGTGTTGATGTATTGTACATTCAGTGTTGATGTATTGCAAATACAGTGTTGATGCATCGGTACGTACGTTATAGATGCAATTTTGAAAAATTGCTGAATAAGCTACAAATAAAAGCTTATTAAAGCGGTTAATGGGCTACAGATGAAAGCTTGATACGTATATTAAATTAAACTTTTTTAAATAAAAATATAAAACTGGAATTAAAATCTCTTTTACATGGACACAAGCTTCTGTTCCAGTAAGTTTAAAATTCAACATTTTCCACCCAGCAAACTTCAAGCCATTCTTGCTCATCTCCAGAGAGATTTCCTCCTGTTTCCAGCCATCGCAAAAATAATCATTTTCAATTTATGCTTCCACCTCTGACCTCTGTTGAAGTTTGCCTGATGGCAAAATTTAGTGAAAGTGCTTTCTGGTAGGATGATAAAAGTAGTGTTTTTTCAATAATTATTCAATAGTATTAAAGTATAATACTATTGCATATCTGTAGTTCAGTAAACATAAAAAAAATTGTCGGAAAAGTATTAAATTTTTAAATACAACAAGCTCACCCAATGCTCACTTTTGTCTGGAAGCGAACTTTCTTGAAGAGAATGCGCTTGGCGATTTTTCCTGGATCGGATTAACTGGGGTTGGCAGCACTTTGAAATTTCAAAAATAAAAAAATATTTTTTATTAGTTTTTAGCACTAAGTAATCTATATTAATTTTAGTATTATATACGTTGTTTTGTATCTTTATAACAAAAGGACAAAATTAGTTTTATCTGTTTCATAGATTGCCGATAAGATGTCATCACTCTCGTCACGTCATTGACGATCTACGATTATATTTTTTAGAGAATAATAAAGGGCTTGCTTTAAATATTTTGGTTTGTACATGTCATTTTATGCTAGATACAGCTAGTTCACACAATACTCACCAAATGTTACCACAACATTTTTATAACATTAAAAAATAACTTCTTTTTTTAGAAGCCACTGAACGACAAGCGATCACAGTCTATAAATATGCATGCCACTCACTCAGAAACACCAACGAACTTTACACAATTCACTCGCATATCAAACTTTTCGAAACCATCAAATATGAATCGAATGCTCAGAATAGAGAATCATAATCAATGAAAAATAAATGTTGATATCGCTTCGCTACACATTTTCATTTTTAGTGACATACGCATGAACTATGGTCGTTGGTCGTATTGTGATCTATAAAATAGTTATTTTTCTCATTTTATTTCATTTTTTACACTGCCGTGTTTTATGTTTTTAAATATAATATTTAGTATTTATGTTTATGCCTGGTATACTGCGATGATAAATGCTGAGGCATTTCAAGCACAACTTCAATGCATCAGAAACACTTGGTTACATAACACAAACACAACGTCAATGCATCAAAAACACAACTTGAATGCACTACAGATACAACGCCAATGCACTACAGATACAACGCCAATGCAATACAGATACAATGCCAATGCACTACAGATACAACGCCAATGCACAACAGATACAATGCCAATGCACTACAGATACAATGCCGATGCATTACAATTACATCGCTGCTACCTTGCAAACAAATCTCTACCACGTGCAACGTCATTCATCCAGCAAGAACTTACCAATGCCAACTTTCCGTGCAAGACATGCTCCCGGAAGACGATTTATTAAACGTTACGTTTTCAAGCTCACATCGGTTTCGTCCCAAGTTGTCGTATTTTACGTCTTTCCACTGTCGACCAGCTGGAGAACTGGAAAGCTTTCCGTTTCCATGCCACGTCGACATAAAAATAGTTTTCTCCATTAACGCTTTTTAAATAAATTATTAAATTTTAAAAGCTCGGAATAAAATTTACGTAAATTTTCCATTTGTTTGTACATTCAAGTAAAATATTGCATTACACGACTTTTCCTGGAGTATTTTTTTTCTTTCAAACACCAGGGGTTTTAAAAAGATCTAATGCACACAGACAATGCACTTGAGCGTAATTCTTAAGCTTGAGGCGTGACAGTGTTAAAAATGTTTATTCCCGCTAAAACATCTTTTCAGCTGAGTTTTTTGCGCTTTTGCCATTCCTAATGAAAAATAATTTGAAATGCTCTTTGCAGCTTTTAAAGCATTAAAAAATAACTGTTTTATTTTTTGTAAAATGATATTTTATTTACAGGAATTCTCGCAAAGCTTTTGCTGAGAAATGTCAAAGTTGAAGAAAATAAAATATTTATAAAGCCGAAAGACACAGAATGGGAGCAGTGTGTACAATCGTGAGAGAGCCAGGACCAAACGATTTGTGGATCTACGAAGAGAATGCTACTATCAACTTTGGCAACGACACGCACTATCTAATCAGGGATTTTGAAGCCAGCATCTTAAACCAGAATGCTTGCAGATCTTCCTGGTCTAAGTTCGAACCGGCAACTCAGACATCTCTCACCGTCGCCTACCTCGTACTCATTGCTTTCGGCTCTCTGGGCAACGGGCTGGTCTGCTACGTTGTTCTCGCCAACTGTCACATGCGAACACCTCGCAATTTACTCATCCTAAACTTAGCCACGTCCGATTTGATTCTCTGTCTTTTTACGCAACCGTTTAATCTTCTCAAATCTTCTGCCAACGTCTGGAAACTGGGAATTCTCATGTGCAAGCTGGTTCCAATGGCAGCTGGCACAAACGTCTTCGTGTCGACGTTCAGCATTACAGCCATTGCGCTCGATCGCTTCAAGCTGATCGTACGACCAACAGATCGAGATCTTCTTCTACAACCAGCTTGGTCAGCAGCTGTTCTGGTAAGCATTTGGGTCTTGTCACTCATTCTATCGAGTCCGATGCTTGTGTTCAACAAAATCAAACACCTCAAAATAACAACGTGGCTCTGCGTCAAAGAATACTGCTTTGAAGATCCACAGTATTCTAATTCAAAAGCTGCTTACTCCATTGCTTCGATGCTCATTCAATACATTTTGCCGATCATCGTGCTATCCGTAGCCCATGCACGCATTTGTAACAAGTTACAAAACCGTATGGTTGCTGCAAACCAGTCAGCTAGCATCGGCCAGCAGCAATCATCTGATGGGCAGAGCGCTAAAAGACAACAAATACCTTTGATCCAGCGAACTGCTGCTGTTGAAAGTTCAAACAATTTAATAGAGAAAGATAAATTTTGTAAAGAAAATGAAAATGTTCTTGAAATTGAAACCCATACGAAGACGAGCCAAACAAGTCAAAACCAAACATCAGTGACTTTGAAAATAATTTCCGATGATGATAAATGTAAGACCAACGACAGTTCCACAAGTGAAAGATATTTGAACACTTCAAGTGAGAAATCAAATTTAGAACTGACGAATTCAAGCACTTTGATTTCAACGTGCGCTGACGAATCGACCATTGCAGACAGCGGAAAAGTTACATTCAAATTTAATTTAGTTCCAACAGTTGTGGAACCTAGAAGTACAGAAATATCGATGGAAGGAAACATCCTTCAAGATCAGAATGAACTTTCACCTACTTCTCGACTCCAAAACACTTCTTCGAGTTTAATTTCAACAATAAAATCTCGCGTGTACCGCCTGGCTCAGAGCATATCACCGAACAGAAATTCAAGAACCACAAACGACGAACACGCGAGCGGCGCTGTCAGTGAAGGAGCAGAGAATGTCAACAGGTCTTTG
>OZ022243.1:30033950-30088950 GCA_963978895.1 Erpobdella octoculata | reverse complement strand
TGGAATTCGTTTGTTTTTTGTTAAAATTAATTTTTTTTATTAAAACAATTAATCATCCCGAAGAATCAAATATCTTTGAGACCAAGACCCAAGCTGACTCGCTCCGGCTCGGTTCATCTCGGCTCGACTCGACTCGGTCTCAGCGTAAGAAAGATTGTCATCGTTGTCACATGAGTTGCTATTAAAGATTAATAACAGTTTCCGTTTCCGGTGGGTTGGTGCGATGGAAATATTTTTCAAATGAAAAAGAAAGAGAATTGAAAATGATCGATGATGACAGCTTGAAAAGATAAACAATAAAATATAGTTGCGGACATCTTCTGCTTAATTATTTATTTTATGAAATACTTCTTTAAATTTTATCTCCTTTTAAAATTTTATTTGAAGTATATCTTAAACAGTGTAAAAATATTTTGTTTGTCTGAACTGTTCATGTATATTACTTGATTTTCAGTTATACCTTATTAACCTAATTACCATATTAAGCAATTATTTGGTCAAAAAATAATTATATTTAAATACAATAATTCACATGCATCTGATTAACTGATTAACATCTGATACTCTGTTGCCTGATATCGGTTTAGGCAGATTTTTTAATCAAATTTTAACTAACTTCTCGACCAGCTAGAGTTTAAAACTTTCAGCTTAATCCTAAAGGGGATTACAAAAAATTAATTTCATCAATTCATCAATTTCATCGTACGGAGTATGGATTCAGCCAGCGGGATCACTCTGTCGTGGGATCCAGGATGGAGATGATATCCTGTTTTCTTGATGTCTGATAAAAGATGATTGGATAAAATCGGGTTGAAAAGAGTTTGTCCGCCATAGTGCAGCGGTGCACAAAACCAGGAAGATCGGAAGCCAGAAATACCTCCTGATGACCAACTCGATGCGTTGAAGACTGTTTAAACCAAGGAAGCCCCACCAGAATAGGGAGCGTAGGTGATCCTGGATATCATCGTCGCCTCGGTGTCCGTCCAGAGCACTCGGCCGCATAGCCCATGAGCCCATAAGTTTCATAGGGCATCCAATATTGTCTGTGCACATTTTGTGATGATCCAGTCCACATGTTTCCAAAATGAGAGTCTTCCGTCGATCAGGACTTCCAGTACATTCATTGTGTCTACACTCTCTATTCTAGTTAGAGGGTTGGGGCGTGTGGTCGCCTTTGTTCTGGGGTAGTGTACTATAAATTTTTTCGTTTTTGAATGCTTTAATTTTATAAATAAAAAATCTAAGTAAAGCGTGTTTTAAAAATATTTTAAATGGTTAGACTAAAATAGAAGCCGATTATAACATCAAAAACAAAGTTTTAAGCAAATTCTAATTTAAATTCTTTATTTTTGCAAATTATTTTTCAATTATAATGTAAAAAATAATTTTTTACGAATTTCAAAACATAAAAGTCAGTAATTAAAAATTTATTAAAGAATGAAATGTTATAAAAAAAAAGTTCAATTTCTCATCGCAGAAATCCTGGTATTAAAAAACTGTTTTATAAAAAAAATATTAAACTTCCAATCTTTAAAAAATTGATAAAAAATAAAATAAAAACTCTCAATTTCCTGTCAGTGCAATGTCATAATTTTTTTGGAATGTCATGATTATCTGTATGATGTCACGTGATAACTTTAAGCAGGGTTTTATGAAGATTATAAGTTTTTATTTGTTTAAAATTAAAATTTTTATACGCAAATAAATGCAAAGCAAAAATTACAGAAACATTTTTATATTTTTATGTTTAAAAATAACAAAAATGTTGACAGCACTATAAAACGCATATGTACACATACAAACAACCAGTCACACACAGTCATAAACAAATATGGCATTTCTGAATTTCAGTGAATTGAAGAAAAAATAAAAAAAGCTAATAATAAACATTTTTTTGTAAAAAATTTTATTTAGATTAAAGATAAATATTATAAAAATTAAATTATTAACTATTAACTGTATAAATTATTAACTGAAATAAATTATATAAATTATTAATTTAAATAAGCTATATAAATTATAAACTGCAATAAATTTTTTAAATTGAAATTTATTTATTTACTATGTCAACTCCGGAAACGGAAAAAGCACTGAAAAATGCTGGAAATTATTTATCTCAAAAATAGAATGTGCGGGGAATCAGGAATCAGAATTTTTTTATGAGTTTAAAACTGGTGTTAAAGAAAATATTAAACAATTTTAATTTAAAGTTTGTAAATACAACTGGAAAAATACTATGTTGAGTCATATCTAGGTTTTTATTCCCCGTGTGTTAAATCAACTATAAACAAGTGAACCGTAAAAAACTGTTTTTTAAATGTTAAAATAAACTAAAAATTGATGGTTTGTTTTTTTTACATAGAAACTTCAATTTAAAAAATTGTTTACTTTTTAATTAACTTTATTCTATAATTTACTAAAAAATTTTCCAGTCGATCTAGTTCAGAAAATCAATCAATTAAGCACGGTAAAGTTAATATAAAATATTTAATAAAATTCTAAAACTTAACAGCAATCTTCTATGTAAAAATAGTCATTGATGAAATTTGTTGACACTATTAGCAGCATAAAATGCAAAATAAACTGAAAATTTTGTTACTGTGGAATTTTTGAGAAAGGTGAATTGATGGGTGCACAATGTTGAACAAAGTTAATTCTATGTTGGCTAAGATACCGATGTAAAGATAGTGTGTTGAAGTCATTTTCAGGTAATTCCATTGAACCATTTTGCAACAAAACATATTTACATAGAAAATAACTAAATTTAATTTTTTTGGATAAAGTGCATAATTTTATTAATTCCGTAACTCGGTTAGTGTTGATTATTCAAAAAATAATTATATTCTGCTAGTTACAAATAGACAAAAATTCTGCTATACAACAAACTAAATGATTGTTGTTCGACACTATTTTATGTATAGCATTTTTATTATTTTTGGTTGTTTGACGTAATTTTGATTTTACAGTAGATGAAAAACTTTTAAAATAAGGATTTGTATGATTTCTTTAAATGCAATAAGCAGTGTCCAGTTTTCAAAAAAGGCGTTTTTTCAACAAATGTATTTCTGCAAAAACATATTTATTTTATGTAAGCGCACTGAGTTATGTATCGAATAATAAAAATAATAATGAATAAAAAATGTTTTAATTCGTGACAAGTCAGGATTTAATTTGTTACAGTGCTTATTAGAATCCACAATATCTTCCAACAGTTTACGAATGCCTTTAAATTTATTCAAATATTCTAACAATGGTTAGAAGTCGCAAATGCTTTCAAATTTAGTTGCGAATCTGTAATTACTTCTGTTAACTTTTTAAATTAATTTTTCAAAGGTTTTTACTTACTATAAAAGTTTTGTATAATTAAAAAAAACTATTTTAAAAACTGAAATAAAATTATTTGTCGAATTTAAAAATTCACGAATATAAAAAAACTGTTGTTTGTTAAATATTTTTCAACGTTAAATTTATTATAAGAAGGAAACAAAAAAATAAAAAAGTTAAAACGAATATCAGTAATCCAGCAAGCACAATCTAATGACAAACAACACGTAATTTATAACGTAATATATAACTAATTGTGAAACTATTAATAAAATAGAAAACGACAAAAACTTTCAATTCCGACATCAAAACTGTTTGAACATGATTAAGCCAAAAATTTAGAGCGTAGCAAGTAAGCTGTTGTACACAGTAGAGATGAGCAGTGACTTAGCAGCAGTGAATATGCTGTGTCCAACAAACCCTCAAAGTCCTGGATTAAACAACAACGTGGTGTTACAAGAAAAATGCGAACTAACGCAAGTGCACTGTCAAACAAACGAGACGTTATAAAAAAAACTAAAAAAAATAATTTAAACTATAATTTTAGTAAAAATAATTAAATCTGAAATATTTTTTTTATCAATTTTTAATATTCAACAACTTTTTGTTGCACCGAACCGATTTATTGCTTACTTTGGCTCAGGTTTTTAAACACATAAAAAGACACGTAAGAAATTATTTTAAGTCCGCATTCCTGTGAATAAGAAATTGCAAACAGCAGCGTTATAATTCTTAATAATATTTATTAAAGTGAAAATTATTATTATTATTATTCGTATTTTTATTATTACTATTATTATCTATAATAATTATTCATTGTCAAACGGAAGTAGATTTGAGATTTCTTGCAGCTTCCTCGCTAGCATTCTCTTCATTTTCTCTTTCTTCTTGCTCCATCGTCAATTGTGACATCTCCAGAGGTTCCGTCCTGTGACTGGAGGCTTCTACAATCGGTGAAAACGTTGGAATTGGCTGGCGGATTCCCTGATGGTGGTCTTGAGGACGCGAGTAGCGGTGATGGTAAGAATGAGGCTGAGTGGATTGTTCTGCTCTCGATGATTCATAAGAGGGTGGCACCTTAGCAGGTGCTGGTGAACTCTGTATAGAAGATCGAGTAATGCCAGTTCTATCGTGTGAACTAACGTAATGAGGTCTTTGACTCTCGTCAGATTGAGGAGAGTACTCGCTGTAGTGGCGCTCTCCGGGTTCCTGCGGTTTTTTCCTGCGTTCGGGCGATGCCACTTCGTAGGCACCTGGCGACTGAACTATTTTACTTCCATGCTTCGGTTCGTGATGTGGAGAACGGCGTAACTCGCGGTGTTGTCGCGGCTGGTATTGAGTAGATGAAAGAGCGTGAAGTGCTGATACCTGACTAAAATCAGGATGCGATGGATGCGCCGTGTGTCTTCTTGCAGAAGATGGTGCTACTTGTTTAATATCAGAAAACTCAGCTGATGGACTTCTTTGTAGGCCTGTGGTGCGTTGAGGTAGGTGACCCGGTTCAGAAGACAGTTTTGGGAAACTGGCATTCGATTCCGATTCTTCTGGCTGTTGATAATATTCAGTTAACTCCAACTTGCTGGGTACTTCTGGACGTCCGCTTCGATCGCTTCCTGACTGAGTAGTCGCAGCTTGGTTGAGAGTTTCAATGAATGGCGGATACGAAGTTGGAGCAAAAGGATCGTCTACGTGGAAATCAATTAAATGATGGATTGAGCTTTGCTTTGACGGTTTTACGGGTTTTCTCTTTTCTTTTTCACCTCCGTGGTCGCCAGAAAAATATTCTGATTGACTTCCTGACAATGGAGGACCGGGGGATTCTGACCCCGTGACGTTTTCGTCAAATTCTTCTTCACACGTTTCTTCCAGGTGCTTGTAAGTTTTGGCAGGTTCTTTGTAGAACTGAGGAAGTTCAACTGAGGAAGAAGAAGACTCCTGCGTGGCTCTGGTTTTTTTGCTGCTGCCATTGCTGGCGCTATCAGTCAGCAGCTGCTGCTTGGAAAGATCTTTCCAGTGTTTCGGTCTGTACAGCTGTTAAATATGATTTCACCAGTTATAACTTTTATAACAAAACGTAAGCTAATAAAGCTGGTTTTATACGCAGTGATAAGTTATGTGACCATTCAATGACTATCTTATAATTTTAAAAAAATACTAAAAATAAATATATTTTAAAAACATCTAAACCCACTGATCATGTTCACGATTTGAATTTTTCAGTTTTAACCAGTCATTGGATGTGATTATTTTTATTTTTTTAAATTACAAAATAAATGTTTTCAAACTCAAACAACAATCATAGACAAGACATCAATGAGAACCACCTGTTGAGCTTTTATCTGAGAATTCTTTCGTCCAAGATTGCCCATGTCGGTGCCGAGGTCCATGGAGGCGTGTGTTTGTAGGAGGGCAATCCTGTGCTCTTCTTTCCATCTCAACTGTTTCTGTCTTTCTTCTTCCCTTTTCTTTCGAGCATCCTGTCACATTCGAATGCAGATAAACAGTTTATAAAACGATTCAATGCATCAGTCAGTCAGCAGTTTAGAGTATTATATTATAGATAGTTTGTTTAGTTATATTATTGATGGCTTATTTAGTTATATTATAGATGGCTAATTTAGTTACATTATAGGTGGCTTATTAAGTTAATCAAAATTAATTTTATAAAGAAATTGAAGTTAAAAAATTGAAATCAATTGAAATTAAAATAATAATTTAAAAAAAATTAAAAATTATTCAGGAACCTCTTCTCTCTGCTTTTCCACAAGATGATGAATCTGTCTCAATAGCTCGTCGACTTTCGATTCAGTTGAATCCTCGTCCATTGCACTGAGTGATAGGGCCCTGTTCAATGGAAAGAAGTCGTTCTTCTCCTGTGATAACTGAAATAATTTATCTTTAAATAATAAGTTCATCGAGTAAGGGAACAAATTAAATGTTCACATTTATTGCGTAACATTACGACGACGTAATAACTCTGTCTTACCAATCTGTGCACGTATAGCTCTAAAGCGGTGTAGTCGCTTTGTTTGGTGTCGTGCAGATGGATGAAGAAGAAGATGTAGGCCCAGATGTGGTGCTCTTGGTTTATATGGTGGTCGAATCCCTGGTGTTGCAAATATAGATATATGATTGTATGATTATGTTCTTTTTAAATGGTTTCATAATCTGTACAAGTTCAATTCAAGAAAGTTACCTGGCCGTGGTGCTCGAAGTCATAACTACTTCTACTGCAGATGAAGCAAGTGTCGATCATATCACGTTCAGCAGTCCACTATAATTAGAAATTTTTAAAACGTTGAAGCAGTTTGATATAATTTCTTAGCAATTATCTTGATTAATTCTTACAAATTATGACGTTTGATGACTAACTTTGAGATTTCTGAGCTCAGAGAAAGTGTCGACGATGATGCCGAAGATGATGTTAAGGCCGATGGTGGTGATGAAGATGAAGAAAGACATGTGGAAGATCACCAGGAAGCCAAATCTGTAGAAGGTGTTCTCTGCCGGATGGCTTGTTACTTTCTATTCGAGAATAAAATTAGTTTTAGTTAATTCAAATAATTTAAATTTTATTAATAATTTAAATAATTTAAATTTCATTAATAATTTAAATAATTTAAATTTCATTAATAATTTAAATAATTTAAATTTCATTAATAATTTAAATAATTTAAATTTCATTAATAATTTAAATAATTTAAATTTCATTAATAATTTGAATAATTTAAATTTCATTAATAATTTAAATAATTTAAATTTCATTAATAATTTAAATAATTTAAATTTCATTAATAATTTAGATAATTTAAATTTCATTAATAATTTAAATAATTTAAATTTCATTAATAATTTAAATAATTTAAATTTCATTAATAATTTAACAACTAAGATTTAAGTTTTATACTAACTGAAAAAATGTCTCCGACGAGTCCGTAGTGTATGACAGTGACAGTGCACTGCCACAGAGTAGCACAGTAAAGTTCATTTTCAGGATTGAACGAGGTTCTCATCAGAGCAAAACTCACAAGACCATACAAGTAGAAGACCACAAGTCCTAGGACTGCCACCCACAATAGCGACTTGCCTGTAATATTTCATAAAAACAGTTTTTATTACGTTTGTATAATGAGCACGCTGAAAAAGTATTTTGTAAAAGACAAGTGGTATAGGAAGCGGGCTTTCCTAATAAACCAAACAGGGGACAGAATGAGATAAACTTTTCTAAAAACTATTTTTTTTTAAATTACATTTTAATTTGTGGTAATTCACCGAGAGTCAAACCAGATGACCATAGGATTGCAAGGTAGTTTTTAAGAAAATACCGGACAGTTTCAAGTTCTTCGCCTCCTGGGTTTTTCAGAGCAGTGCAGTGAAATGGGATAGTTCAAGAACATTATCTAATTACATTATACATGAGAAAATTTGAAACATTGTTGTCACTTGTCAGTGCATTATGTTGGGAAAATAACATTGGCTGTCTATTGTGAGCTACAGCTATGTCACAAGGACGGGTACAAACTTTTATTTATAGAACTTGCCCATCGGCATCGGGCCCTCGCAAACGCAATCAAAGCCACTGAAACTGCTTGAAAGAATATTGCCAAATTACATTACCCATAAAAAATCAGATATATTGATGTCAGTGCATTTCTGGTGAAAAAATATTGGGTGTCTATCGCATAGTACGTCACGGGGAGGGGTACAAACACCCATTTGTAGACCTTCCCCATCAGCATCGGGCCCTCGCATACGCACCAAAGAATTAAAAAACAAATATGAATATACGGATCCGGTATTTATTTTTATTTTATCCCGGAGTCTGCTGTAATACCGGTCTGTCCGGTTCAAATCGGACACCTGGCAACCTTAGATGACCATCCTTGATTTCATTCAAAACTTTAGTAGTGACTTGAAACGGTATGATGACATTAAAAAAAACTCAAGTGAATAAATAAACCCAAAATATTTTACCATTTTGAGTGACTGCTTGAATAACCCCTCTAAGAAGTTGATTGTTGTTGACGATGTTCAACAAGTGGAAGGCGAAGAAATATCCCTGGAAAATTATACCAGCCACCGACATTCCAAGGAAAACCTAAACGCAAGAAATATTTCAGGTTTCAGTCAAATTTTAATTTTAATTTAAATAATAAAACTGCAGAAACATTTTACTCGCCAAGTAATAAACAGTTGTGAAACTAAGAAATTTGACTTCTAGTTTTGATTCGTGACTTTTTTCTTCAACTTCTTCACTGTCGTTTTTATGTTTCTTCCTCAAAACAACTCGCCTGTAACAAAAACTTATCAATGAAAAAACTATAACCAGAAAAAAATCGAAAAATGTTTACTTCTAACTAACTTGATTTTGTCTTTGACTCCACTGACACTCGGCAAGGTAGGATGATTTGATAGGAAGTAAGTTATGAGGACGAGAAATGAAAAAAAGCAGTGAGTACCTCCCAGAGCATAAATGACCACCGAATATTCTTTCAGTGTTATCATTGGTTTTGGACTACAAACATTATCATAGTATAATCAGCAACAGTTTGCAATATATCTTCATAAACAACTGACAGTTTTAAGATATGGACGAAATATTTTGAATTTTCAAGCGTTGGCAGGATCACTTAGACATTTAGAAAAAATCAAAGTTTTTCCCAATCCTAAATTCACCCCAATACATTTTTAAAATCTTGGTTATAACTTTCTTTTCATAACGGAATTGTTTAAAACTGTCACTGCCAAAAAACTTACTAAAGTCTGGTTAAAATTTAAGCGATGAAATTACAAAATAAAATGTCACCAACAGAAATTGTTTTTCGTTTGAGTATAATTTGAAAAATATTAATTTTAAAAGTTCTCTCCATTCCCGTTACTCCTCCCACAAATGAAAAAAATAGGAAAAAACTAAAAATAATTGATTGAACCGTTTCCGACAATTTCTGAAGATGGATTTACATGAAAAAACTCATAAATAAGCAAGCATGCCACTTAAGAACATCAAACGTTGAAGCACAGTTTTTTGTATTAGTGAAGCAGAACATAACTTTCATATTAAGGGTGACACCGGCAACAAAGAGACATCAAACATCAAACAAACAAGAAACAACAACAACGATTGTCTGCGAACATAACAACGAGAACCAAGCAGTGAAGCGAATGAGTTTTGTAAACGAAAGCTTACTCATGCATCTCTTCAGGGAGTGACGAGGAATTTGATTGGGGCACATCGGCCAGGGACATCGGGGCATTCCATGTGAATAGCATGAAAACGTTGAGGGCCAAACTCAAGAAGATTGCCAGCTTATTCCATAAAAGCCTTTTCAGTAGGGAAAATTGTTAATCCAAGTAAAATAAAGAAGCGTTTAAACATAAAATCTTTCAGGAGCTTGTTTCGACTAAAAAGCGTGTTGTTCTTATATATATAATATATATATAGCACACGAAGAAATTATGTTAATGTAGTGTATTCATCAAAGTTGGCTCTGTATTAATTTTCAACATTTTGCTTTTGTTTCTCGTGATGTCGGTGTTTCTGAAACTTTTCTAACGTTTTTGTGCAATAAATTAAGTGAATTTTTATGACTTTGATTGAATAAGAAATGTTACCCCGAACACGGTTAAAAGCTTTGAAGCAAAAAATAAACAACTACTAGCAAAATTAATCATTTTACACATAAAAAGCACGTGAATGAACATCGTGGTTCAACTCAAAAAACCGAAAAATTGTGTGGACAGCGCACACTGAACATTATTATTAGCTGCTGTCTCCCAAGTAAGCCATTCCTTGGTCATACAACGCTGGCATCCTTACTCATAGAATTCAGCTGGAATTGTCGTGTCTTTGGTGAATTTTGTGGCTTGTAGGGAAGCCCGTGCTTCCCACGTTGAAAGCATTATGATGTTGATGATGATGCTCAGCACTAAAGCAGTCCTGCTCCATATTAACCTTTCGTCCATTCGATTGCGACCGTTAATTTGTGTTATGAAGAAATACAATATTACGTTTATAATTATAAGTTTTTTTTATTTTTATTTTTTTTTATTATAAGTTTATGAATTATTTCTTTGTGTATATATGTGTAAATTATAAAAATAAGAAATTATTTTTAAAAAATTTATCAATGATTTCACGTTTCAATTAATCGGCGTACCAATTTTTCGTTAGGAAAGTAGCAATAGGATTTGAGAGGATTTTGCGTTGATACCAAATGTCAATGAGAATATCTTTTGACCATTTCATTAAATCTCTGATTTTATTACTGGGTGATGATCTGTCAACATTCCATGTTAATTTCTCTTTTATTTCTTCCCTCAGAACATTCTGTTAGAAAAAATACAACAATCATTAAACAATTTCAGTTTTTAAATGTAACGTAATATTGAAGATTTTCTTCCATAAGAATGAATAAATAATTGATTTTATTTTGTTTTGTTTTGATACTTAGTTGAATAACATTACTTTGTTCTTGACTCGAAAATTAATCTTTTGCAAGTTGAAATCTTTCAATATCTCAATGGACATTGTATTCTTTTTGTAGTGATTGAAAGCTTCCAGTTGCATTCCGGTCAGATGTAAATCAACTGTGAAAAAATGTATGACAGAAATTAGTTAATATTAAAAAATCTATGACATTTGTTGCATCAGCACCATTTTTACGGTGATGATGATGATGATGATGATGATGATGATGATGATGATGATGATGATGATGATGATGATGATGATGATGATGATGATGATGATGATGATGATGATGATGATGATGATGATGATGATGATGATGATGATGATGATGATGATGATGATGATGATGATGATGATGATGATGATGATGGTGGTGATGGTGATGATGGTAATGATGATGATGGTGGTGATGATGATGATGATGATGATTATAATGATGATTCTATCAAACATAACAGATACTTTAACTGTGACCTTATCCGTGTCTGTGAAGCCTACTTTAATTATTTACAAAACCTAAACTATGGGCAATAATATGTAATCGTTACAATAACAATCACCATCATCGCGAATATGACCACCACAATGACCATCATCGTCAAAATGACTGCGACTATATTAATATCGGCGACCGCTACTACTTCCCATGCCCTTGAAAGTAACCAAAATAATCACTATGAACATGATATGCACGTGACAACTGTCAACTAGCAAATCCATGACCAGGAGCTGTGATTCTGATAAATGTGGTCAAACGTCGTTCAAGTTTAAAAGTAGAAAATCAACAAAAAAGTAGAAAATCAACAAAAAAGTAGAATATCAACAAAAAAGTATAAAAAAAAGTATGCTGATTAGTTTGAAAAACAAAAACTTTAAAAGAAAACAGTTCAATGTTATGCCGTCACAGACCATCTTTGTCGTGAGGTTTCCGACCGATATCAGCTATTCGAGCAAGTATGAGGTAATAGATGAACCCGGCTTCGTCAAGTTTCTCTTTAAACTCAGGATTTTTTGAACTGTCATCCTGATTAATAATTTTTTTACAAATACATCTTTGAAATTTAAATTTAAATTTCTAGATGAAGCACAATAAATCCATGAGAAAAACCTCCGTGGCCAGCTTGGCGAGTTCCAGAAGGGCTTTCTTGTTGATGCTGCCTTTGAAGGAATCAAGTTTTGTTCTGTCACCCTAAATAATAGTAGTTGATAATTAATACACAAAATTGGGTTATTTCAAACAATAAAAAAGCTACGATGGTAAAATTGTTGACTTCTGTTATTAAAATTAAACTTTAACTTTTTATAACAAGTTGAAACAAACCAGTGATGATTCATAGCAATGTGCCATGCATCTATAAATAGCCTCCTTGTCTAAAGTGTCTTTTACTTCCTAGTACATATAGAGAATTTAATAATTATTATTTATAACTATGAATTAAATGTATTTTAAGAACAAAAAATAATATAAACCTTTGCTACGATCAAACTCTCAGGTGAATTCTCTTCAATCATGGCTAATATAAGACTGCCAATGCTCATCTTCAGAGACATTATCTAGAACGTGTTTGCATCATTTATAATGATAAATCGACAATAATATAATTTATTGTTAATATATGTGAAACAATAATAATGTGATGTGATTTAAAAGTTAATTAAACCGTGACGTTACTTAACGTAACGCAACACAACAAAACACAGGATGATTAACAAAATTCGCATTTTATCACTTGATAAAATACCATTTATAAGCTAATGCAATAAAAACAAAGTTCAACAATACTAAAAATTTCATAACCAAAGGCCTAATTACTAAAAAAACTCAGTGCTTATAAAAAGAACTATTTCGAAATGATAAATTGACAATTTTGAACGTGGCGGTAGTCAGGCTTCTAGGCCACGGAAGGTAAAAATAAAAAACAAAATTACATCATCACTCATGTGTACATATAGGACCATAAGAAACGCATCATTAACTAATTTTAGTGACACATACGCAAACTTCAATACGGCATGCCTTCACCATAACCAACAAACGGAGCAATTTAAAAACCATGACAACTATAGCTGAATCAAGAGCTATTTTGCTTGTGTGTGTTTTGTTTAACGTCTGTATCTGTCAATAAGACAATTTAGACGATATGTATGTTTGAGTGTTTGGTGACGTGTTTATGTTGGCTTTGAGGAAGGGAGACCACCGAAAGCACAAGACTTTCGTAGGCACATGGCTCGACTCACTCCAGCCCGCCAACTACTGAGGTGCAATAAGTTGGACAAGGACCGGCAAATCGACCTCCCCTGCAGCTAGAAATTTAACCAGCCTCGGATGATCCCCATAGGCTATGGTATCGCTCCGCCGCTCTGCCCCCTCGCTGTTCACTATCTTGCTTTTGCTAATTCGAGTACATAAACCTGTTCGTGATGGTAGTCAGAGGTGTCTGATGATAATGTTAGTTTTTCTAATTTTGGCCCTGCCCGCTTTTATCTATATACTTGGCGAAAAATCTCGGCTCGTCCCACCTTGACCTCAGGTTTGGCCCGGCCCGTCTGAAGACATTAAAATCACGGCCATAGAACCATTCACAGATTTTTTAAGATCCTGTCCGGCATATTTCATAAGCAAAAAATTCCAGGCCTAGCCTGTTATTTAGGGCCAAACTGGTCCGTTTCAGAAACACAAAAAGCGAGGCCTAGCCCGGTCCGTGATAAACTGGACTCAGTCAGTTTCAACGGGCACAAGCCTCGAAGCTTGAAAACTAATTTATCAAAAATAATGAAACACGTATTTTATTATTTTTTCGAAAAAAATCTATATAATGAATTTTCATGTTTTTACATTTACAGTTATTGAGTTTTGAAGCAAATAAATTTTTTCTCCATCCTGAAAACCAAAACATAAAAAAATTGATAAAACTTGTGTAACTTTATTTTCTACGTGGTGTAGGAGTAATCTCGGTACTAAATATCAAAACTTTAACATTTTTAGATTTTGGAGTTTTCTCCACACATTTGAAGTCCTGGAAACCAAATGATCAAAAATTGGTAACACAAGTATATTTTTATTTCTAGAGTAGATACTAAATACTAATTTTTACATCTGTAACACTTACAGATTATGAGTAGCAGTTATTTAAAAAAAAACAAATAACTCTATTTTCCACCCGAAATTTTAAGTCTTGGAAATAGAATTTTTAAACAATGGTGAAACACGTTATATTTTTTAAGAAGAATCTAGATACCAAATTTCAAAACCTTCTCATTTTGGTTTTCGAGATATGCATTGTTTTAAAAAAAAGTTTGTTTTCCTGTATCATTTCCTCTTGAGCAAAATTTTCAAAAACCCTTTTTTAGTGGGTTCTTACGCTATAAACGTAATATAAGTTCCAAATTTCACGTTCCTAGGATGAGGCGATTTAGCTCGGCGTTGATTATCAGTCAGTCAGTCAGGTCATGTTTTTATATCTATATATTTAAATGACTGTCTGTATGTATGTCCTTTATGCATTGCTACACCATTCATCCGATCATTATGAAATTTTAACACAACCTTGAGAGTCAATGGGAGAAACGTACTGTAAAAAAATTGAAATCGGTCAGAAAAAGGAGCGGAGTGGGAGCGTGAGAAAGAGCGGAAAGGAAAATTAGAAAATCAGCGGAAACGGGAACGTGAAAGCAAGCAGGAACGGAAAAGCAACTGAGAGCGAAAGAGTGAGCGGGAAAGAAAAAGCGACCGGGAAATGGAAAGCAAGCGAGAGTGGAAAAGCGACCGAAGGCGGGAAAACGACCAGGAGCGGGAAAGCGACCGGGAACGAAATAGCGAGCGGGAACGAAAGAGCGAGCGGAAAAGGAAAACGACCGGGAGCGGGAAAGCGACCGGGAACGAAAGAGCGAGCGGGAACGAAAGAGCGAGCGGAAAAGGAAAAACGACCGAAAATGCAGTTGATAAATATTTTCACTAATGAAATTCTAAAACATCACCCACGCTATCCATACTGCATCCGCTGAACTCAGCAGCTCTCAAGATGAAATTGATGTAGTCAATAATTTTACTGTTTAACATAACAGATCGGTTCAACTGGTTTCCCTGAAATAATTAAATAACATCACATTCATTAATTACAAACTAATTTTGTGGCGTTCAAATGGCTAAACAACTAAATAGAACATTTTTAAAGCGATCCCTGTTATAAATTCTCGACTCCTAAAGCAAAAAAAACATTTGATCATTTAAACTTCTAGTTTTAAAGTTTAGCAATCATCTTGTAGGCGAAACTCACGACAGTGAACTCATTTAAAGTTTCAAAGAGCTGAACACACAGGTCAATGTTCTGATAAGAAATGTTGCAGTAGACCAAATTAACAAACTGGGCTGTTTCAGCAACAATGTTGAAAGACTTTATGTTGTCAGGTTGTTCTCGTAAGTAATCCTTTAATTGAAATAAACACATTTCAAGCTAGAACAAATGAGACGAACACGTAGTGTAAAAATGGCTGCTAAAATTCCTGGATGTTATGCAAATCTGTCTGAGAACGTGATGTGCATCCTTTAATCGTCTTTATACAAATTAGAAAACAAGAAAGAGCATGAAATATTGTTCACTTGCAGGCCCGTGTGCTGTCCGTCGCACATTCGCGCCAGGACTCTCAATACAACTCCAATACATCCGTCGTCTTTCTGATCCATGTCATCGAAGTTTTCATTTCTTGGCGATCTTTCGTCGTCTGTTGATCCGTCTGTGCTGAATGCTTTTGATGTCGACTTTTTTAATTTTTTAGAGTTTTTCCCTTTAGCCGGAACCAGCTACGATAGAAAACTCGGTTTCAGTCAATTTATGAATCAATCGGTGATTATAAAAACTTATCATTTTATTTATTGAAGGGGAAATTAAATTTTGAACTAATCAATAATTCTAAAAATCATTTATACAATCTATAAACTAATTGATATAATAGATCATATCAACAACAAACGAATTAGTGAATCTGTTTATCAAACAAATGACAAACGACCTACCTGCTTCTTCTCATCAGTTGTTTGAACTTTCTCGGCAGCATCATCAATTCCTGCTCCTCCGTATTCAATTCCCAACTTTTCAGGCAGTTTTTCAGTCAACAGATTGACAGCCAATCCATTCATTTTCATAACCGATGACGATGATCTTGTGGCATTCCCGCCGCTTGCAGTTGTTGAATCGCTTGGTTTTGATTTTTTCTTGTCGTGACTGCTTTGTTCTTTCTTCGTAGCTTTGCATTGCAGAACGGACAGACTGATTTTCCTCTGATACAAAAATTTGTTTTAGTTAATAACAAAATAATAAAACTGCAAAATATTAAAAAAAAAGTCTTTCTCACTCTTGTCACCATTTTCTCTTGCTTCAGAGTATTTTCTACTGCTTGAATTTCCTGTTTCAAACAACGCATACAACCAGCGTGTTGAGTTGTGTTTGATATTTTTAGGTAAAATTTATCCGCATTATCTTATTATTAAAAAAAATTAATATTTAAAAAATTATATATTTCAAAGAAAAAAAGATGAACCAGGTAAGCTTTCCTGCCAATCGCCATAGTGGTTTGCATGCTTCGTGATTGAGCCATTGCCTCTTTAGCACGCGCCCTCTGTTGGGCCACGAGTGATTTCCTATTTTTTTTTTTTTATAATTATTAATAATATAATAATTATTTATAACTTTGATATTTTTTTTATTAAAAAGTTCTTCCAAACAAACTTCTCTTTAATGGCAAGCGTAGACAGCTGCATCCGATTTCTTATGGCGGCAAAAAAACTCTCCTCTCTCGTGTGCAAGAAGTAAGTAAGAAGAGAAGACTTGAACAAAAGTCACAATGGAATTAATTTTATATTATTTAACAATTTATATTATTTAACAACAACAAAAAACATTTTATAAACAATTGTTTTATTCGAAAATCAACCAATCAGACCTGGATGCACTCGTTAGCATTGAACAGCATGATGCATAAAAACGCAAGTACTTCACGAGCCATTCTGTCTGACGGCTTGGCGAGATGAGGCAAAGCTGTTATGACTGCCCCCATGTTATTCAGTTCGACTTGTAGGTTTTTTATCAGACACAGCTGTCTGTTGGTATAAAGAGTTGAAAAAGAGGAGAGAGAGAGAAAAAAACGTCAAGATTACTACATTCCTACGCCATGGAAATAATGCATAAAATAACAAGTACTTTTTATTATCTGATGGATTTTCTTCCCAATCTTCTGGCAATCTTCTTTCTTCATTGTGTATAATCGTTCTAAGTAGTTGTAGACATCTCAGATCCAACTCTTCTTGTTCCAAACGTTTGGCTTCGGAGGCCAACTTGCTGTACATCAAAGTGGAGATGCTGCACAGTATGAAATAATACTGATGACGAAACGCAGCTAAATATAAAATAATTGATGATTTTTGTATCGGAGGTCTTAATTGTTTTGATGATTATTGTTTTTACATTACGCTTATACATATATTTATTTTTATCAGTAAATTAACTATAATTTAGTATAAGTTCATTTTTGTTTTAATCCAAATTAAAGTTGATTTAGAGTTGAAACACTTCAATAATATTAATTGCTTCAAATCAACTTCCTTACGCCAGTTGCTGCACAAGCTTTTTAGCAAGTTCCAATCTTTTTTGTATTTTTTTCTCGCTAGGTTTTATGAATCTCTTCAAATGTTCCTGAAATTCTTCACCCAATGGAAGTTGTTCGTCACCTCCAATTTCAGTATAAGCTGCGAGCGAGAAATAGAAAAATTTTAAAACATCGTCAATGAGCATTTGAGTTAATTAACATAAAATATGAAATCATCGATATAGGTTTGTTTAACCTCTTTTAGATTTAATTTTAAGTTGAGCCTGTACAGTGTTGTGGCCGCCGTATAAGAGGCTGCAATTCACGGCGAACGTTCTCAGCTTGGAATTCAAATCCACTTCTCCCTGGTAATATTCTTTTTGACTCTTTTTTTTTAAATATTGCAAAATATTAGCCTTTTAAATATTTTTGAAGACAAAAACACTTTTTGATATATTTAATTCGTATAAAATAATAATTGATTTAAAATGAATTTAACAACAAAATATGTAAACAAAACACGACAAAACGAAACAACAAACGGAGTTTTCTTACTTTCGTTAGTTTCAGTTTTTCTCCTCTTAGTTTATTTGTGTATCTCACCTGCTCAATCAAACCTTCCAATGCCTGTCAAAATAAGTTATTACAAACTCCTTAAATAGGAAAACAATTAATTAACTTTATTATTATCGTAATATCTTGTACATAGTATTTACAAATACTTTACAATTATTTTAAATATATATATATATATTAATTCAGCTCGAATTCTTTTTATGATAAATATGTTGCGTTTAGTTGAAATTGCATTAAAAGTTGAAGTATTGATCTTACAGATTGAGGAACCATGGAGGATGGGAAGACGCAAGTTATACACGATATTATGATCTTGAAGTGGTTCGGGTTTGTTGTCAAGTTGGACGATGTTTCGCAGAAGCTCTAAATGTATAACATTATGAATAAATCATTTTACTTCAGTTTAATTATCATTTTATTTATATTCAGAAATGAAATGAACACGTAATTATTATATTATAAACGTTCACCAGCAGTGATCTGGCCAATTTGTCTGTGTTTTCGATTTCTTGAGGGTACAAATCTTTGTCAGGAGAGTAGAATTTCGTGTAGAAAGACTAAAAGTTTAAAAAAAATTTAAAAAAATTGTAAAAAAGCATAATTATTTAGATGTTCCTTGTAACAAAACTTGTTCACAGATATCTCATTACCGAAGAGTAACCAGAAGAACCCCGTTGTTTTACTGCTTTTGAAAGAAAGATTGTTGAAGCGTTAATGGGATACGGAAATTTATTTTACTATTGTGTTTTTTTTTCTTACACTCAAATTGCCAATCAACGGAACTGCTCTCAAATTTCAAAAGCAACTCACCTGTATAATCAACATAACACCATCAAAGAAGTAATGCAACTTGGCTCTCATCTGAGCTTCTATGTCATCAGTTGGAGCAACTTCCCTGGAATATTAAAACCCGAGTTTAACTTATAAACAATTAACTCAGATAAATTAAAACGAGAAACGTTTAAATGACATCAATGTTAATAAACAGTTTATTTAAATTATTACAATATTAATTATGAAATAAATATTATTATTAAATATAAAAGCCACTCAATTTAGTTAAAATAATAATATTATAATATTAATTCTGAAATTAATATTAATTTAAAATACAAATGCCGATTGAATAAATTTATTTAATTATTAAAAAAGACCATTTCGTTGGAGTTTTTTTCAACAAGTTCGATGATAATTCTTGTTTCTTAGCCATAAATTCATTCAGATCATTGGCATCTTCGCATGCCATCCTTAAAAATCTCCATATATTACTGCGTGATAAAATTAAACACGATTGAAAAGTAAAACTAAAGTTATTTGCACAAATGAAATAAAATCACTCGGATGAGATCAGCCCACCTATCGTGCGGCAGATCTCCAGCACCACTTTCAATTGCACTGCCTGCAGTCTTCATGTACACCCACAAAAAATATCTCAGAAATGGCTTCTTCGTGTTGTAATCGATATCTGGATGGTTGACGATCCATAATAATTCATCAACTGACATTATCGTCTGACACATTGATTCTATAAACCTGTTTTCACCCTTTGAGATATAAATAGTTCAGTTTAATGTTAACGGTTAGATAATAGAGTTGTTAGTGCTGAAAGAGTTTCTAAAAATAAATTCCATTAGAAAGTTTTGCTTACTTCAGCGCACGTGGCCAACAAATCAATAAAGCTGATTAAATAGTGGAGATGGTTTCTCTCTGATTTTAAAGTTAAAATCTTTTCTCGGAATTCCCTAGGCTGGTCGATGACGTAGGCTAACTTTCCATAATCCTGAGTTAAATTGTTCATAAAAAAATTTTAAATAAATAAAAAAATATTTATTTAGTTTTTTCCGTTCTGTTCCACGAAATTTTAGTTTTTTGTGCTTTTCTTTTCAATTTTATCGTCCATGAAAGATTTAAAAAATTAGCTAAAATCAATTTAATACAAATTCCAGTGGTTACTGACAGTGCGAACGCCTCATAGAGCGAACAACCGCAGACTTGAACACACTTGTGTGTCAACAAATGGTCCCCACAATGCTTTCTTACAGCTTTCTTTTTGCACCTTTTGGAGGTTTTATTAGCATTTTAATTGTTATTTGTTACTGCAGTGATTTTAAAGTGCTATTTTTTAGTCAAGTAATTTAAAGTAGTTTAAAGCTGTTCTGTTTTGGTGTAGTATTTTTATGCTGTTGTGCATTAATTCCATTTTTGTTTTTGCATTTCATAATTTCTCAAACAGAAATTGAAGTTTTTAAATCCCTTATATTAATTAGTAAACCACCGGTCTTGCTTGCTTGCTTGAATGTTTGCAAACCTTGAAAGTGAATATTAAATAACTTCCGTCATTCCATCGAGCTAAAATTTAAAATATGGGCTTTTTATGAAAATGCATTCTATCACAGTTTAAAAACAATTTGAAAAAAAATTGTAATTAAAAATAATAATTATCTATATTTAAAACAAAAACAAATCAAACACAATTATATAGATGTTTACATACATAAATTCAAAAAAACGTCGTTTTAAAAAAAATTTTTTTGCAATAAATGAAAAGTCGGCGAGTCCAGAAATAAAAAGAATTTGTGGAAAAACTTCATTTTTAAGGCTTCTCATTAATTTTTTTTTCAAAACAGACACTAAAAAATGTTTTCAAAATATTAAAATATAACTTTCACCACTTCCAGACAAATCTACCTGCATAAGAAACTTCATGACGTAGTATTGGTTTCTTTTCAACGTAAGACCAAGGTCTTCGACTTTAACGATGGCGTTCAATAAATCCAGAAATTCTGGCACTTTTTCAAGGTGATCTGCTATTAAATCAACAATTACCTGGATCTGCTGAGGTAGAATTTTCAAACACGTTGATTGATTTCCAACGAATGCCTGGAATGAACATTACTTGGTTTGTTAGTTAGTTAGATTTTATCTGACGTGTAAAACAATTCTTTAAACAATTTCCAGTTTTATTTCAATATTTAGTAACTACTCAATAATCTTTTGTTTTTTTTTAAATTAGAAAACTCCCCCTGATTGTTTTTGTAGTTGTGAAAAATATATATTAAGTTATATATAGATTTAAAGTAGTTTACTTTGTCTGAAATATCAGATTCTCAATAATTGTCTAATTAATTTGTGCAAGATAACGGACGCAGGTGGAATATATTGCTCCGTCTCTGAAATAGCATAGCCGAAAATGGTAGAGCGTCATACTTGAATGTGGAAGGTTCACGGTTCGACTTTCAATCCCTGTCTAGTAGCTCATGTTAGCGGAACATTAGCCGGTCAAATATAAATAATCACATTGGATGATTTATTGTTAAGCATTTCAAATATATGTAGTCATATTTTAGAATAATATAATTAAAGGGTTTAAATTTAGAAACAAAGGCGGCAATTCCTGTTAAATATTGGGGAAACTATGTTTTTTGCTCTTCTTCCCTTTTCATTTATGCGGGGATCCGGGGATATTACGATCACAAAACTGTTTGAAGTTTGTATTGCCGTAGGTGAGTTTCAAATCATTTTTTTAAACTTTGTAATCAGTCACTCTAACCAACTAAAAACAATCTATATACTCGAAAAAGTTATAAATCCAGATATAAACAAAAAAAAACTTTTTTTAAGTCACTCTATGAAATTTCGCATTTGTTGAGCTGCCGCTAAAAATCGTTATATAACTCTAATTTTGAAAATATGTTACTTACTCTAAATCTTACTAAATTTGTTGCATACCAATTGCATACAGCGGTTACGGGCTTTGTAAAACGTATAAGTTTAATTGACTTTGACTTTTTAAATGTATATTTATAAACTTTTATTTCGACCTCTTTCAAGGCCACAGCCAGATCGGATTCAACGACTTTGATCTTCAAAAGCCTATCCAGCTTCTCAAACATTCTTCCCTGGACCAACTCGTTGCCTCGTGCTAACGCCTTCAGCAGTTTCAAGCATTTTATGAGAATCAATTCGAGACCTTTGTATTGATCCTGCGAAATCGAAGTGATTCATCTTTAAAATAACTTTAATAGTTCTGATAACAACAAACCGTGACTTAGCTTACCGTTAACTTTACATCAATCTCCATAGATAGCATGTCGAATACCAATGTCAGAACTTCTGATGAGAAAACAAGAGTAAATAAGTTATTGACCAAGTTTGATTGAATAATGAATAAATATGTTTATAGTTATAAAAATATAAGTTATATAAATATATTTATTCAATTGTTTATGTATACTTATTTAAATATTATTTAATATTTATATTACAAACCGTGGTTAATAAGAACATTCTGGTTCATTGCATTTGGTTCGTGTTCTTCTTTAGCCATGTGACAAAATCTTTAAGATATAAAAATAATAAGAAAATGTTGCTATTGGTACGTAGATCAACCCCGAGTTACAAGAAATATGTCAGCAGCTACAGAGGATATGGTTGAAGATCTGTTCATCAACCAGGCTTTCAGTGCTACGAAAAGGCGCAAATGTTCAAAAACGAACATAAAGATGAACGAACGAACAGATGTCCCATATATTACTTTTTTTCCTTTTATATTACGCGGTGAGCATGTGCTTGTAAGTAAGTTATTGTTTGTAAATATTAGAACTTCCTGGAGATTTAGAGATGTCTAACCAGCCGACGTCTAGAAAAGTCTTTGTGCTTCTTAATTTATGACCATATTTGTTTGCTTTAATGTTGAATATAATTGTTTAAAATATGATGCAAAAATTTAAATAAAATAAATTGGATAAACTGCGTTTTGTTTGGTTGTTGGTTTTATTAGTTGTTTATTTTTTTTATTTTTTTTTAAATTTGCATCCACATAAACTTAACTTTAAAAAATGATTGGTTTAGTGCTTTTGAAAATCAACAGCATCTTAGCCATTAGAAAAAACAGCACTTTCCATGCTTGTAGGATTTTTTATAATACGCGAGAACAATGAAATAAATCACAGTTTATCTTTCCAAGTTACTGGATGAATGATTCCGACGTCAGAGGAGTACAAAAAAATATATAAAAACATCCATGAAATTAGTATTTATGTATTTTTATATTTATTCTTTTATTTATACAAAAAATCAATTTAATATAAAAAAAAATTTCTACTTGTACAAAAATTTCAACTGACTCGGTATATCTGTCCAGGACAGCGCCAAGGGATTTGACTTGATCATTATTCAGCTTTGCTCTACTGAACCTTCTCAGGATGGGCATGGTCCTTGCTATCTCCCTGTGTACGTGACACGAATCGGATGTGATCAAAACCTGTGCAAATGTTTTGAAAACCAGCTCAGCTTAGCACTGATACTGATCTAAAACAACACAAGACTTTAAATATCTTATTTATAATTTACAGGAATTTATCATATTGACTAGCCATTGCTTGTACTGCACTTTTGAAAAGTTTCGTTTTGGCGGAATAAAGTTTATTGAGCAGTCCCATTGCTTTGTTGACCATTTTGTCGTACTTGTAATACGTCAGGTCCTGTTTTGTAGAATAAAATTGCTTCAAATTAAATTAAGCACGTGATATTTCAGGAAACTATTAGGAAAACAGCTAAAAATTCCGCCAAAAATAACTTTTAAATACCATGAGAATCGAAGTGATTTGTTCGGGGTCAAAATAGGCAGTGGTATCAAACATTAGTTTCAATTCTTTGACCGCTTTCTTTTGCAACCCTGCGGAGTTTCTGTTTCAAAATAAGTGGAAAAGTTTTTGTTTTTTAACTTACGCAACGTCATGTAGTTCTAGATACTACTGATACTAGAACTTGAACCAGAACTTGAACTTGAACTATAACTAAACTAGATCCCGAACACATGGCAACGCACAAAATAAACAGGTTACATATGTATATGTACTCATTTAAATTTGCACGTATGTTTATGTATCTGCGCGCTTATGTGTGTGGGCGCCCTTTAGAGCGAGTTTTAATCTGGCGAAATCACTGTTGTTTAACACTCGCAAAGAAATCGTTGAAGAAGTAAATATCGCTATTAAAAAGTTCTTTTCAGCTTTTTTTAGAGTTAAATGTTTCGGATATTATTTTCACTGACAGCAAAATAATAAAACTGAGGGATATTGCTTCCAGAGAAGAAAAACAATCATAAAAGAATATTTGATCGTTAATTTTCCTACTTTGATTGATCGAAAGCATCAAATCCTTCATTCAGTAAAGGCACAAGTGCACTTTGAAACTTCAACTTCTTCGCCCCGGTAGTCAGTTCGGCGGTTTTGAATTTGGCGATGAAGCATTCGAGTCTCGTGTTGAATTGAAACGTAAATAACAAATCTAAAACCTCCAGTGCCCTGGTGGTAAAAATAAAATAAGAAAAAGAATCGAAATTAAGAATGAACACTTATGGAATCAAATATAATTACAACGCGCGTTAAGTTTTATTTATCGTTATAGGAAACTCACTGGTATTTAGCGTTTACGATTGCCTCTGTGCTTGGATTTGCTTCAAATCTGTCTTTTGTTTTGTATGCTTGAACTATCTTTTGAGCATCTTTTGAAAAACCTTTTCAAGCATTTTTTTCACTCATATTTCAGTTACACAATATCTATATATGGAAGTTATCAAAACAACATAAAATACAGAGCTGCTCACATTTGCGCTGTGAAACCAACTTTTGTGATTTATGCATTGAGCCACATTAATTTTAACACAGAAATCTCCAAGAAAAATTTACACCCACGTGAATAAATATAGAGACAACCGCGGGTAAACCTTTCTAACACCTTCAAACAATGACTTCCAACAACAACATCAGCAACATCACTTCACCAGAACCTCTTGCATGAAATATCTGGGACATATAATCGAGCATCTTTCCCACGTTGGCGCATCTTGTCGGATATCTGAACAACTAACCACCCCACCAGCAAGCAAACAAATAGCTAATAAAACACTTCATAAAAAAACACACAAAAATGCAAAGATAACATTTTAAAAAAGGAATATATAAAACGGTGAAGAAAAAAATGTCGAACCCCCTTTGTCGTTGTCCGACGGGAAAGGTTTGTCGTTTTTGCCGTTGAGTAGATTTATGAGTGGTTTGAGGAGGGTCTTGATGTCGTCTGGGGAGTAGTAACCGAATTTGATTAGAAAGTGGAACAGTCTTAGCACCTGAAATGGAAAATTTCTGAATTGCAAATTTATTTCGTATGTATGCGATATTTAGCATTTAGTGCCAATTAGTTTAGTCTTAACACCTGAGACCTGCGTACAATTAAATTACATTAGTAAACTGTGAAGGTTTTTTACACTAAAATTCTAAATTTAAAAAAAACTACAAAATGTAAGGTAATAAAAAAGTACCATACAAAGACGTAAATTTTTAACTAAATAAAAAGTTGTTTTTATAAAGGTATGCACATATTTAATTAATTATGAATCAATACCATAAAATATGTATTTTCAATTAATCATATTTAATTATTATAAAGATATGTACTGTTTATAATATTACACTTATAAATAATATTTATAAAAAGAGATGTACCTGTTAAATTAATTTTAATTGGTTATTAAAAAAAAAGCACCTGCTCAATTAACATATTCCTTCCAGCCATGGAGGCCGTCATGTCTTTGTTGAAATCAAGAAATTCTGCTATCCAGTCTCGTATGACAGGAAAGAGAGTCACCAGATCTTTTATTATCTGTTATATATGTTACAATTAATCATATGATAATATTGTCATATTTCACTAATTTATCGTCATTCATACTCTATAAAATTCTCTCAAATTATATTTATTTATCATATTTTCAAGGCTGACAATGAACAGTCATGAGGACGCATAGTTAATGCTTTACAATACTTACAATATGAAATGTGATGAATAATTTAGTGAATTTGTAAGCACACTAACAAAAAACCAGACAGACAGACACACACACATAATCTAACATGCATGGTAGAGAAGTTCGTTCATAAAACAAACACGGAACAAACAATCTCTTTGAACACGAACATCAACGCGCCATTCCTTATTAAAAACATGCAAGACGTGGAACTGTGAAAACTAAACTAAACAGCCAGCACAGCAATATAACAAAAGAGCAGAACACATTGACCAATGAGGAACAACATAACATAAATGTCACACATCGACCAATGAGGAACAACATAACATAAATGTCATACATCGACCAATGAGGAACAACATAACATAAATGTCACGCTCATCTCACCCCCTCCGGAGCCAACCAATTGTCGACAACTGGTATGGCTCGTTTGATCTGAGTGGTAGTGGAGAGGTAAACAAACGTATTATATGGCGGAGGAGAATAGTAGTGGTGCAAATATTTAATTGGAGAAAAAAGAAATCGTGAAGTTAGATGACAAAATAAGAACACAACTGCGTTAGTGGTGTCCAAACATTCGAGCAAGTGCAGTGTTAAAAATAAATATAAATATATATATATATATATATATATATATATATATATATATATATATATATATATATATATATATAGGGGGTGGGAGTGGTGAGTGGGTTGACAAACTCAATTTTTTTTTCTTCGTTCGCTTACCCCCTCGGGAGATATCCAGTTTGCACATGCTGTCATCTTGTTCCGAACCTATCGTGGTTTGCCAGTTCAGTCACCATCATTATTATCATCATCAAAATTGTCATCATCATCATCATCGTCGTCGTCATCTTCATCATAATTATCAAAACTATCATAACTATCATCATCACCGTCTCAAACACCAGCATAATCATCATCATCATCATCATCACCACAATCATCATCATCGTCATCATCATCACTATCAAAATCATCATGATCATCCTGAAGGCTATCTTTCTTGTCGTTTCAAATAATTCCAGTTTTACGACAGTGTACTCATTACTTATTGGCTTTAGTAGTAATAAATACGATATAGATGAGTAACATGGAGGATAATTAATGAATTAATTACATAAATATATATATAAATATTTATATATATATTTATATATATATATATATATATATAAGTAAAAAATTAAAATTTATTTAATTTGATGTATTACTAAAATAAAATCAGAAAGTTAAGTTTAATGTATTTTATAATTAATTTATAAAATAAATGAAATAAAACGTAAAAATTCAGATTAAATTAACATCTGAAATTGATAGTCTCTAAGAATGATAAATAGTCATCTCATAAATAATCAAAGAATTTATTATTAGTTTGAGCTTACATATTCGCCATCGTTGTTAGGCCCAGGAGCGAGGACATCTTCGTAGATGAAAGACAAGTTTGTGTGGTCAAGGACCGAGTAATTTGTGCCGACATCAATGAAGAGTGCTGTTTAGGTTTATAAGTAAAAAGTTGGTATAGAAATAATTTGTTTATACAAGTATACAACTAATTATAAAATTGGATAAACCGACAAGTATACAACTAATCGTAGAAATGGGTATACAGCTAACTCTAGAAATCAGCCAAAAACAAGTACTACACAAGTTATTAACGGGGGATACCCGGCGTTGCCCGGGTTTTTCGAGGTTTTTGTTTTAATGTTTTGAGCTGTACCTCTATGCCTAATTTTGCTAAAATTAAACCAGCGGTTTGGATTTGAATTAAGGACAAACAGACCAGAGACAAACAATCATTTATATATATATATATATATATATATATATATATATATATATATATATATATATATATATATATATATATATATATATATATATATATATATATATATATATATATATATATATATATATATATATATATATATATATACACACATATACATATATATTATATATGTAAATATAAATATATTTATATATGTATATAAGTTATGAAAAATATTATAAAATATTATTTATTTTGTTTATTAAAGCTACAGACGTATGGGTAACAGATGAAGAGCCCCCATGGGCCTCCCCTATGACCGATCTCAATTTTTTCCACAGTAACCTTCCTCTATTGACTTTCAATGCTGTGTGACAATTTCATTACGATCTGATAAATGGTGTAGCAAAATGCATAAAGGACACACACACACACAAACACACAGGCATTCATTTTTAGATTATCAGATATACAGATAAGTATACAATTGATTATACAAATGGGTATACAAACCAATAAAACAGTTAATGTTTCTAATGGGTCACAAACAATTATACAACTAATTGTACAAATAATACATATAAGTTTCAAAAAAAATAATTGTGCAGTTCCAGTTTACTTTTCAATGTCTACTTTAACCAATTGCCACTTGTGGCATTGCATACAATTTTTATGCGTAAGAGAAACACTTGGAGTGTTCTGAACTTGATATAAGATTGCAACAAAATTATTGTTATTATTATTATTATTATTATTATTATTATTATTATTATTATTATTATTATTATTATTATTATTATTATTATTATTATTATTATTATTATTATTATTATTATTATTATTATTATTATTGTTATTGTTATTATTATTATTATTATTATTATTATTATTATTATTATTATTATTATTATTATTATTATTATTATTATTATTATTATTATTATTATTATTATTATTATTATTATTATTATTAATTATTATTTAACTGTTTTGACGTTTGGCATATGAATTATCTCCAGTACCACCAGGTGTTTGTAAATTATTTGTTTGTAGTGTTGAAAGTGGACGTTGGAGATAAATAAGCGTTGGAGACATACCGATGATGAGTTCGCAATATTTTGCTCGGAGAGAATCAGGAAGGAGAGTTGAACGAATTGAAAGGAAAGCCTCGTCCCACGTTAAAATGCCCAGCTCACGAGTTATGACGAAAATTGCAAAGTCATTTCTGCCCTGTTTGGGAAAGAAATGAGTTATCAGTCAAAACCTCAATGAGGTTGTTAACTGATTGGTAATGTTATTTTCATTTCAATTAAGAATAGATAATTAAATAAATTAAATCAACAATGTTAACACTAAGACGTTGTAGTTGTCTCAACGTACGTAAGCAAGTTTGGCGTACAAATCAAGTTGATGTTGAAAAAACATAACATCTTCTTCGCAGTAATTTAGATTTTGTTCGTTCTGCAGAAAAAAGCGAAAACAAATTATTTTATTAAATGTAACTTATTAATCATCATTGAGGTGAATAATACTTTAGTTATCGAGTTTTTTGCAAGTTCATGAACTTCCAGGAATACAAAATTTCAGCAGTTTCGTTTTCATGTCTCACAAATTCTATTAAAATTATAAAATTATCAACGTCGCACGCCTACAATAAATTATTCCTCGATCATAATGAGAACGACAGTCAACTATACAACTGCTTCTATTCCACAAACGTGCAAATAAATGTTACATTGCAATACGTCGACAAAGAAATACATCCTAATTGAATTATTAATATCTAAATTATGGTTGTTCGCTAAGCAACAGCAAACTTGAAATTGAATGACTGCTTAAATAATACATTTTATCCAGTCTTGTCATATAGAATGAATGAACTACAAATTGATTGTACATTATTGTACACAACCACGCCGCAACCTTTCGCGTGCCATTTTATATGAATTTAAAAACTCACATTTACGAATTCGTTCAGCGGCATCCACGAAGCGCCATTGTTTGATGAGACGTAAATAATATTTGGCTGTCCGTTGACGTTTTGCCCCCTTTCCGTTAGGAATCGCATTCCCGCCTGATTAAAAGAAGACAAAACATGAAATGTCTGGGATGATGATTTGTAAGCAGTTCACGGCGTATTTATGAATCATTTTATACATCAAATTGAGTAAAAAGTTAGACTAATAAAGATAATAGAATTAATAGAATTCATTAATATTTCCAACCCCATCTCTGCGAAGCCAATGTTCAGTGATGTATGCCTGGTTGTCTGAAATGGCAACTCCGTCGCAAACACACAGAACGTTCAACAGGTCCAAGTAGCGATAGTTCTGAAGTTTAATAAAATGAGCAAGTTTGAAAGTAACCATCACGTTTAAAAGATTAGTTTTTAGTGATTTATTTATGTGATCATCTTGTGAATACTGTAATAAGTTAAATAGCTTTAGAAATAATTATACAAGTCGTTTATTTGAAGCGGTTGTTGTTTTTCAATGAAAATATCAAATAGTGGCCTTCATGACCTATTGACATATAAATGAATCTTTCATAAAAAATTAAGTCAGCAACAAAATTAGTAAATGTGTTTAATAAATTAGATAAAATTGCAATATTTTGTCAAATTTATTATGATAATAAAACGTTATGTTATAATGAGCATAATAATTCTTAATTAATTATATTCAGACATACGTACACACATTAAATGCCATCTGACACCATAACATACCTAAAAGCATTTAAATCTAAAATAAAATTTCATAACTATAAAACAAAAGAAAAGTAAACCTTGTTTACTCTGAGGAGGCCAACAAACATCTCAATCTGCTCCTGCGAAATTCTATCCACAATTTTCCGGTTGTCCCTGATCAGCTCGACAATCATCTGAGCCACATTCAGTCCGATGTCACCCTGCGTGGTGATGATAATGATAGTGGGAGTGGTGATGATGGTTGGGGTGGTGATGATAATGATGGTTAGGGTGGTGATTGTGATATATAGTGCAAAGATATAGGCTTTGGAAGTTTGTTAATGCACGGATTTTTTTCCTCAGCATTAAGTTTGCCTAACCAAATATTGCAATTACATCATAGCTACTGACCGCAACTTTAGTCAGTCAACTGAATGCTTTTACCATGACTTCAGAGGCTGGCGTTTCTTGTGCAATTCGAACCATCTACTATTCGGTTAATAGCTGCATACGCAACCAGCTAAGCAATAATTTTTTTAGATATGTTACATTTTGTTTACTCACAATTTTGACAGTAATCTGGGTCTGGAAGAAATGAATGTATTTGGCAAAGTAGAGAGAATTCTTTCTACTGCTGCCGATCATGTAGACGTACAAAACGTCGTAAGCTGATTTGAAGACTTTCGTCAGATGAGCCAAATCGATGGCACCAAGAAGTGGACATCTTAAGATCTTCACCAACAGGTCGATGATCTGTCAGAAAATAATACAATTAAATAATTCTATTATTAATAATTATTTTGGTAATAACATTAAATAATTTAGTTATTAATAATTTATTAAAATATTTTCTTTAAAAGGATTATCGAGCAGCGGAAATGCTTCTTACATTGTTTATTTTGATTGCGATTAATTTGAGCTACGACGACGATCGAGTAACAAAATAGTCAAAATACTTCTAATTCTTTATGAGATACTGATAGAAGCAAGTTCGATACCGATATCGTTCGTTCGAATGATCTAACTAACAGTACAAGATCCCGATCAACGGAACATAAATATTTTGATATGAACGAATCTTAATATGATGCGGATAAAAGCGATAACATTAAATATCGAAGAGGCTGCTAAGAAGAATTGAGAAGTATTTCATTTCCAACCCTTAAATTTCTCATCAGTTTCTGATGTTTCTTCGAAGCCACATCGTTTATGAGCATAAATGATTTCAATTCTTGTAGCGCCTGAAATATTATTATTATTAATATTAACTTAAACAATAATTATAAATATACTAACTAATAACTAATTTAAAACTAAAAACAACTTCTGAATTGGTCTTTGTAAACTAACCGTTGTTATCTTGTGCGTTTTCTTGGCGTTTAGAATTTTTTCTTCTTCGCGCTAATTAAAAAATTATGATTTAAAAATCATTAATTTAATAAAAATTGCTGCTTGAAATTAAAAACAATAAAATTTTATTTAATTTCCCTGTTGCACATGAAAATTATATTTAAATGATTTAATTATTTTCAAACGAACATTTTTATCTATTTATTTTTAATTGCTATTTTTGTTTAAAATGCTTTTGCAAGTTTTACTGGATTTCAAGTGATTATTTATAAGTGAAAATATGAAAAAAGCCAATAAAAAACAATGCAGACTTAATAAATAAATAAATAAAATAAATAAAATAATTGATAAAATAATTGATAGAATAATTGAAACGAGAACAGAAAGGAAGCACCGACATCTTTGATGAAGTTGAGCAGAAACGGAGCCATTCCGCTGACGAAGTTGAATGATGTCACGTGTTCATCTTCAACTTTTTGTATTGTGTAGGCGTCGTGGTACATCTTCTCCCCGCTAGCGGATATCTGCAGAGTAAAGTGTCGAGCTATGTTGATCATAATCTGTAGATTTATGTTTCAAGCTATGTTGATCATAATCTTTATAGTTAAGTTTCGAGCTCTGTTTATCGTACTTTAATGAGACCAGCTTGCAGTGAAGTACAAATTTTATTTTTTCCAGCGGTAAACTGTTATCTCGTATCCATAGCAACTCACTTCTCTCACCATCTGCTTGCAATACGTATTTTCCATATTTTCCACGGGACATTTTTAATTATTCAAGAAATTGAGTTTTTGGACTGTTAATAATGCATAGGTTTAAATATATGTGAATATAAATGTACAGCAGTCGTCGTTCGTTTATAAAAAATAATGGCGAAATAGCGAGTTTTCATGGTATATTTATTTAGAATTTAGTTCAAAATGCTCTTAAAAAATTTCATTATGAATTTATTAAATAGAATTAAATAACAATTGTTTGAGAAAACAAATTATCACGAAGTATTTTTAAATCGAAATTTAAAAAAAAATGATTTTAAATTATTTGAAAAATAATTTTTTTTACCTTCCTGAGGGTTGCACCGTCCCACTTGAGGTTCATCATGGAATTTGATGAGTCATCCACCTCCCCCCTCAATTGTCTCCTCACGTACTCCTCATCTTCGCAACAAAAACAAACAAACTCATCTTCTCTGTCATCATCATCATCATCATCAACATTATCATAAGCAACTTTTTTTCAATATTTTTATTCATGATGACCTTCGTGTCGGGTCAAGGCCACATGGTCAAAAGTTAAGAAATAAATCACGTGATCGATTACGTCATTCAAAATATATTACGTGACGAAACTGCTTGAAAAGGTTACACTTTAATATGATTTGAGATGAATTTAAAAACAGAACGGTCACGATGTTGACTATTATGAAGACTAAAATTTCTTGTTGTTTATTTTTGTGAAATACAATTTAAAGTAAAATCAACAACATCTGACGCAAACAACAATAACAAAACTATAACAATAAACACCAACTAAAACAACAACATCAGATGTAAACAACACCAACAACAACTAAAACAACAACATTAACAACAGAACGTACCTCTGAGAGCATGCAGCCAATAACCTGTGATCACGTGCTCGATTCTCGCATAACTCTCGAAAGAGATCTCGTCTGATTCCTAAAATCGTTGTGCCAATAAATATGACAGAAAATGACCTTCTTTAGTTTTTATTGTGATTTGTTATTTAGTAATTCATTCATATCTGAGGTGGCTTATTCTCCCTAATTGAAACACGTGCACCACCCCCTACCTGGGGTACATCTGGACACCATAGGGGCAATGATCGGGCAATAAAAAATATTTAACGGGAAGGCACAATGTAGGAGCAATCGAATGATCTTAATGGAGATATTTTTGGGAATTTCCACTCGGACCTTAATGAAAATATTATGAATTCAAAATGCACTCTTCTGAGTACACAAGCACCCGTTGAGAGATCAATAATTAGTTTTGATAACTTGAAGGAGAAAGTTAAATTGGTTGGTATTACAAAAATACTGTAAGCGAACCATGTAATTTCTTTTTTAATGAAAGTTTTTTTTAAATTATTTTATTTAATGTTTAATTTGACTCCTTACAATTTACATTAAATGTGGTCCGCCATACACCTACCTACATACAAACAAACACACTCATACACCTACCTACATTCAAAAACACTCATACACCTACCTACATACAAACTCACTCATAAACCTACCCACATTCCCACATGCAAATACACGAATACACCTACACATGTTTACAATTAATCGTACGCTTTAAAACATACTGAGCTGCTCATACACCCACACAAATGTAAACAATCGCACACACATACATACACATGCACACACACACACACACATGCACACACACAGGAATATTCGTACGTGCGCGCAAATACATAACTTCTAGCTGGATTGAACAATTAATAAGCCACCTCAGACGTCTGTTATAACAAGAAAAAGATATCGATCTAAAATAAGTGCTTGGAAGAAGTTACAATTGAAAATGAAGGTGGGATGCAAGCAGTGGGATGTATAAATCAAGGAGTGTGTAAATTAAAACATCTATGTGTGCGTGTATGTATGTGTGCATGTATGTACGTATGTACGTATTTACGTATGTACGTATGTACGTATGTACGTATGTACGTATGTACGTATGTACGTATGTACGTATGTACGTATGTACGTATGTACGTATGTACGTATGTACGTATGTACGTATGTACGTATGTACGTATGTACGTATGTACGTATGTACGTATGTACGTATGTACGTATGTACGTATGTACGTATGTACGTATGTACGTATGTACGTATGTACGTATGTACGTATGTATGTATGTATGTATGTATGTATGTATGTATGTATGTATGTATGTATGTATGTATGTATGTATGTATGTATGTATGTATGTATGTATGTATGTATGTATGTATGTATGCATGTACGTGATAATAAAACACGAGCTTCCGTATGTCAAGGTCAAAACATTAATAGAAAACTTAAATGGATGGAAATTGATCTGAGCAGCTGCTCTTGTCTTTCATTCATTTTTCTCCATCGTTTTGATTTCAAACAACCCGTAAACATTGGATTGCCTTTTATGGTAACAAATGTAATCAACCAAACGTAATGTGAAAGCGTTCGTGATAAAATTGTTGAAACAGCAAACAGAGGAAAACCACACAGATGTGTTGAAAAACATTTAACAAATGTGGAGCTATTTGTTAAGAAAATGTGGATAAAATAACACTTATGTATAAATTAAACGCACACTGAAACGTGGTAAAACAACACACAGGTGCAAAAGAATCCACACCGGAATGAAAAATTGCCACACTGAAAAGCCCAATAAAAGAAAACACATTTCTCACGTCTAACGTATAGTCGGCCTTTATTTTAGTGATGCAAAAAAATCAAAACAACAACAACTCATCTATTTGAACTCTACTAAAAATAGAAACAGAAAGCTCAATGTTTTTTTACTTCCTACCTTGATGACTGGATGGAGTCGGAAAACCGTTCTCGGGTCTTTCCAGTCGCCGATAAGCGAAACCTTCCTGTCGGAGGTTATGCACAGGTAGTAGCGGGTGGTCATGTGACGGAAGCGCACTTGTTGTTCCCATCGTATGACGTCACCTGATGATGTCATCATATGAGTCACAGAGTTGGTTAATCATAATTAATAGAAGATTATAAATTATAACATTTAGAGTTACAATTAGTTAATAATGACTGATAATATTGAATAAGTTAATTTTCTGACTTAGTCAAGCTTTATTAATTATTAATATTGAATTTTACCCAGATTTGTTTTTATTTGATTTTCCATGCCCAAAAAAAGTACGTAATTCTGCGCGCAAAAAACAATTTTTTGTCCAAATTTTGTCTTTTTTTCAGATGTCATAAAAACTTGGATTTGAAAGTCAGTTGTCAGTTGTGATGATGGTTACGAGACATTAGATTTACGCCTGTGCCTACTTAGTAAGTCTATCGCAAATACATATTTTGATGTTATAACGCAGGGGTGCACAACCTTTTTCAGCCTGAGGGCCAAAATTACTTAGTCCCTGGGCGCCAGGGGCCGCATCAGCGTGCACATAGATCACACAATAAATCAACTCAAAGAATGCAAATTTTTAATGAATGTCATAAAAAAAATAACGTTATTTTAAAATATGTATGAATAACTAAATGTAAAAAAACTCAAAGAATGCAAGTTTTTAATAAATGTCATAACAAAAAAAATGTATGAATAACTAAATGTTAGTATTTTAATGAGAAGGTTGAGCCTGAATGGTTGCAACAACATTGTCAATATTGGGTTCGAGTTCTGTTGTTGCAAGCCTCAAAATCGAACAAAGATTATCATCAGTCAAAGATGATCTCAGTTTATTTTTATTTGTGTTCATGACTGAAAACGTTTGTTCACACACGTAGGTATGTGCTGCCAAATTCAGACAAGATTCGGCAAGCCAAATCTTTGACCGCTCCATATTTAACTGAACTTAGACTTCCATAAAAAGTTAAAATGGAGTTATGCTGAAACGCAGACTTTAATTCTGGTGAACATTGAAGATCAATGACTTCTAACTGACATTGCTCAGGTGCGAACAGTACTATTAAAAAGAGATGGGTGGGTGCATCGATTTAAAATTCTGTTAGCGCCGCAAATAGCCAAAATGGACTAGTTGTCTGGGGGCCGCATCAAACGGGCCGGCGGGCCGCGGGTTGTGCACCTCTGTTATAACGTATAACCGTGGATATCTTGATGCAACTTTAAATTTTAATTCTCTAGTTGATGTTAATTTAATCAGGTCTTCTAATTTTTATAATTCTTCTGTAGTTTTGCTCTGAAATAAAACTCAAAATGAAAAGCTTCCAAGAATTGGAAATAACTCAACCTATTTCCATCACATCTCGTGTTTCAGCTGTTAATAAAGTGAGAGAATATATACCTTTGTTCTTAACTTTTCCTTTAAGAAAAAAAAAGATTTGCTACCAATTCAGTAAATAACAGATTCTTCTTGATGTTTGACAGAGTTGACACTTCGTTTCATTATATTTTCTATTTACCAGTCTATCAATGAAGTTATGTTATCTCATGGTTTAATCTTTGTGGACAAAATTTGCATCACTTCTTTGTTTTTTGTAGAACTGATTGAAATCTATTTATATACCAGCATGGTTACCTGGAGTTGTCCGGGTTTTTATGTTTAAATGTTCTCTGATTTTGTGTTTTCAATTCATTTTCAAGTGTACTAAATAAAATGAAAAACTTTCCTACATAGCCGACGATTGTGCTGGAATAACACGTTGTCAATATAATTGCGAACAGCCAACAAATTTTATTTGTCGTGGATGGAAATGCTGCACCAGCAAGTGTCACATTCCAATGAATGTCGTTTTCCAGCAATTGCAACTCGTCACATGTATCCAGTAAAAATATTCAACGATGTGTTTGTATGTACTGACCAGTATTGTGTGAAGTCGTTTGAATACGCCCGCGAATGTGTGATGGTGGGATGTGGAATGGTGGGATGGTGGGATGTGGGGTGAAGGAATGTGGGATGGTGGGCTGATGGGATACGGAATGTGGTAGGATGCAATGTGCCTTGTCAATGTGACTCTCATATTTTACCTAATTTATTCCGCGTAAAATAATTTTTGGGCAAATTGTCCAAAAACCTCAGCAGGTCTTTGACACGGTGTAAAACATTCAGTAAGTGTCGTTCCTGGTGACTCGATTGCTCGTTGAAGAGCATTTTCTTCAGTGAAATAATCACGTTGACCATTTTCAAGATGAACAGTAAGATGGTTTGGTCTCGTTTGTGTGATGAAAAACTAAGAATACGCCAGACAACCTCGTTGCTGTTGATGTATGTGTTCATTTGGTCTCATGATATTTCATTTAGTCTCATGATATTTCGTTGTTTTTATTTACATTTTGTAAATCAAATACCGCCAAATAACTGCCCTTATTAACGTATTTGCAAATGTACTTGATGGACTGTACAGAGCTGCAAATATTTATAAAAATCAAGCCAAAAAAGTGTTGAAAGTAAACGAACTTTTTTATAAAACGAAAGGTAAATAACTGTTCTTCTAGGAAAATAAAAAATCAACTTCTAAGCATTAATAAACATATAATGTACCACATTATACTATGTAAGTATGGGACTGCTGTACCTATATTGTGTAATTTATTTTACAGTCACCAGAAAACTAATAATTGATTATTTTATATAATTCCAAAATGTGAACAAGCCACTTACAAATATAAATTGTTTGTGCTTTCACAATTCCCTTATTTTTATTCACCACCCCCTCAAAACACTAGTATTAAATAAAAGTATTTAAAAAAAGAAACAAATTAATAATCAATTAAACATTCTCACAGAAAAAAAGCTCAAATCAGAAATCAACTCGACAAACAAACGAACCATTCAGAACACTGATTTCTCCTTCGATCTGCCAGTAAGTATTTCCAGATGTTGACGGATAGAGAGACTTCGGAATCAGCTGATCCACTTCACGGATGCGGAGATGAACTTGAATTAAACAATAACGACAAACCAAATTACCATTTGCATGAGAATTTTTGAACAAGCAACAAGAACATGTTGTTTTGCACCACGCGAACCTGTCAGTAACAACAGTCATTCTATTCTGGTTGTCTTTCTTTTGTTGAATATTTTTTTCTTATCTTTTGCGAGTTTTTGTGTTCTTTGTTAAATAGAATGAGGCCAGCACATTGAATGCACCAATTAATAAACACCTACCATTAATGTCACACTGGTTAAAATATCTTTAATCATCTTTCACGGCAAATACCGGTTTGATAACTTTTCAATAGTGATTACGATTGTAATGGCGGTGGTGGTGGAGGTGGTGGTGATAGTGCTTATGGTGGTGGTGATAGTGGCAGTGGTGGTAGTGTTGATAGTGGTGGCAATGGTGGTGGTGTGGATGTTGGTGGTGGTGACAATGAAGAAAAAAATAATATTTAGAAGTTAACCATCTTCGGTAATTTCATCATCAAATAGACCTTCAGCAACCAGGTAGGCTTCCAGTTCTTTGTGGAAAAGTCGTATGATGCTGCCACCCTTGATAAACAGAATTTATAAGCAAATTATCACCACAACGTGTACAACATCATCATCATCATATTTACTAACTTTTAAATAATTCTTCAATTCATTTGATGGTCTGCTACTTTTGACGACAGTAAAGCCGGCAGGTTGAATGCCCAAGTTCAGTTCGGATCTGTTAATAAAAACACAAACGAAAACTAATAAATCAATGGCTTTAATTTTATTAAACTACTAGGTGGTTACGTGACAGTAAGTCAGTCATCAATTTGGGTTGTTATATTATATAAAATAAATAACTATTAATGAGGTTTAATATGCGAAGAAAGCCACGAACCCGGTAGTGAAATGGTCGATCTTCCATGCTGTACTTGCGTGGAAGAACTGTCCAGGTGACTTGAAGCTTTCTACGATTATCTGGTCATAAACTTGAACCTGATAAACAAATAACTATTTAAAACGTTAAAAATCATCTAGAATTACTGCAACAAAACATTAGGCATCACTTATATAAACAAATAACAATTATCTAATTATAAACTAATTTCTCACAAATTCTCCTTCCGATTTGACTTTATATCTTGGAAGAAGTCTGAATTGGGCATGTTTGGCGTTGAAGTTTTGCAGGAAAATCTTGTCAGGTTCATAAACAACAAAAGAATTAAAAACTTAAATTTAAATATCAATATGCACGACTAGACTAGCCAATTTTGTTTTCATTTGTATTCCATGTAACTGAATCAAACAGGGCAATCATCTGAATATTCTGAATTAGCAGGGTTGGCCTATTGCTCCCTCTCTTGCTCCCTCTGTTGCTCCTTCTATTATTTTCTTCTTCTTTTCTTTTTTTTACTTTTTATCTTACTCTTTTTTTATTTTTTTGCATACATTTCTTTGGACTGTTTATAAGCAAATTTTCTATTGTGTGTGGAAACCCAAATAAGCAATCATCATACGACGATGCGACAGAGGATGCAAAAAAAATGAAAATATCTTATAAAAACATATCTTGAATAAATATAAAAAATATTTATGTAAAGAAGAGTGATGCTGTTTTGTGTTAATGAACGAATCGTGAAAATATTTAGATAGTGACAAGATTTACATACGAGCATGTTGTTCTTGTCTCTTCTGCTTGTTTGAGCGGTACTCACGTGAATGTACTTGCCTGTGAAGGCGTGTTTCAACTGCAAGGATGAAGATTAACAAATATTTTTATAAAATAAATAATCGATATAATTATATGTTTACATTTTTTTTATTTGATATTAGAAACACTTTAAATCTTAAACTGTTTCAAACGGTCACGCATTGATAAGTTTAAATAATAAGAAAATTTTATATTTATTTTATTAATATGATACTTAATTATTTTTAAAACATTTGTGTTTTACTGAAAAAAATATTTCACAACGTTTGAACAATAAAACAGATTGCAAGCAACTGATTTTCACTTTCCCCACCAGCCATCAGACTGGTACAATGATTGTTTACTGCCCACAACCTTATTTAGCTGTCAGCACCAGTTCATTAATAATGGCGTGTGATTGCTAACCAGCTACGTTTGCAGAGGTATCAGTTTCATTGTTCAAATGCAAAAATATTACTTGTATGAAACATGAAAAATAATTGAATATAATAGTACTTTGTAATAAATTAATTTCTAAATATATTAATTTAGTAAAAAACTTTTGTAGCGAACACGCTTCTATTCAAAATCGAATAGGCAAAACAAAGTAATGTATAATATTTATACACGTAGTATATAGTAAATTTATAGCATTAAAGAAATTTATACTTAAATAGTCCCACCTGTATTACTTCGCCATAACGAACTCTCTTTCCATGCTGTCGTCTCTGTTCAGAGATGTTGTCTTCGTTCTCTGCTTCTGCAGCCATCTAAAAATAAATTAATTAAAAAAATTCAATTTAAAAACATGTTAGTTGTTTAATTTTCAAATGTAATTTACGTCTACGCAAACAAAAGTATGATGTGACCTTGGCCTGCTCAAGGGCACTGTTACTCTCCCCGTCAACTTTGACCTGCAAGAGTCTCCTGAGTTTCTTGTTCAATTTGTATCTGTTCTGTATGCATACTTGAAACTGCAGGGCTGTGTACGATGTTTTATTCATTTTTCAAGATAAATTTTTATTTAGTTATAATGTTAATGTATTTGTTCATTAATCAGAATAAAAGCATTTAATCATAAAATTGTGCTATAACATTTTAAAATACACGTTATTAAGAATTTGAAAATGGATTTCTATAAATATCTGAATTTAAAATCAAAAAGCAAATCGATATTGCACTCGATAATATTCGACACAAGAGCTCAAAGAACTCGAATATATGGAAGGATGGATAGATGAATGAATGAATGAATAAACTGACCATATGGGGTTGGCACCCCGTTTGGTTTGTCCCTCTCCTGCCACTGGGACACGTACAGGCTGTTGTGCTCACAGCTAAAAAAATGACATTTATATTGAAATAATAAAAAATGTTTGTTTTAATCAAACTCAGTGTTAATGTCGCATTCAGCTACAAGTTTTGTTTATTGAGTTGAAAGTTTTTGCAAACAGTCTCTTTACTTATTAAAGTTATATCATGTATCTTATGTATCTTATATGTAGAATGATGTGTGGTGATGATTGTGATGGGGCTAGCGTGGGGTGGAAATGGTTGTAATAGTGATGATTGTGATGATGCTGATTATGTTGATAAGTGGTTGGTGGATAAGATGGATATCGTGTTTGCTTGTTGTGCAAACAAATACAATCGGCGATAAATGTTGAACAAACAAAGCAAAAACCTTAAAGAAAGCAAAGCGCCTTGAAATCTTAGATGAGCTCATTGTCTACAAATCGTCTTATTTTTCTCAATAGAAATCAATATTCCCAATCCGTCTTATTGCTAAAATAGAGTATTTTAAACTTTATGCGTACTTTAAATAAATCATTTTAAGAAATTTTATTTAATATATGAATATTTAAATTTATCGAATCTAATTATCAAGAAATTGTTTGTTTATATTTAAAAAATTTGCAATCTGAGAACACCAAAATTTTGAGGCTTTTATTGAGTCCAAAAAAATATATAAAATTTATTTGAGATTTCAAAAATATAGAAAAGTCAATTTTGCTGCTGAAAATTTTAGCTTTGATGCTGGCAATCAGTTCGTAACCTCAAGCTTTCAAAAAAAGTACACTAACTTCAGCTTGAAAGTTAGGGTACAGAGGGCTGAATACATCTGTGAAAATTCACATTCATATTAGGGTACAGAGGTGATGAATATATGTGCTGAAATTAACATTTACCTTTTTATATTCATATTTTTTGTTTGAAACACTTTTATTTACTTTTTTGTGGAATCTGTAAGCTATTAATCTTGTAATCGGGTTTTCACTTACATCCCGTTCCGAGATACAATTTTCCATGCGCACTTGTTTTCGATGATAAGATATAATTTGATTATCTATATATATATATATATATATATATATATATATATATATATATACATATATATATATATATATATATATATATATATATATATATATATATATATATATATATATATATATATATATATATATATATATATATATATATATATAAAAATCTCGTGTCATAGTGTTTGACTTCAAACTAGTCCGAAACGGCTGAACCGATTTTTATGAAATTTTTTGTGTACATTTGGTAGGTCTCAGGATAGGTTGTAGGCTATTTAAAACGTTTTTTTAATCATTTTAAAAAATTCAAACGGGCTGTTCCGGGCCAGGAGTTTAGGTTTTTAAAACGGGCTGGGCTAAGTTGTCGACGGGCCGAGCCAAGACCTAAAAAATTGATCTCTACTATGGATGCACGGTTCAAACTCTCTAATTTCATGCGAGCGAAGCCGCTACGGGCACTGCTAGTATATATATATATATATATATATATATATATATATATATATATATATATATATATATATATATATATATATATATATATATATATATATATATATATATATATATATATATATATATATATATATATATATATAACTGTTTGTATGCGTGTCCTTTATGCATTGCTACACCATTCATCCGATCAACTCCGCCTCGCTAATTGCGAGCCAGTCCCAAGCCTGGATAAAGGAGGAGGGACAGTTAAAAGGAACAAATTTTGATCCACGACAGGAAGTACTTATACACTTCCTACATACAGCCAATTCAGTCTTAAAACACTTAGTGTAGAGGACTATAAACTATCATAAAAAAAAAAAAAAAATTCATCCGATCGTAATGACATTTTTACGCAACCATTAGAGTCAATGGGAAACAAGTATAGTGAACAATCATTGAAATCGGACACAAAATGAGCGAAGCGGGAGAACGAGCGGAAACGGGAGCGACAGAGAAAACGATAGAAAAACGTCTAACGTATTTTGTTATGATGAATTAGTTTGAACAAGCTCTATTGAACACAATAGACTGTCAATTTTTCTTCTGTACAAATTATCAAACTTTTATTTTTTTAACTTTTTTAACATTTTTTAATCGTCTTTAACTTTTGTTTAATCTATGGTTTATAGTGTTCTTCGTTTGACAATAGGGCTCCGAAGATGGCGCTTGCCAAAACCGATCGGTTAGCTCAGGTTAAATTAAAAATTTCATTTGATTTTAGGCAGTTCGATAATTTGTGTAAAAAAAATTAACACTAAATGATCTTTTGTGTGTAGTAGATTAAAGAAGTTTGAAGAAATATTTTTCAATTTTGATCCTATCACCCCGCCAAATTTGTTAGTAATGTGGACAATGTTATTATGTTAAAATTGTTGTGCAAAATAATGATGTTTACTGGTAGCTCAAAGAAGATAAAGATTTACAATAAGTGTCGTTTTTTTTTAAACTTTCGTATACTATTTATTATTTATTATTGCGCTGAAAAGAACACAATCTGTAAGAAAAGAAAAGAACACAATAATGCTAAGCCAGCTAAGACTTCACTAAAGTATCACATGTGTCAAAAATGTCTTGATAGAAAAATCAGCAACAGCTTTACATGTTTTCTTGTAACATTCTAAGTTCTAAAGTAGAGGCAAGTCAGTTTGTAAATCAAATTAAATACCCGAAAATATAAACCAACTTTTATAGCACAGAAGTTTTAAAGTGATCAGAAAGGAAAAATAGAAAATGTTAAGACAATAACTCTGTTTTGTATCCACCATCCTTACAAACTGAAGTTTGAGTGAATGTGTCTGGAGTGAGTTTGACCCAAAAAATTACAGTGGTAACTCAAAACGTTCACGATAATCATCTTTGATTAATTGATGCTGAATGAAGTAAATAAATGAATAAGGCCATTCCTAACATACATGAGGACAGATGCAATAAATCATCCATTCTAATTTCATGTTTAAGCCTATAAATAGAATTCCAATGTTAACCAAATCCGTAAAACCTCTTTATATCTGGTAAACTGGATGGTCTCAGTATCGTTTCAAATTAAAGAGCGACATGAGGCAGGTTTTTTACGGTTTTCTTGCTAAAACTTCAAGTGAGGGGATGGGATGGGGAGAAAAACCTGCCCTCATTTAACTCTCTATTTCAAATACTTTTTCATTTTATAGTTTTATTATTTAATGCCTAAGTACCAGGATCTCTGTAGAGAATTTCTTACATATATACATGCACACCAATTTCCACTTCTGCGTTGCTCGCTGCAGTGTTAAAACGCATAAACTTAATGCAGTCAGTGAAGTTCCATTTCTGCAGTAGATTATGTATTGCGGTTGCTAGAGTTTTATTAGTTCTGTTTGATAATTTTGGAACACCCAACTGCTTGATTGTTTTAACTCTATACATCAAAACTGCTAGATGGTCTACTTTCTTCTTCGACGTTAAGACGGGGAGATTTTAAATCTATTGAGCTGCCAGCAAAAATAAATATAATAAAAAAAAACTTGGCACAATTACTTTTCACCATAAAAGAAACATGATAAAGCGGTTGAACCAATAAAATGTTGAAAGTATTTTTTGCCCTGTTATTAAATTGAAGTTCAGTATGACATTGATAATTTATTAAAACAGACAAATGAAACTTGAAGACTGTTCGGTTTAAATTTCCCACGCAAATTTTCCGGACTTTATTTTATTTTATTTTATTTTATTTTTATTATTTATGCTATCCTACTACGCGTTAAACTTTTACGCACCTAACAGGGAAGATTCCCAAATTATAACTCGTTTTTTCATTCAATCTTGTGTGCCAATGATCTTCAATTTTAAATCGGCGTATGGATATATGATCAGTTTTTGTATTTTTCTGTTTCATAGTTTGTATTATATTGCTACGTATCTTGAGGAAGGTACTTATAAAAGTCAAGTAATAAACTTCTTAGCGCTAAGATGAGATAATTATATCTATATACAGGGTGGGCCCAAATTAAGGTTACAGTTTACACTTACACATTTTATATTCAATAGATATCTAACTGTAACCCTACTTTTGGCCAACGCTGTATTTATATAAAAGAAAGATATTTTGCTTGCTTTAATATTTGTAATTTCTATTTCATAAAATTGTTAACGCCTCAGTGCCGTGGTAACGACACCCTAAACCTCCCCCTTCCCGATTGGGGGGACCTTTAAAAGATCCCCAAAATTCAAGTGACTTTATAGGTAATGAAAATCATAGGCGTACGGTCCGGTGCAGGAAAAGTGATCCTATCGGATTCGGGCAAAAATCCTTAAAAATTGGACAAAACGGGCTTGAAATTCTGGCAAAAGTTTTAAATTTTTTGAAAAAAAAAATGGGTATTAATTTTTAAATAAAAAAGTTTTAAATTTTTAAAAATTATCTACGGGTCTTACTTTTCAGTTTTTAAGAAGAGAAGTTGTTAAAAAATTTGCTTAAAACCTTAAAATCTTTAAAATTATCCAGCAAAATGTTTCAGAAACCCGCACATTAAAAAATGATATAGTTCTAATTAATGTTAAACGTTTTTTCCTAAATTAGCTGATGACCTGGGAAATGGTAAACGTAAATACTTTCCCATTTTTTTAAACCTTAAACAAATTTTTCTCCAGAAATAGCTGATGATCAGAAGGGAGGTTGTCGTAGGTGCTGATCACAAATATGGAGGGGTAAGTCGTAGGTAATGTTCTCAACTTTTTTGTCTAATCTTTGTGATATCGATTGTTGAAGATTTCTGGAAAGTAGTCCCCATTAATTATAGAAAAAATCTTCCAACAATGTACAAAAATAAATTGCAGTGATATTTGCTTTTCGGTAGTTTTAATGGGTTTTTGTCCGAAAAAATGAAAGAGGAGCTACATAGGTGGTTTGGTGTCAGGCAGGCGTCACTCCAATATGTTACCTATCCTAACTAATCCTTCAAAAGTGTTGAAGCTCATTTAAAGTAAAGTAAAGTAAATTAGACGAAAGTCTTTAGACTTCTTGACTCTCTATCTTCGGTTTCTTTCATTAATTCTTTTTCTTCCCACAACCTATTATGTTGTTTTTAAATTCAAAATAAATGGGAGTTGAGTTACAAGCGCCTCTTATTATTTGCTGTTATTAAACTGATTTTATTTAAAAGCAACACTATTAAAAATTAAAATTATATTATAATAAAATTATAAAAATATTTGTGTGAAATGATTTAAATTATAGTGCGATCTGTAATAAAGAAAATAATGAATTGCATCTTTTGTGATGATTGATGTTGTTGTTGTTTCTGTTGAGTTGATTGGTGAACAAACACGGAACAGGTGAAATATCAATGAGCCACTTTGAACTGATTAGTGGAACTGCGTCAATGATCAACCAATGAAATCAACAGTCAATCAAAAATTAGATTCATCTTTGTCATTATCACCGTCATCAGCGTCGTCATCACCATCATCACCGTCATCATAATCGTCATCGTCAGCACCATCATCGCCATCGTATTCATCAACATCAGTACTAACATCAAAATTATCGTCGTCGTCATCATAACCATATTTTTATAAGTCCCAATTTCATAACATTCTCGGTCGATTGTTTTATAACGTCGAAACAAGAAAATATCATTTTTTACGATAAAAATTATTACGCAGAAAAAATTTGTAGAGCTAAAAAACATCTGTTCACAACATCATATAAAATAATACACAATTAATGACATATTTTTGCTTGAATAACTTTCGTTGTTAATATTCATTTAACGATCCGGTTATACGGTTAATCTTATTTTGTAAGTCTTATGTTAGTTTTATGCTTTTCTCTTTCTACATTTCTAGGTTATGTTTATGACTGATTGAAAGGAGAAATGTCTTCTGGATGTTTGTTCTGTCTGTCGTTTATGGTCGGCAAACAACGTCGGCTTGAAACAGCAAATATTGAGATGACGTAAATTATCCGTGAATCACATGGATTGAATTGATATAATTAAACTAAATTATAACCATATTGATTGAATTAATGTAATTAAATTAAATTATAATCACATTCATTGAATTGATATAATTAAAATAAATTATAACCACATTTATTGAATTGATGTAATTAAATTAAATTATAATCCCATTCATTGAATTGATTTAATTAAAATAAATTGTAATCACATTAAAATGAATTGATGCAATTAAATTATAATAATATACATTGTCGCAAATAATATAAAGTTTTAACGATAGTAGTTTAATTGCATTATAGAACTATATGCATTATAGAACTATACTAATTAACTAAATAATTTAATAACTTAATCAAAATAATACATTACATAATTTAGTTTTAATAAAATCAGGATTTTTGACAAAATCTGATAAAACACGCAGTCGCCCCCCCCCCACTAAACAACGTAAGAACGTGTTGATGTCAATTCGTTCAACATTTGAAATTTCCATGGCAACTAATTGAACTAATCACCGCATAGCTACAATGGCGTGTAGATGTCCAACCTACAACAGAATGTCGGCTCAGCTGTTTGTATTTTTGAAAGATGGAATTTTGTGGTGTAACCTTTGCAAGTGGTACTCGAGGGGTAACTTCTGAGGAATGGTTTCTGGTGGTTGGTTTATTGCTGGTTAATGACAGCGAGCGCGCATAAAGTAAATCGTTTTTATTCTCTTTTAAACATGCAAGAATCAGTTTTATATTTGTGGCTTGATTTTAAATGAAGATTTTGACCAGAATTAGCGAATTTATAACAATTATAAATAATGTTTCAAATCAAATCAAATTTTGTTTTGTACATTTAGTAATAATAATAATATTAATAATAATACTTTGCATAATTATTTTTAATTGTTTGAACAGAACCTTATAATGTTTTTTTTTAAATTTGTGTACAACACAATAGTAACTCGTATGAGCTTGTATGCACCAACCTCGACTGCCAGTTGTAGACATATCCTTCTGTTTCTTCACAGTAGAGACTTATGTGGTCCCCGGTGCACAGGTAGTCAGACATGATCCACTGGCTGTCTTTCGATGTTCTTCTCGGTTTGTTCAGATGTCTTGCTGGTCTGTGTGGAGTCTGTGTGGAAAACGTTGAAGTTGAAATCATATGTTTAGTTTTTGTTGATTCTGCGTGTTTAATAATAGAGTTATTATAAATATAATAACAGAAATAAAAATCATAATACGGGTTTAGACAATAAATGGATTTTAACAAATAATAATAATTATTATTATTATTATTATTAAAATGTCTTTGTACGTCTCAAGACAGCAAATAGAATACAAAAAATATAAATATAAACAAATGAACTTGCTGAACGTTAATTGTTTTCAATGATAATGTTTTGGTCAACAAATTATAAGATTTGTGGAAATTAAATTAATTCTTGTGTGGATTTATTAAAAAAATATATTATTATATGTTTATTTACTTAATTTTTAATTTATTTATTTATTTATTTATTTATTTATTTATTTATTTATTTATTTATTTATTTATTTATTTATTTATTTATTTATTTATTTATTTATTTATTTATTTATTTATTTATTTATTTATTTATTTATTTATTTATTTATTTATTTATTTATTTATTTATTTATTTATTTATTTATTTATTTATTTATTTATTTATTTATTTATTTATTTATTTATTTATTTATTTATTTATTTATTTATTTATTTATTTATTTATTTATTTATTTATTTATTTATTTATCTATTTATTTATTTATTTATTTATTTATTTATTTATTTATTTATTTATTTATTTATTTATTTATTTATTTATTTATTTATTTATTTATTTATTTATTTATTTATTTATTTATTTATTTATTTATTTATTTATTTATTTATTTATTTATTTATTTATTTATTTATTTATTTATTTATTTATTTATTTATTATTTTCTTTATTATTTTTAACTGCATTTAAAATGAGATAATTTTATTAAAAAATTAATTAGCTCGTTATTACAAGCAATTTATAACATCTTCTCAAGCATTCTTCAACAGACTCTGAAGCCCGACAATCCGGAAATTGACCAAAGCTTGGAAGAAAATGTACTTCACATCCCATGGCATGCATAACCGTTTTTTATTTAAATAAAAACAAGATCAAAAGAACGAAATTGTTACTTTGTTATCGTATATATTTGTATTATACATCTCGATTGAGCCTCACTGAAGATCGATCATTCATTACAGGACAAACAACAAATAACAATATCCATTTCAAGTTGTTTAAAAAATCACAACAACAACTCTTCTAACAAATTCTTCCAGGTTTCTTAAAAAAAACCTTACCTGGAAATAATTGAAATTGCTGTTTAAATGACTAAAATATGCGACTACTGACTACCTTCGCCGCTCCACTGTAACTCTTTGCAGACTCGTTCAAGGCAAGCAAATCAGCAAATGTATCCTGCTTCATATTTACATCAGTGCAAACGCATTTGGAGAAAAGAAAAAGTTAAAAGAAAACCCGATTAAGATATATATATACACACATAATTTCTTTCCTCCATGTTAATGAAGGAAAACCAGCCAATGAAACAAAAGCGCTGGAAAAGTTTTAAGGGCCAATTTGAAAGCATCTCGCAGTTCTTTGATGAGTCATGAGCATCTGCAAGGAGCTGGTCTATTTTAGTGACCATTAAATCTTTATTCGATGGGAGGTTCTTAGAAGAACTTTCTTATTAGGTAGATTGGAATCTAGTTTCTTCCATAACATGCTATTAATGCAGGGCGTACAAATGAATTAAATGACAAAGGGGAAGACTTGAGACTGGCTTGATTTCAACTCCAACAAAATAAATAGTTACTGTGTAAAATATTTGTTTATTTCGAATGTGAATTTCTCAGGAAAAAAGTATTGATTTGTATAATATTTGAAAATAAATAAAAAGATATAAAATAACTCTGCGCCACGCCACGTTTCATATTTCTAATTGTTTATTTCATAAAAAGAAATCGTTTGCAGGTTGTTCATAAATTCAAAACAGCTTTCTAAAGATGTTGCAGGAGATTGTAGGAGATTGTAGTTTATCCTAACAAGATTTTCAGATCATCCTTTTTTGCTCACACCTGATTGTTTTTTTCTTCCAGATCTTGAGGGTTGTTGTTCAATGAAAATGTTCATACAAATGTCAGAGTTGTTGTTGTTCAATGAAAATGTTCATACAAATGTCAGAGTTGTTGTTGTTCAATGAAAATGTTCATACAAATGTCAGAGTTGTTGTTGTTCAATGAAAATGTTCATACAAATGTCAGAGTTGTTGTTGTTCAATGAAAATGTTCATACAAATGTCAGAGTTGTTGTTGTTCAATGAAAATGTTCATACAAATGTCATAGTTGTTGTTGTTGTTATGCAACAAGAAGTTGGGCAAAAATAATAATAATATCCTGTTGTTTAGAAAGAAAACAATGAAAAGAAGAAAAACCACTTTGCTGAACGATAATTTATAGATAACTTTCGTAACATATATATAGGAGAACATCTCCGTAAGTCATACGTGCTTTCTATATTTATTAAAAGAACACAGCTTCAATGGAAGAAAACTCCATTATATTGTACCTTATTGCATCCATCTACACATACTTTCAATTCCAGAACACACAAGCTCAAACACACGCACACACAGACGCACACACACACATACAGACAGACACACCATCAACTCTCTGACTCCTGTTGCGGTTTGGCCTTGAATGTGTTTATGGAGAAACTTGTGGACGGATACCTATATCTAAAATATATAACTCTCATCATCACCTCCCCCATCATCATTATAACCATCACCCCCCTCATCATCATCATCATCTTCATCATAATAATCATCATTATCATTATCACCATTTTCATCATCATCATCACCATCATCATCATCATAATAATCATCATTATCATTATCATTATCACCATTTTCATCATCATCTCTATCAACATGGTTCCCCATCATCACAATTGTCTCCCATCACCATCATCTCTATCATCATCATTTCCATCATCATCACCATCTCAATCATCTTTTCCATCACCATCTTAATAAACATTCTCATCATCAATATCATTACCGCCGTCACTGTCCACATCATCCCCCCCCCCCAGAAGCGAGAAACAAAGATAAGATAAAACCAAATATTGCAAATCATTCTAACAACACCATTGGATCATTTTTTTCCATTAAACTTATTTAACGGTCTGGAAGGCCGTTATTGTTTTTTATGTTGATGTTGATGTTGTAGTTATACTAGAACATGTTTTGTATTATTATAAGTTATGTTGTAATAGAATATGATTTGTATTATTCAAAGGTATGCTATACTAGAAGAGGATTTGTATTGTTATAAGTTATGCTGTAATAAAACATGATTTATATTATTTTAAGGTATGTTATACTAGAGTTATTATTATCACTAGAGATAGCCTGTAAAAAATGAGGGATTTTTAAAATACACTTATATATTATTTTGCGATTGCAGCACCACTTTTTTCATCTTAATGACTGACGGTGTACAATTGCGTAATAATTTTTATTACGCGCCTGCGCGCACTGATTTTGTCAACTGCTGACCACTGCGGCCGACGCGTTATGCGAAATTGCTAACATACATACATACATACATACGTACGTACGTACGCACGTACGTACATACATACATACATACATACATACATACATACATACATACATACATACATACATACATACATACATACATACATACATACATACATACATACATACATACATACATACATACATACATACATACATACATACATACATACATACATACATACATACATACATACATACATACATACATACATACATACATACATACATACATACATACATACATACATACATACATACATACATACATACATACATACATACATACATACATACATACATACATACATACATACATACATACATACATACATACATACATACATACATACATACATACATACATACATACATACATACATACATACATACATACATACATACATACATACATACATACATACATACATACATACATACATACATACATACATACATACATACATACATACATACATACATACATACATACATACATACATACATACATACATACATACATACATACATACATACATACATACATACATACATACATACATACATACATACATACATACATACATACATACATACATACATACATACATACATACATACATACATACATACATACATACATACATACATACATACATACATACATACATACATACATACATACATACATACATACATACATACATACATACATACATACATACATACATACATACATACATACATACATACATACATACATACATACATACATACATACATACATACATACATACATACAACATACATACATACATACATACATACATACATACATACATACATACATACATACATACATACATACATACATACAACATACATACATACATACATACATACATACATACATACATATATACGCGGAAAAGCGACCGGGAACGGGAACGGGAAAGCGGAGAAGGAAACGGGAGCGAGAGAGACAAACATTAGAAAAACCTCTAAAATCCCCGGGCAACGCCGGGTGCTCCCGCTAGTTATTATATAAGTTATGATGTAATAGAACATGACCTGTATTATTCTAAGATGTGTTGTAATACAAAATTGCTTACTGATTTATTCGAATGTTACGAATTGAAGCGTCACGTAATGGATGGCTTGCATGATTTCATGCGGCGAAGGAGGAAATTTTCATGGATATAAATATGCTCTAAAGTTTTTTAATAATGATAATAATATAAATAACATTTGTATAATTTAACTAATAAAACTTGTTCTATGATGTTTAATTGAAACAGATTGTAATTGCGGCGCTGTATAAGATATCTAGCAGATATGGAAAACAAATCAACGGTGGACTGCGTTGGATGGTGGTGATGATGGTGGTGGTTGTTGTAGTGGTGGCGATGACGATTCTAATAAAGATGATGGTTGATGGCTGATGTAAACACTAATCAAATTCTTCTGCAGATTTTTACTATTCTATTTTGCAACTCCAACAAAACCAAATGATTAAATGAAAAACTATTTTTATGAAAACTTTAAAAAACAATTTCGTGTTCATTTGAGACCAAAACTTCCTTGACTTCACCTAACTCCGGCTCGCTTTTGCGAGCCAATCCCAAGCATGGATAAAGAAGGAGGGAAAAGTTGAAAAGTTCAAATTATGTTTCGTGACAGGGAGTATTTTGGGATTTCCTACTATTTGAGTCTTAAAACACCTGCTGTAAAGGATCATTTGCTATTAAAAGAAAACTGATTTTGCAAGATGTACTCGTTCTCAAGTCACCAATTGGAAATTTCCAAGTAGAATAATAATTGATTAAATTTTGTGTTTCTAAATTAAATTAACCAAGAAGGACTTTGTCAGATGATGGCAGCTTCTTAGAATCGCAGTTATAAGGGTTTTTCAGTGACACGATTGATTACGGAAGCTGCTATCATATATTTGTTACAATATTACAATTTCATTTTGAGCATTTTATTCTGATGGCATGAAATTTATCAAAATTCTAAACTTAAGCAGATTGAAATTTATACAATTTCACACGCACGTGTTAATAGAAAAAGTTCAAAGTTCAAGCAACACAATGAAACTCTCTAAATTATTGTTAATTTCATTTAAATTCCTTGTTGCCAGGCGAATACACCAACTTGAAGGTCAATTTGTTATTTTGAATTTATTTAATCAATCGTTCAAAGAGTTTCAACTCAGGTTTCATCGAAAAGGAGAACTGTAATAAAAATGTTGTTGATCACGACGATGGTGGTGGTGGTGGTGGTAGTGGTTAAGAGTGGTAGGGGTGTGGTGGTATTGGTGGTAGTGGTAGTGATGGCAGTCATCGTGGTGGTGGTGATAATGATGATGATGTAGATGACAGTGATGATAATGATGATAAACCATGATTTATTTTAAAAATAACTAACCAAACAAAGTATCTCAACAACAAAAAACAAATTAAGCCGCGAACTAAAGAATTTCGATTAAAACTTCAAGTGATGAAAAAAATAAGTTCATGTTCGTGTTCATTTGTCTCTTTGTGTTCATGTTCATGTTCGTGTTTGTGTTTGTGTTCACTATGAACGTTGAAAATTTTATTTTACTTGTGCAAAATTTGTTTACTGAACCAATTAATTTTTATCTGTTTTCAAGTTTATAGGCTTGTTTGTTGCCAGCATGGCCAGTGAATCTAGGATTTCCCAGGAGATGAATGATCAATCAAAGGTTTTATAATGGTTTTAATTAAATTTTAAAACAAAACATAAAAAATGAAATAAGTTGATTGAAAGCGCTCTCAAAAACAAGGGACGTCATTTTAACTAAACCTTGAGGGGAACTTCTTCTGAATGCCAACAAATTTTTTCAAATTATTTTCGAACCCTATCTTTAGGGGGCCCACTGAAACATCACAGGATTTCACCGTCATAATAGGGAACCCACCTACTTATATAAACCCCGCTGAAACCTCAAAAGCTACAACTTAACACATTTTAAATCTTTTGGGGGCCCAAATCTACGTCAGGGGTCTACTGAAAAGTCAGAAATGGGCAATGGCCTTCCCGGCTCCCTAAATTGACGTCACTACAAAAACCAATTCTGTCCAACTTATGGATGGACAGAAGGGAATAGAATTTTTTTAGATCTTCCTCAAAGCTTAAACATGAATGAGCACCTTTTGGCCTAATATGCAGTCATGTTATCC
>OZ022243.1:29958950-30028950 GCA_963978895.1 Erpobdella octoculata | reverse complement strand
TACTATTAAAAAAATTTTAAATCCGCTTTTATTTAAATGCACTAAAAAAAATTAAGTAAATTTTAAACATAAAAGCGTAGGGCGCTTTCCTTTGCACTCACACGATCGCAACAATTGCGTCCCCGCTTTTATTTTTACAATATATATTTTTCCTTTTAAGTTTATTTAAATAAAAGCGTGTTTTAAAAAAAGTTGTAGTAGTATTATTTTGAACTTTTTACTCTTTGATTTTTGCAATCGATTTTTAAGGACCAAAAAGTTTAGTGAAAGAGAAATATGAAAAAAAAAACAGATTTCCTATACATTTCTCTAGAGAATTATAAAATCATATCAATTAAGCAAATTTTAACGGTTATAAATTTGTTAAAGTACATTTTATTTAATTTTTTTATATATGATTTTTGTACGTAGGATTATATTACCCATATTAAAGATTTTATTCTCAATTATATTTTTATTAAACATTTTTGTGAATTGAATTAAGTAAAATATTGCATTGTCCCCGATAATACATTTCTATTCCAAGTTTCAGCTCAATTGGGTAAAAGCTTGTAATCTCAAATTCGATTTGAAAATACGAACCACTAAACATACAGCAAACAAAGGAAGTTAGATGAAAGCGCATAAAACCGTAAACAATTAACGAATGAGTCCAATAAATCTCGCTAAGCAATAAGCAATATCAAAGTTGTAAGTTTTAGCACATTTGCTATCGCTCCAATTGTAAAAGTTTAAGATTTACTTTGTTCTACACAAGCTTCTTTAAATTTTTACGAACCAAGTCAACCACGAACCAACCTTTTGGGTCGACGTTTTTCCAGATTTTTGTTATTGGAAAAGATTTTTCTCCAATCAGACCTTTCTCACTCAATTTATACTTTTTTCTTGAACCTCCCTTCGGGATTTCCATTCATTTCTTAATTCGCCGGACTCTTTCTTCAACATTCTTTTCATTTTCTCACCTTCAACTTTAATTCGAACGACAAACTATGATGATAATAATAATAATAAAAAAACTTCCAAATAATCAAATAATAACAATAAACTTTATTGTTCAAACGATATGTTACATGGCTCCTCAGATCTTTTCAACGCCTTCATCGAAACTGATGGAGTCACAATAAACCACAACAGCTGACAAATATTTGCAGGTGCTCTACATTCCAACAAACAAACGAACGAATGAATGAGTGAACTTATGAACGAAACTTTGCAACAGAAAATTTTCTTTTTTATTTATTTATCAAAATAACCGCCAGATGTCTAAAGTTTTCAAATGTTTGTTCAAATAATAGTTTAATCTTTTTTATTACGTGCTTTACATTCTAGCTATCTTTACAACTTACTTAGCATCACATGTCCGTTAAATTCCGCGACAAAGTCTGTCATCACATTTTGACTCACTTCTCATTCTGTATAACCGAACAATATTAATTTAAAAAATGTATAATTATACTTCGAATTAGTAAACGCAATATACGTCTCTGGTAAAGGTTTTCATTACAATCGATAGATGGAAAGCAGCCTTCTTTCTTGATAACCAATCATTAATTATAATATGTATTAAGTTTTAAAATTTATTATTAATTTAATAAAAATTTTATTATTATTAAATTAATATTATAAAATTAAAAAATTAAAAATTAAACATAAAAGCGTGTTTTAAACTCTCGAGTTTCGTAATAAAATATTCAATCAACCAATAAATAAATAAATAAATAAATAAATAATTTATTCATTCAATCAATAAGATATTTAATCGAATAATTAATTAATCGACCATGAAAGTTTTCAATGCATCGGGTATATGATTCATAATTACTAATCAATAATAATTTTTTTATCATCATTCATACTCATATCTTTAAGACCAAGTTTAATCTCATTCCAGAAGAATTACAGCTCAGATATTAATAAACATATGCAAGCATGGAGGTATTGAACCTATTGAACTTACCTACACCTTACTTGTGCATATAATTTACTATACTTTATTATGAAATAACTATGCAATATATATCTCTTATGCATATTATTTGTAATTTATTATAGCACATCTTTTTTTAGCCTTTCGCTTGTTTTAGCAGACAAGATGAGCTTGCAAATCTTTACCACACAAATACATTTGTTTTTTAATGAATATAATTATCGAATACTTTTTATTACTAATTATAAAACGTTAATTAAATCAAAATAAAACATTATTTCAATCATTAAAATTATTTGTCATGTGTGAAAAATCCTGATTAAATACGAATTTTTATTTAACTATTGTTATTTATAAAAGAATTTCAGAAAAAAATGAATGAAACTCAATGTTTAACAGCTCAGAAAACGAGCGATGTATGCACGAATTTAAATATATTTGGCATAACATCATTATCAGCATCATCACAGTCATCATTATCAGCATCATCACAGTCATCATTATCAGCATCAGCATCATCATCAACATTATTATTATTATCAACATCACCACCATCATCATTATCATCAGCATCACGATCATCATCATTATCACCATCATCATCATCACCACCACCACCATAATCATCATCATCATCATCATCATCACCATCATCATCATCATCGTCATCGTCGTCGTCATCGTCATCGTCATCGTCATCGTCATCGTCATTGTCATCGTCATCGTCATCGTCATCGTCATCATCATCATCATCATCATCATCATCATCATTCCCTGATTTCTATCCAAGTTTCGCAATTGTTTACTCGAGTAACAAGCAGATAGGTAACGCGGTTTGTTTTTTAACTTTTTTTAGACAGCCACTGAAATTATTTCAGTTCACATCTTCTTGTGGGGTTTTTAAATTCTAGATATATTCGGTGTAAACAAACAAAAATACAAGTTTCATTTATTGTTTTAATATCAACTAAAAAATCAATTTTGTTGTGAGTTTAAATTCTCAACATAATATTAAGACTTATATATATTGTAAACTTAACCAAACGCTTATCTAAAAACTTACATTTTAGGACATCAAAGGAAGCTAATTAATTTTCTTTCAAGCAATAACCAAATTCTTTACATCGTTTGACTGTTTTACTATTAAACTTGTAATAAATAAAAAATAAAAAATATATATATATATCGACAACAAATGGCCAACCGTCAACAAAAATGCGCCAGAAACTTTTTCAAACAAGACAAAACCTTTCGAATTAAAATTCTTATCATAGACTCCACGCAGCGCTGATTTGGCGCTGAAAAATATTTTCTAAAGTTTTGTTAGACTTTGCACCTCAGTATTTATGGCAGAGCGCGGAGGCGGTGATCAACAACGTCATAGTTATGAGAATTCGTATGCTGCTGATGAGCGCCACCTTTCCGCGAAGTTCCACACTCAACAGATGTTGATGCGCCAATGTTGTGTTGAAGTGTTTTCTGGGGAGGAAATCATCATTCGGCAGAAAGACGAATCAGCATTTTTTTCCTCAGCTAAAGAGTCAAATGAATTGGAAAAAGATCCGTGATGTCCCACGAGTGTCTCACATTTGATGTTTAAAACGAGATTGGCGTCCCGTGTACACGCCCGCTTCCTGGCAGACAAACACGCCTCGTTGTTTCGGCAGGAGGATATAACGATGAGATTCTTCAGAAGACAGAAGTACTCTCAACTTGCTTCTGATACAATCCAAGCAGCAACAAATGACGACGCAGTACAAACAACATCGTGGACGCACACAAGATGACGAGACTTCCCCGATAAACTTATCAACTCGATGAAGCCGCCACAGAGACGTAAGATTGTTCAACTTTTCTTTTCATAAAGATAAGCCCGCAGGAATTGTTGAGGCATCACAAGTTTTCGTCCAAAAATAACTTTCTTTATTATATTACTTTTATTTGATGGTCATCTGAAAGAATTGAAGAACATGACTGGCTGGTCATATAACCACCAATTCACCATAACATTGTTTTTTCCAGAAACTTAACCGCCACGGTCCAAGAATAAATGAAGAAGCTATTAGGTACAAGTGCCATGTGCACTCGCTGAACTTTTAGCATAGTTTTTTGTCATTGTGTCAGATTTTTTGAAAGCGTTGCATTCTACTGATAAACGTTTAATGGAATTTTATTTTAATGAAATAAATGAGTAATGGAAAAAATCAGAGGGTCAGTGATGGGCAGTTGTTCAAACAAAACATTTTTTATGCTTTCTAGCTTATTCTTCTTAAGTTAGTTTAGTATTTTGCTTTTCTTATTGTCGCTCTCAATAATTCAGTTTTTGAATTTATAAATCCCTTCACCACCGCCGGACTTGCTTGTTAGCCAACAAATCTTGGAAATGAAAATTAATAAACTTCCCGTTATCCAATCGAGCTGAAACTTGAAATATAGACTCTCTCCTCATCACAATGCATTCTACAAATTTTCTGAGAGCAATTTTAAATTCAAACAATTTTTGCAATTGTGTTTTAAGAAAAAAATGTATCTTATAGAGAATTTTTTTTAAATTATTTTTTGGTTCTGGTAATAATAATTAACGCAAAATTCCTTCAAGCAAAATCGGAAAGCGCTACATAAGTATTGTCAGTTTGCTAATTTCACAAATACGTGGATTTCATCGTTAAAGGTCACTCTCAGCTATACATATTTCTTCACAATCATCAATTTAGTTTTCACATAAGAAAGCAAACTAAAAATATCCTTGGAATTTATCAGCAAATGGGCTGCACGAGATTATCCCAGTGCATCACAACCAGTAGACCATGAGGCCCTATTCAACAACTAAGGAGTCGATCATGTTAACAAAGTTAATGAGTGTTCCCCGTGTTACATATCGGCAGTCCAAAAAATTTTTTACAAGAAAATGTGACTTTGCCCGTGACACCTCCCCCCCTGAAGAGTGACAAACCTCATGGACCGTCCCCATCTTAATAGTTTTATTTTTCTCAATTGTGCTTTCCAGACCCACTATCTATCTTGGTCTCATCTATTTAATGATGGATAAAGTCCTGCAATCTGCTCTATACAATCACGATTACTTGATGCTCTCGATCTAACGCAGGTCCCTCGCTGTGAAATCTTTGGTTAACGGCCGTCATAAAGGCGGCTGTTTAACCTACTCCAATAAATTTCCTAATTTAAATGTTTTTAAAAATAATTATTAACTTTTATAAATGTAAATGTTTTTTTGCCGTTTTGATAACCTAAATCTCTTCGGCGATTTCGGCGTCTCTGTCTACCAAATTTGAATGGCTCGTCAACTTCATCAGCATTGGGTAACTCTGTCAGTAAGCAATATAATGGCGGAAAAAATTTTTCTCCACTCCCTGTAAAATGCTGAATTTACATTCCTGCGTCTATCTCATTTGATTGCACCATGTTGATGGTTTGCGGCTCTTGCCAGGATCGACAAGTCAACCTGTTAGGTACCTACTTCTCTTCTGTTCTTATTTTTGACTTTGTTTGTGACTGAATGGTTGTTTTATTAGTCAATGGTTTTTTTTTACAAACTTTTATTTACGTTACAATCTCTGTTTGTGCGTGGCTTTCTCTGAACGCAAATATTGCAAGTAAAATTTAACCAGCTTTTTGACTAGCTAGCAGCCCCGCAACTAGACTTCATGCTCTGGGGGGCGAGCTATCTCTAAAGGGGGGCGAAATGAAAATAGCCAAAAAAACACTAAAATTATATCGGGAGTTGAAAAGACAATGTAAATATTATATTTAAAACCAAGGTGCATCAGCAACACCCATATTGTTTGTTATTTTTATGACTTTATTTTGGATTTGCTGGAATAGTTTATAAAAATAAAATGACAAAAAGTGCAATAAATAAAAATAATCAATATTTATCGTAAATCTTTGCATTACAGAATTAATTTTCTGTTTTGTTTTTTAATTTAAACACAATCTGTAATTTTATATAGGTACACTTCAAGCTTCTATTCTGATATTTTAGGTTTTTGAGGTTGGATAGGCCAACTAGTGGGCCCCCTGAAGTGGTTTAACATGTTTGGATAAACTACTTCCGGATAGCCCCCTCTCCCGGTCATCAGCTATCAGTTTTTATACAGAAAAAATAAAAAAGTGGCTTTGAAAATATTTTGAAAAAGCAGCTCCGACTAACCCCCCGGTCATCAGTTTTTTGGAGGAAAAATTAAAGAAAGGCTTTAAAAAGTTTAGATTTTTTTTCAAATATAAGTGGGCCGTGAGAAAAAGTTGCATCCCAAGGTTTTGCTGAGATGTTTGCAGTGATGCGTTAATAAGTTAACCGCATCGGATACAAAATACACTATATTGCAGGTGTGTTGATAGATACCCAACATTCCCAATTTTGTGAGTATTCCTGAATACGCTGCTTTAGCCAGCTATGTACCAGAATAACGGTTTACAGGCTTATAAAGTTCAAAAAGGTACATAACTTTGAATTTTTCAGTAAGGGGGGAGGGCAAAATACGCTGCCTTATCTAGCTAAACACTACATAACAGGTTTATAAAGTTCAAAAAAGTACATGTTTTAGAATTTTTCAGGGGGGGGCGAAATTCGCTGCCTTATCGAGCTATGAACTTGTTTACAGGTTCGAAAAAATAGGTACATATCTTGAATTTGGGGGGGGGCGAAATCCGCTGCCTTATCCAGTTATGAGCTTGTATAACGGTTAACAGATTTATAAAGTTCGAAAAAGTAAGTACATATCTTAGAATTGGGGGGGCGAAATACGCTGTTTTATCCAGCTATTACTTGTGTAACGGTTAACAGGTTTATAAATTTCAAAAAAATACATATCTTAAAATTTTTCAGGGGGGGGCGAAATATCTTATAGGGGAGGCTTTGCCCCCCCCCCGTAGTTGCGGGGCTGCTTGCTAGGAAGCTGAAACTTTCAGCATAGCTTTATATTGGATGACAATACATGATTCGATTAAAAAAAACTTAATTTGAACATCTATCGAATTTCTAAATCGAGTGTATTTGAAATCAAAGTTTGTTGAAAAACTCGTTTTTCCTTTACTTGTTACAGTTTTGCTATACTCTTGTTTGAATTGTTGTTTTTTACAGTGTGTTAACATGTTAGTGATTTAAAAAAGGTTTTTATGTAGTTGTTAGTTTTAGTGTGTTATCATGTTAGCGATTGAAAAAAAGATTTTTTTTTCTTTAGTAGTTTCGGGTAATCGGTGGTGCTGCCTTATAGAAGCCATTTAGAAATCTTTTTCATATAATAATTTTCTTTTCTTCCGTTATTCATGCTCTTGTTGAATGTTTGTTTTCTTGTGTCTGTTGGTAAATTATGCTGGCAGTCTTCCATCTTCTAATCAGCCATGCATGTTGTATTTTTTTTTCATGGTTTTTAAAAAAATTTTATTTAGCGAATTTATTGGAGAGCAAGCGCCTTTGAATTCAAAAAGACACTTTTTAAGTTTATTTGATTGATTGATTTTTACACTTTAACGATATTACCTAAAAGTATTCAAATTTCATGTTTGCAGGTTTCAACACTGATCAGTTAATTGGTTTAGTAAATATTATCAACCCACATTACGTCATCGATTAGAAGATAAAAATATCACAAGCCTTATAGACACCTTGATACATTTTATTTAAAAGCTAACTCTAGTCTGGCGAGAAATAATACAGATAAAAGTAAATAAATGAATTCATGAATATAACAATCGTATCCTAAAATATTTATAATCAATCTTTATAATCAGATCACGCTAAGTCACACAACTGAACTAGACTTGACACAAGTCAAGTGACATACTTCACAATGAATAAGACAAGTCATGCCGACAAAAATTATTTCTAGCTTTCCAATATGTACAAAACTTCATATAAGACACAAAGCACTCAACATTCATTAAAACAGAATGGAATAACATTATTATTGCGAACACCGATTCCCCAGAAATGATCTTCAGTCGCAAACATGTTACAACTACAACCCCGTAAGTAATCGCATAATTACATCACAATACTGTCGTTATTCTTTCGATCAAACGAAAAGTTAAACCTATTAAATTTTATTATTTAACGATTAATCATCAATTATTATCATAGCGACTGATTCTTCTACTCAAGAGATAACCAGGCCTCATCATCATCTTTCCCCCACGTTTCATCCTTCTTTTTTATATTTTTAACTTCTAAATCACTGAAATCTATTAAATCTGGTGTTTTCTTGTTGTTGGCTTGTAATTTTGCAGGTTTGACTTTCGAGGTAGTTGAAGACGTTCCTTTTTTCTTCTCATTCCGAGCATTAACATCGTCGATGTAGCTTTTCACTTCGCTGCTGGGTTCGGCTTCATCGAAGAAACTATCACTCCAACCTTCATCTTCGTTTGACTTTTCGTTGTTGATTTTTGTTGAATCGTTTTTCCAGTCATCTTCCCACGAGTCAGCTGCTTCCCATTCCTTATCATTTCCTTCCTGATAGCTCTTCTCCGATCTGTAGAAAACAAATACATATTTGTCAGTGGAAAACATTTTTACCATGTGCAGCTCTTAAAAACTGAAAGTATAAATCTCACTGGACATTAGTAGCACCGTATCCACCCGACGTTCTGCCACCATCAAGACTTTTCTGAGCAGAAGGATCGACATTCTGGCCATCTGTAAAAAGAGTTGAGGAGATGTCCTTCCATCCTTTAATGCTGGCAACTTGTAACTGCAACAGAGAAATAACAATTTATAAAAGATGATGGTGCACTCCATTAGGTAGATTGAATCAAATAACCCTAAGGTTAAGATGCCAGAAATACACACATTGACAATAAATCAACCAGTCTCAAATCAAAAAATAGTTTACAGTTTGGAATTTGTTACCTTGAAAGAAAAAAAAACATAACAAGCACAAAGACAAGACAAAATCAGACAGGTTCTTGCATAATGAAACTAAAAAAAAACTATGATTTACTTTTGAAGCAAGACCAGAAACAGAATGAGAAACATCATTCAAAATATGTTTGTCTTTAATCTGGAAATTAAATTCAATAAACTAAACAAATTGAACTAATAAAAAAATGAAACAAATAGACAAACAAAATGAATAGAAAAAAAATTGCGATGGTTCAAAAACTAAATTTTAACATAAAAAATGAGATTTATTTATTTCTGACTTTTTCATTCACTAAACTTCCCAGTTCTTTTGTTTTTTGAGAGGCTGAAACAGCCAGATTTGATGCCTGCAAAGAAACAAAAAAAACATAAAATGCATTTTTAATCATTTAAGTCAAATAAAAAAATCAAAATAAAAAAAACCTTTTCTGACGCTTGAGAAGCAAACTTGGACGCCCCTTGAGCAAAAGTGGACCACCCTTCAGAAAACGTCGACCAGTAATCAGAAGATTCCTTCTTCGGCTCGGCACAACTTCCAAACCCGACGTAGCGACCGCCTTGACTTGGGGGAAGATTTCTATATAAAAGAAAAAAAATGTATCCGCTTTGTAGTAAACTGGAGAATGGAAGTTATTTTTAATAAATCCATCAAACTTACTCAGGTCTGTTAGCATTTTCAGCTTGCTTCTTCGTGAAAAACTCACTCTTGTGCTTTGATATGGCTTCTCTAAAAATAGAAATAAATATATAATTTATTCTTCTCTAAAAATAGAAATAAATATATAATTTATTCTTCTCTAAAAATAGAAATAAATATATAATTTATCCTTCTCTAAAAATAGAAATAAATATATAATTTATTGTCGATATTATTAAATGATCCGAGAACCATCAACAAGCTTTTATATAAGCCAACAAAGCAATATTATAAAGATAATTACTTATTTTGAGAGAAGTAATCCTCCATGGAACCTGAGTTTGCATTGTAACTTTGAACTGAAGTCATTTTGCCATTCGTGCTTGTCCCATCATAGGAGGAGTCAAACCTAGGGTAGCTGACTGAAGAGGAGAGTTTGGAAGAGACGATGTGGGGTACGAAATTTCGAGCGGATGATGTTTCCATCGACCATGACTTTCCTTGTGACTCTGTTGCAATCTGTTTTTTAATAAATTGCCACAAAGTTAAGTAAAATATTTTAATAAATTATAAAATGTATAAAGATAAAACTATATAAACATTATAAAATGATATATATCTAACAAGCTTAATATTAAACTTGATTTAGCTAACTACTTTTGTCTTAATATCTTATTTGATGTCACCCCAATATTTTTTCACGGTTAGAAAAAAATTTCAAAGTTCCCTGACTCTTTAAAGTAAATGTAGCAAGCTATAAAACAAATAACGATGTTGGCCAGAATATAATCCTAGCAAATCTTATAATTGCGACTTCAAAAAATATTCTGCTTTACAATTGAAATATACAGCAAATTCCAAAATAAATGCATGTGCACAAATACACACTTGTATGGATAAAAAGGAATGAATGCACACAAATACACACTTTGTCTCAATACAAACAAATGAATGCACACAAATATACACTTCCTCTTAAAACAAACAAACGAATGCACAAAAAACACACACCTTGTCTCGATACAAAGCAGCAGCTTTTGTGTTGTATTTTTCTTGAATGGTCATCGAATCATCATAATCATCCTGTGATTCAAAAAACAAACGAGCTTTTTTATTTCCACCCGCCTTCATCTTCTCCAGTTCCACGTCTTTCCACTTGTCCATCGTTACGGATCTCACGAAGCTGAAATGCAAGCAAACATAAAACTAAGACATTCAGTGGATGTAATAGTAAACTGTCCAATAAATATAATGGTGAAACAACATTTTGAGAAATTAAAAATATGAAATTAATATAATCTTAAATAAGCTTAAATAAATTAAACTTATATTATTATTATTATTATTAAATCTTAGAACAACATCCAGAATCAGCAAAAAGCTGAAACTAACCTTAAATGAACACCAAGTCCTCGGTGCTTGCCTGAGCATTCCAGACAAATCCAAACGCCATAAGTCACACTCACCCACTGAGGACTGTGAGTTCCACATTCAAAACATTGCTGTTTCACAAACCATAAAAAAAGCTTTAAACTTTCAATTTAAACAAAAAGTGAGCTTTTATATAATAAATATTAGTACAAGTGCAACATTTTGTTATGATACTAACAATTTAAGACATTAAGTACAACTAAAAAACAAAATAAATTAAACAAATACTATTTTGATATTATAACTCACAAGTGAAACAGCAATATCAGGAACTGACATGATATTGACAACATTACAACGCAAACATTCGAGACAAAAACAGTTAGATCAGAGTTCTCAACCTGTGGGTTGCCTTACAATTTTATAGGAGTTGCCTAAGACTTTCAGTAATTTGGTTTTTTTAAACAGGCTTTTTGAACTTGAAACTTATCTGCATTGCTCAAATAACCACGTACAATGGTACTTATTTCTTTTCCCACAACACACCTTTCCGAAAAAGGATTTTCAAGCTTATTAGTTATCAAGTCTAAATAGAAGAGTAGTCTTAATGCTGAAAATGATATGCGATATGCTCTTGCAAAAACTAAAAAAATTTTTTCTAAAACTCTACACTTCTGCCTCTACAAATAGCTGATGACCGGGGGAAAATCTGAGGTACATTTTCCAAGAATTTTATAAAACTCTACAATTTTGCTTCCTAAAATAGCCGATGACCTGGAGAGGGGGTAGTCAGAGGTACATTTTCCAAAAATTTTCTAAAACTGCATTTTATTTATTTTATATCCAAAAAATTCTCTTTCAAAAATACTTGGGGGGCAATCGCACCGCGTCCCTCAAATGACACCTCTGAAAGACTGCCCCCAGAATGTCTGACCTGGTGAGAATGAAGCAAGCACACCCTTCTCATTGATAATTTAGCAAATTTATTTTGGAGCTGCAGCATTCAAATTTTAAATTATCATTTGCTTGTAAATCGTAAACAAAAATATTGTTGGGAAAAATATGCTTTATTTGATTGATAATAAGTTAAATTATAATTATTATACACAATTTATAATTGATGCCTAGAAATAAAAGGCTAAAATTCTAAAATCCAAATTATCTATTAAAAAACTAAAATGTATTTAGGAGTGTAACTGTTAAGTCTAAGTGCAATAGTAATTGTTGTAAAAATGCAGTGAACCAGAGTGAACAATGAACGACCCACATAATTTTATTATTGGGATCGCCACAGCATGGAATATTTTATCATGGGGTCACTGCACTAAAGAGGTTAAGAACGGCTGAGTTAGATGAAACAACTTAGTCAAACTCACATTATTCTCATCAGAAGTCTTTAAATCCTTCAAAACCTTTCTTGTACGTGGGCTAGCCATTGTGAAGTATCTGAAGCTAAAAAAATCAAATATAAACACTGCTAAGTTAAATATGAGTTGAATTTTTAGATTAAATATGAAATATATATATATATATATATTTAGATTTTGGCTGTATTTACTATTTTAATTTAAACTTTCAATAATCAAATTACTTCACAAGTTATCAAAAGTTTAAGCATCAGAACTTTTTTCTTGTTATCTATGATTAAAAAATACAAGCATATTTAAACTAAGCTTTCCAGCCTAGAAAAACTAGTTGCATACTAACTAATAGCTATTTAATTTATTAAATTTAAACAATAATTACTTTATTCTTAGGCTAATCCTGCTTATGTATTTAATTGTATCACTTATCATATCGACACCCAGCTTTGATGTATTGTTTTATAAGTAAAGAGTAAAAAAATTCACAGTAAAAATCTTCTTCTAAAAGTGTTCTGTTATTATTCTGTTACTGAATTTAATAACACACTACTTTCCTTTATTTATATAGAAAACGAAAGCGACTTAGGCCGCTATACTAGGATACTACCCATTTTACTATTTTAACTATTTGTTTCTCTTTCATAAAAATAGGGACAAACCTGATAAACGAAAAAGCATATTTATAGAAAAACGAAGGTTAAACTGGAATTAACAAAATAACAAGTTTCAGACTATATTTTAAAAACAATAAATAGTAACCTTCCAAGAACTAATTACATTGCAATTATATAAATTTAAAATTAATAAATTTAGGGATTTTAAGCTACACCAAAATAATCGGTGAACTTGTCTGATTTTTTAATATTTTTAATCATATTTTTGGCTGTGGCAGAAAGACAAAAAAAATATTATAAAAATTGTTTTGATTAATGAAATTTATTTTTCTATGTCTTGATGGCATACTGCTGGAATTTAATGCCTGAAACCTGTGGCTTCAAAACAAACCTGACAATGCAATCTAAGAAAAGGGTAGGCTATCGTTGTAACTATTTTACTCAAGCATTTAACTCCAGTTAATTTTAAGTGTTAAAATCCTATCTTAAAACCTTCTTTTAAATAATTACTTTAGCACTTAAAGTTATCACCGTACTACATAAACAACCACCAGTTAAATAACAGTGCAAAATTAAATTAAACAAGAACTGACCCAAAAACTACTAGGTAAAAGTGAACAAGTCGTGCCCTGGCCAAACACAAAATATAAACAAATTTTTGGCTCCACCCCCAACATTCTAAACTCTACCTACATAGATATATCTACTATCACAATTAATAATATTTTAATCGTGGGTATGTAAGTGCTGTTACAATAATAATAACATTTTAATCATTGGTATGTAATTACTATTTCCTTTAAAAACAACGTTATTGAGAATTGTGTCGTGAAATTCATAACTTTAAAAACAACCTCATCGTTGAATCTTAATGACTGTTTACACTATAAAATGGCACTAAACGTTCATCCCAACCTTTCAAATTTAAACATATTTTATATATATGCGGTAATGTCAAGAACCATAATGGGGAAATTGTCGACTGGGCAATGGAGCACGGATTGCTGGCAAGAGAAAAAAGTTGTCACGCCTGCCAAAGCTCGATGAATAGAACTCCAGAACATTTGTCGCAGGTAATGGTGTTAATACCAATGGAGTGGAAAATCTGTAGCGACAAGACAAATTTAACCAAACGCATGCGGGAACCATAGACGAACATATTAGTTTTTACTTGGATGAGTTTCTGAGGAATTGGACTGTGGTTGTCAGGCCAAAAAGCACCTGTTTTCAAAAGGCTGCCGAGCTAATTAGAAAGTATTACTCAGTCTGGTAAAATACATTTCGATATTTCTTGTTTTTTAAATAAATAATTAATAAATATTTCTGTGTTTTTTTAATCCAATAAATTACAATTACCTTTATTACCTGTATATTACCAAATACATTATATCTATATGTAGGTGGAGCTTAAAATGTTGGGGGTGGAGCCAAAATTTGTTTTTAATTTGATTTAGCATGGGGGCACGACTTGTTCGCTTTTACTAACAAACAAACACCATTGAATTGAAAGAATTGAAAGATAAATAATTACAGAACCGTCGCTAACCTACGATTACCTTTTTATAACATTAAAGAAAAGACTCAAAGAAAAAGTTTTATAATTTTATAGCATGACGAAATGTACAAAAACTTCGCTAATCGGTAATCGAGAAATAAAAACTACCGCAACAGCAAAACGAACAAAATTCAACAACAAGAAATGAAAACAAACTATTTGATGAGATGAGTACGTGGTCGCTTAAGCGGTGGGTAAAATGCTGACCGCAGGCTGGCGGACTGGTAAAAAGGTGATTACTGCTGACTAGGTTTCCAGCTCCGTGGCAAAGCCACGATTAGAGGAGAGAAAACTTTTATCCCTAAGTAGCGTTAATATCAATGACTTGATTATTTTAGCTTTTTTAACTCAAGACTGTTTCAATAAAACTATTTTAAAACGCAAATTAACAATTTTTACCAATGCTTTTATTAACTCGTCGGCTCTGTTTCTCTGTCTGTTTCTCTGTCTGTTTCTCTGTCTGTTTCAAATCTTGCAATCAATTTTTGAGTCACTTCCTGATGATAGATTTTTTTCAAATTTTGCATACATGCTCAAGATAGAAGACAATGCAATATTCAATTATTAGTTTTACAATAAGTCAATTAATTTAGTTAATTTTTTTGAAGATTTTATCGAGGGGTTTCTTGAGGGTTTTCTTGAGGGTTTTCTTGAGGGTTTTTTTGAGGGTTTTCTTGAGGGTTTTCTTGAGGGTTTTCTTGAGGGTTTTCATGACCACAAAACGCTAACCGACTGGCAGACTATTTTACCAAGTTAACACGAACCACACTCACTGACCGCGATTCTCAAGCGTGTACGAAATTTTCATGAAAATAGTTGAGATATTTAAATTCGATGCTTTTTGATATTTTTATTATTATTACCAATGCTTTTATTAACTCGTCGTCTCTGTTTCTCTGTCTGTCTGTTTGTTTCTCTGTCTGTTTCAAATCTTGCAATCAATTTTTGAGTCACTTCCTGATGATAGATTTTTTCAAATTTTGCATACATGCTTAAAATAGAAGACAATGCAATATTCAATTATTAGTTTTACAATAAGTCAATTAATTTAGATAATTTTAATTAATTTCGATATTTCGATATAATTAAGATATTTCGACTTTAACATAAAATAAAAGAGTAATATAAGAAAAAATTGATTGCAAAATTTGTGTTTTAATTACATACAAGAGCATTGGTTTTAAAAATTCGTTTTTAATTTACTTGTTTAAGATCTAAACAAGCGATAATCGTTTCTTAGCTATACAAAATATATATATATTTACATACATAATTTCTAGATATGGGAATCAAACCCAAAATTGAAAGTTCGAGTTTGGTTCGGTTCGACCATCTTTGAGTTCGGGTTCGGTCACTTTTGGGTTCGAGTTCGAGTTCTATTCTAATACACTTGAAACTATTACAAATTAATAAGCTCCGTCAAAGTCGCATCCAGTAATTGCGCTTTATTTTGTGATATCATACAGTATTTTATTTTTACTTTTTGATATATTGATTATTTCGATGGAGAAAAAATGATGATACTATTTTTGATTATCAGTTATAATATATAGGGGAAAGTGGGGTATTATGGGGTACTTAACAAAAAAATATAATTTAAACCATATTATAGTGGCAAGAACTTAGAAGAACAATAAAGATGACTTCTTTCCTTCATCTACAGAGATACAAAAGCAAAGAAAAACATCCAAAGAAGTGTTTTTAAAGAAGCTTTGCTTTATACTGCCACCTTATTTTTGTCTTTTCTAAGTTTGCTTCTCTTTAAATATTTCATACTAGAGGTTTTGCTCGTCCCAAGGACGGATGTTTTAAAATTACGATGTAGGTACATTGAATACATTTTATAAAAAAATAGTCAACAAAAACAAAATGACATTTGATAACCAGAGACGTAAATTCAGCATTTTCCAGGGGGGGGGCAAAATTTTCCCGTCATTATATAGCTTACTGACGGGGTTACCCGGTGTTGTCCGGGTTTTTGTGCTTAGTTTTGTCTCGTTTTTGCCAATGAAACGTCAAAGAAATAACAGATTTTTTTGTAATTTTTCAAAATTTTCTCATCAACGAAGTTACCTGCATGCCAAATGTTGTTAAAATTGCTCGTGCGGCTTGGATGTGATAAACGAATGCTCTCACACACACATTACCTTTTACATTTATATAAATACGTAGGTACAAGCAGAGAGGGATGGGTAAATGCATCCCCCATCAGAGTATCAATTGAAATTTGTTGGGTATAATACCTTGTTTTTGGAAAACGACCGCAGCTTTTTTGGGAGGAGAAATTGGAAGTCTTTGAAAAAATTTTGAAAAATACTTACGACTACCCCTTACCGGTTATCAGCTTTTTGGAAGAGAATATAAAAAAATTTCTGAAGTGAATCCCCCACCAGAAAATTCTGGATTCGCCAAGCGCCACTGGTTATAAGGGGGATGAATGATCATATTGCAGTAAAACAAGTAAAGGAAAAACGAGTTTTTCAACACAAACTTTGATTTCAAATACATTCAATTTAGAAATGCAAAAGATGTTCAAAGTTTTTTTTAAAATTGAATCATGTATTTTCATCAAATATAAAGCTATGCTGAAAGTTTCAACTTTCTAGCTAGTCAAAATGCTGGTTAAATTTCACTTGCAAGATTTGCGTACAGAGAAAGACACACACACACAAACAAACAAACAGAGATTGTAACCTAAATAAAAGTTTGTAAAAAAGATGTCCAAAATGGGGTGGGTATAATTTTGTTTTATTTTTGTGTAATAAATAATAACTTTGATGTAGACAGCTGTGAGGGAATCAACATTGTATCAATACCACTAATAGGGTAAAATTCCACGAGTTCGCTGATTGTTTTTTGGCACAGAAAACAGCTAATCTTTAGACCAGCTCTGATACACAAATTATTACTCTGCAGATATTGGTAAATCTAGCATCGAGCTAAGATATAAAATTGTCTACACACGCAAAAAGAATTCCATTACGCATTGAATCAACACGAGGTTAAGTAAAGTTAAAATTAACATATTATATAGTAAACTCTAAGTAAAAAAAATTTTAATTTTGGAAATCAAGGGGGGGCGAATTGTCTATACACGCCAGAAGGATTCCAATACGTATTGCATCATCACTAGGTTAAGTAAAGTAAAAATTAAATAAATATATAGTAAACTCTAGCTAAAAATATTCACATTTTGAAAATCAGGGGGGGGGGCAGATGCCCCCCCTGCCCCCCCAATTTACGTCCCTGTTGATAACCATAAATTTTTTTGTATATATAAGCAAGTTTAATGAAATGTTTTATTGTGTTTAAATTTTCAATTTACTAACGTATTTCATATAAATTCAAAAGATGTAAAAATTAAAGAGTGCAATAATTAGTTATTAAAGAATTTCAGTATATACGACATTTCTTGTGAATTGACGGCCATCGTTGAGAAGTGGTCCTTGTTTCTGAGATTTTTTTACCAATGCTTTTATTAACTCGTCGTCTCTGTTTCTCTGTCTGTTTCAAATCTTGCAATCAATTTTTGAGTCACTTCCTGATGATAGATTTTTTTCAAATTTTGCATACATGCTCAAAATAGAAGACAATGCAATATTCAATTATTAGTTTTACAATAAGTCAATTAATTTAGTTAATTTTAATTAATTTCGATATTTCGATATAATTAAGATATTTCGACTTTAATATAAAATAAAAGAGTAATATAAGAAAAAATTGATTGCAAAATTTGTGTTTTAATTACATATAAGAGCATTGGTTTTAAAATTTCGTTTTTAATTTACTTGTTTTAAATCTCATTATAAAATATTTTTTGTGCTATTATATAGACGTCCATGGTATCATGGACATCTTAATATATTAAGAAGTCCATGATGGTATATAGGTACAATTGCATAATAACTTTTATAAACGCCTGCGCGCAATAAATTCTTACGTGCACACCGATATCGTCTATACGACTAATTACGTAAGCGTGACAGAATCAGTGAGTGAGTGAGTGACGTGGGCTACTATAATATAGATTGAATTTTAAGTTGGGTTCGAGTTCGATCGACATTGAGTTTGAGTTCGGTTCTAGTTCGACTGTCATTGGGTTTGGGTTTGGTTCGTTCGAGTTCGTTGCATAAAAATTTGGTTTCGTTCGAGTTCGGTTCGAAATACTAAAATTATGGGCTTGAGTTTGAAAAGTTCGGTTAGAGTTCGGTTCGATTCCTATCTCTAATAATTTCCTATGTCTGTATGTATGTTAGCAATTTCGCATAACGCGGCGGTCAGAAGTTGATAAAATGAGTGCAAAAGGCGTGTACAATTGTAGGTACACTGTCAGTCCTAAAGATCTAAAAAGTTTCTATCTAAGGACAATATGCAAGAGTTTATCTAAATGTCATTAAACATTTTGCTGTCTTTCAAAGGCATAATTTGGCAAAGCATTAAACAACTCCTTTTTATTGCTGAGCAAGCAGAGCAATCACGTTGTCTATTAAGCATCTTTAATTATTTATTAAAAAACCGTCATTTTTGACTGGGTATTTCTAGTAAATAAATAAACGCGATCGATTGATTGATAGGTGCGTGACGAATGGGAAAACGTAGATAAAACCATGTCGCCCTTACTTTTTGGAAGACCTGGGTCGGGTCTGAAGTATTTCTGAATATTTTTAGAAGAAGTGTTAAGAATTTTTTTTATAAAGGCCATTCGACAACGCTCGGTCATCAGGTATTTTAGAAAGAGAAATGTTGACAAAACTCTTGAACATTTTAATGGTGTCCGGGTTACATTTTCCCGAGACAAATAAGTTTCCTCTTGGAGGCCCTGACTAGGGAGATGGTGGGTTAGGTTAGGCAACATGACGTCACATTAAGAAATGTGATTATTATTTAAACACATCAAATAAACATTGAATATTAAACAACACTTTAATTTTTATTAATATATTTTTTATGTTTTATTTGAAAAAGTCCTCAAGTGCTTTTGGGAATGGTTTAGTGCATTTGTGACGTCATATTTGAGGACAGGTGATTTTGTATGACGTGTGACGAGGGAGTCAAAACCTGGCCACAATCGCTTACAGTCATTTATGCTTACAATATACATCGGCGCCGGATCCATGGGGTGCAGGAGACCAGTGGTCCCCCACTTTCAAAAGTGGGAGGGCCAAACGCCATTTTGGCTTCCCCACTTTTTGTCAAATACTTATATCTATATGTATAAAAGAACATGTCCTGACTGACTGACTGATAATCAACGCCGAGCTCAAACGCCTCATCCTAGGAACGTGAAATTTGGAACTTATATTACTTTTATAGCGTAAACATCCGCTAAGAAAGGATTTTTGAAAATTTTGCTCCTGAGGGGAAAAAACTGGAAAACAAACTTTTTTCTAAAACAATGTATATCTCAAAAACCAAAAATGAGATTCTTTTTAAAAAATAAAAAGATACGTGTTTCACCATTTTTTGAAAATTCGGTTTCCCGGACCTCAAATGTGGGTTGGAAAATTGGGTTATTTGGTTTTTAAAGTAGCTTCTACTCAAAAACTGTTAATGCTACAGGAGTACAATTTAGTATTTAGTTTCTACTCCAAAAATAATGAAATACGTGTTTTAGCATTTTTTGAAAATTTGGTTTCCAGGACTTCAAATGTGGGGTGGAAAATAGGGCTAATTGTCTTTTATAGTAACTGCTACTCAAAAACAGTAAATACCACAGATGTAAAAATTATTATTTAGTTTCTTTTCTAAAACTAAAGATATATGTGTTTCACCATTTTTTACAAATTTGGTTTCCCGGACCTCAAATGTGGGTTGGAAAATTGGGTTATTTGGTTTTTAAAGTAGCTGCTACTCAAAAACTGTGAATGCTACAGGAGTAAAAATTAGTATTTAGTTTATACTTCAAAAATAATAAAATACGTGTTTTAGCATTTTTTGAAAATTTGGTTTCCAGGACTTCAAATGTGGGGTGGAAAATAGGGTTATTTGTTTTTTAAAGTAACTGCTACTCAAAAACTGTAAATACCACAGATGTAAATATTAGTATTTAGTTTCTATTCTAAAAATAAAGATATACGTGTTTTACCATTTTTTGAAAATTTGGTTTCCAGGACCTCAAATGTGAAGTGGAAAAGGGGTTATTTGATTTTAAAATAACTGCTACTCAAAAACTGTAAATGCTACAGATGTGAAAATTAGTATTTTGAGGTTTTGGGCCGGTTAAAAGTAGATGAGTTTAGTTTATCACCAGACGGACGGGCCAAGCCGTTATTTTAGGGTTTTCATACGGCCCTACCCAAACCTTAAATCAAGGTGGAACGGGCCGATATTTTTAACCAAGTATATAGACATTTGAGTGATTTTAGGGTGTTCAGACGGGCCGGGCTAAAACCTGAAGTCAAGGTGGGACGGGCCGAAGTTTTTCATCATATATATAGAACTTCTAGGCCTGTAAAAACGGGCCGGGCCCATATTAGACCATGCCTGGCCAGGAGTTTCGGTTTTTGAAACGGGCTGGGCCAAGTTGTCGACGGGCGGAGCCGAGACCTGAAAAATTGATCCGTGCAGTGGGTACTCTACTATGTATGCACGGTTCAAATTCTCTAATTTCATGCGAGCGAAGCCGCTACGGGCACTGCTAGTTATTTTATAACGCGAGACTCGTCAATAGTCTGTTAATTGTTGATATGTTCAGTAAATATGAAACTTTAAGAACTTTATTGTTACAAGTAGCCAAATCATTAATATTGTATTTGTTTTTTCCGATATCAAATGCAACATCAGAAAAACCTATTTGCGGTCAAAAATGACCCAAACTAGATTAAAACCCATTCATGTTTTTAACTGTACATAAAGAAAAAACCGACAATCTAAAGTTGTTGGAAATGTGTAAATCTTTTTGTAAGCTAAATGACACAAGAATTAATTTTTTTGGTAAATGTTAGTTAAAGCTGCAATTTGTAGTTAACTTTTGTAAATGGTAGTATTTTTGGACTTTTGTAAAATGGTAATTATTACTAATTATCTAAACACTAAACATTTTTTTAATTTACATAGACTGAGACTGTCTTCATTTTGTTTACTTTTTATTTTAGATTTTTTTTAAACCAATGATTTCAGATATAGATGCATTTCATTACAAATTTTATAAAACCTGAGTCACCCACCAAAATATAAAACAATGCGAACCATGTTATTAGTTATATAATTTTACTGTTAGCTCTTAGTATGTATGTCAACAGATTTTATATAGCCAGAGAATTATTTTTAAAGTCCCTTACATTAAAAGTATGAAAGAAAAATATTAAAAAGATACTATGTAGAAACAAATTGTATTTATTGTTCATGAAACATTAGTGAGGCAGTAAAATATGTATTGATTTGGTCTCAAATAGTCTGTCAACTTCTTCTGATGTCCAAGATTCCATTATAAAATAAATTTGAAGCAAGCTTAATACCGCATCTTGGCTATAAATAGGAGATCGAAATTCGGACTTCCTCCTATTTCACTTTGTGAAGTGAGTGATTCTTTCGTTTGTACGTAACTTATTTATAAGTTGGCGCCGGATTCTCAGATTTGGTTTATAAACATTAATCTATAACATATCTATATTGAATATCCATGTATATTGAATACATTTACTCTTAAAAAATTCTTATAAAATTTCACCCATCAAAAACAAAAAAGTAGGAAATAATTAATTAATAAAGAATACATTTTTTAAAAAACAACGTTTTTTTTGCTCCCTAAAAAGTATAAAATAATATTCCTTTAATTCATATACAACGGAAAACGTTGCGGGCACATTATACGGCTACGGCTACAACCTCAACAACTTTATTAAAACAAATAGTTATAAAAAACTAGCGGGGTTACCCGGCGTTGCCCGGGGTTTTTAGAGGTTTTTCTAATGCTTGTCTCTCTCGCTCCCGTTCCCTTCTCCACTTTCCCGGTTTTTAGAGGTTTTTCTAATGTTTGTCTCTCTCGCTCCCGTTCCCTTCTCCACTTTCCCGTTTTCGTAGCGTTCCCGGTCGTTTTTCCGCTCTCGGTCGTTTTCCAGCTCCCGGTCGCTTTCCCGCTCAGAAGTTCTGTTATCGATTTTCTCTCTTGCTCGCGTTTCCTTCCAAGCTTGCTCTCCCGATTCCAGTCGCTTTCCGCGTTCCCGGTCGCTTTCCGCGTTCCCGGTCGCTTTCCGCGTTCCCGGTCGCTTTCCCGTTCCCGGTCGCTTTCCCGTTCCCGGTCGCTTTCCCGTTCTCGGTCGCTTTCCCGTTCCCGGTCGCTTTCCCGTTTTCGGTCGCTTTCCCGTTCCCGCTCACGCTTGCTCTCCCGTTCCCGGTCATGCTTGCTCTCCCATTCCCGGTCACGGTAGCTCTCCCGTTCCCGTTTCCGTTCCCGCTCATTTTCTCTTTTACATTCTTTCATAACTTCTGTTAGCCTATAAAACGCAAAATAGATTTGCTAAGACTATATATATATATATATATGAATGTTTGTGGGTTAGTTTGTCTATTATAGAAACGGGAAAGCACCCGGAACGGACAGCGAGCGGGAACAGAAAAGCAAGCGTGAGCGGGAATGGGAGAGCAAACGTGAGCGGGAACGGGGCAGCAACCGGGACGGGAAAACGACCGGGAGCGGGAAAGCGACCGGGAGCGGGAAAGCGACCGGGAGCGGGAAAGCGACCGGCAGTGGGAAAACGACCGAAAACGGAAAAGCTAACAGGAGTGGGAAAGCAGGTGGGAAAGGAAACGGGAGAGAAAGAGACAAACATTAGAAAAACCTCAAAAAACCTGGGCAACGCCGGGTATCTCCGCTAGTACATACATAAACACACACACAGACACACATTTATTTATTTATTTCATTTATTGAGCACCAACATAAGTATTAAACGTAAACAAAAGAAAATAACCAAAACGACAAGAAAAAATATAGAACCAAAATTTCAGAAAAAGAAAAAAAATCGATTGGTTGAGAAAGAAATAAGGTGCCCAAAAGGTTCGTCCGAAGGGAATTCCTTCCCGCTTAATGGACAACCTTTACAAAAAAAACCAAATGAGCTGGTTGAGTTAAGACATTTCAAATAGTAGTTCAATAAACTTATCAAGGAAGAGACTGAAATTGGTATGCTAAGGTAATAGGCATTGAGTAGTTATGAGTGAGACAATAACAAGTAAGATTTCAGAGCTTGCTTAAATAGCGAAATACGTTTCAAGGAGGAGACAGATATTGGAATGATTGAATAAATACGAGGGCCAGAGCATTTAATAGAGAATGTTTTAAGAGTTGTCCGAGCAAAATCCGTTCGAAAACAGCGACCGGGGCGCAGATCATAGGAATGAACATCAGATAATTTTACAAACATGTTATCGAATGATGAGGGTAATATAAAATTATCATATTTATACATGAAAATGCCAGTTTGGAAGAAATTAATCTGATAAATATTAAGAATGTTGTTGTTAGCCATTTGAATTTTACAAGACGATGTGGGAGGCATGTGAAAAATAATTCGAATAATTCGCTTTTGCAAAATATGAAGAGGCTTTAAACGAGTTGAATAATTTGAGGCCCAGACAATATTGCAGTATGATAAGTACGGAAATATAAGTGCATGGTATAACATCATAGAAATATTGGCATCAACAAACTGATGTATACGGGATAGCACTCCACAATTTTTTGCAACCTTAGATGTAACATGTTCAATGTGAGTTTTTAATGTAAGGTGTTCATCAAGCAACACGCCCAAGAACTTGCAATAGGGAACCCGCAAAATTGGTATATCATCAATCTTCAGCTGACAATTACAGAAAGTATTTTTGTTTATATGGTGAAATAAAATGTAATTCGTTTTGCTAACATTTAAGGAAAGTCTACTAGCAGAGAACCATTTAGAAACAGAAAGTAATTCACTGTTGGTATCGTAATATAAATTTTCTAAGTTATCGCCAGTCGCAAAGAGGTTAGTATCGTCCGCAAACAAAACAAATTCAAGGCGATCTGAAACTGAGCATAGGTCGTTAATATAGATGAGGAATAGAAGCGGTCCCAGCACCGACCCTTGAGGCACCCCACAAGTTACCTGCTTCATCGAAGAGATAGAGTTGCTGTACTGGACGCATTGTGATCTGCAGCTAAGATAGTCACTGAACCATGATAGTGGAGTTCCCCGGATTCCATAGTACCTCAATTTTTCCACCAGAATGCCGTGATCAACCGTATCGAAGGCTTTAGCTAGGTCCAGGAAGATGCCAACTACATATTTCCCACGGTCCATGGCCTCGGCAATCTTTGAATGTAACATGACCAGTGGCATATAAGTTGAGTGATTTTTTCTAAATCCAAACTGATTTGGTGTAATAATGGAAAATTTATCAAGATAATTATAAAGTCTGGAGTGCATCACTCTTTCAAAAAACTTTGAGAAATAGCACAAGACAGATATTGGCCGGTAATTAGAAAAGTTTTCTTTTTTCCCAGATTTGTAAATTGGAATGACTTTGGCTGTTTTTAGTTGAGCGGGGAATACTCCTGAAGTTATTGAGCAATTTATTATGGCAGACAGAGGACTAGCGATCGCCGTAATTGAATTTCGTGCGATGCATGGGTCGACTCCATCGGATCCGCAGCTGTGAGAGATCTTTAAGTCTGAAGCTATTTTGATAATCTCATCGGGCGTAGTGGGTGCAAAAAAAAAAGAGTGAGTCACAGGATTGCCAAGATATTTTTCAAACGTTGTATCCGGTGGGGATATCTTTCTTGCGAGGTTGGAGCCAATATTAGAAAAGTAATTATTAAATGACTCAGCAATAACAGAGGAAGATGTCAATAGACTACCGTCATCCGTACAGAAAGTCTTGCATTGTTCCATGCTGGTCTTTTTATTTAAAATGTTCCCAATTAACTTCCATGTTCCTTTCATGTTGTTGTTGTTTAATTTAAACTTTTCGGAGTAGAATTGTTTGATGGTTTTTACCTTAGTTGATTTGAAGAGGTTTCTAAATGTAGTAAATTTCTGTTTGTTAGACGGAGATGGATTCCTGGTGTATGCTCGGTAAAGCGCATTTTTTTTCTTGCAGCTTTTCATAAGTTCAGGTGTCATCCATTCTTTATCAAACTTGTTAGGTCCGTTAGATTTGCCGCTGCAGCTCACCAGAGGAAAGGAATTATTATATATCTCAAGGTATCTATTGATAAACATTGAATAGGCGGATGACGCGTCGCCACACTCGGCCACCTCTATTACCCTAGACCAATCGGCTCCATGCAGCGTTTGCTCAAAAATTTCTTTATTAACGAAACTCCTTCTTAAGGAAAAGACATGATTTTTTCCGACGCAATCAGGTGTCGATAATGTGGCAGAGAGAAAAATAGGGAAGTGGTCCGAGACATCATCGAGCACAATCCTGGCGAGAGTCTTCTGTAGTGGATAATTAGTAAATATATTATCAATTGCGGTGGCGGTTGAGGGGCATTTTCTAGTTGGCGTTGTAAAGGCTGGAAGAAGGCAGTGGGAAGCTAGTAAATTAAAAAACTCAGCTGTGAGTGAGTTCCATTCTTTGTCGAGAAAATCAATGTTGAAGTCGCCCAGTAGAAATATCTTCATATTTTTTCTGTCAACGTAATCCAAGATGTTACTCAGCTCTGCATTAAAAACACGTATATTGGTATCCGGTGGGCGATAGATTACTCCAACAGTAAAACTTCCAATTCCTCGACACTCCGCAGATATCAAGAGAATTTCAAATGAAGTAATATCAACACTCCAGGAACTAACATCAAGAACAGAATATTTTAAGTCAGAGTCAATAAAAAAACCAACTCCGCCACCTTTTTTCATAGATCTATGTCTGGATACGAAAACAAAGCCCGGTATTTCCACGCTCAAGGATGAATTGTCATCCAGCCAGGTCTCTGTAACCGCCAAAATCCTAGATCTACTCCAGTGAAGTAATATTGCTAAGTCATGCAATTTATTTTTTAAGCTTCTGCAATTGACGTGAAGAAATGAAAAATGATCAGAAGCTAATCGACCGGTTAACTCGTTTAACTCATCAGAAGTAACATAAACATTTCTATTATCATAGATTGGGTGGAAGATATTTTCATCAGGATCAATGTTATAATCAAACAAAGAACAGCTTCTTATAGACTTCAGTAAACTTAAACGTTCTTCTTCAGTGTTCGTCGTATCATAAGCCATTTTAACAAGTCTGTAACTTTTCAACCTCCTCGAGACTTAGGATTTTAATTGGCTTGTCAGATTCAACTCTTTTTGCAAAAACAACGCCATTCCATGTCCAGATGGAGGAGATTTTCTTTTCTTTGAGTAGTCTCCTGCCTCTCGAAAAGATTTCTGAGCACCTCTTAGTTAAATGCTCGTTGATATAAATTTTATGTTTATCTTCTTGTTTGTGAAGTAGGCGTCTTGAAGAGTAAATTCGGTCTCTGACTGTCTTTGAAGCGAGAGTTATAACTATCGGTCGTGGTGCGTTTTTAATGCCAGGTATTCTGTACCCGGCAGTGATATCCTTCATCGATATGTCGAGATCTAACTTCGTCCTGCAGCACTCCACGACAGCACTCATTGTATCCTGCCGAGACATATGTTTAGAGGAATCACCTTCTCCAGCAGTCACACCCGAAGCCACCTCAGCGTAGGACGATTCAGGGATTCCGTGAATGACGAGATCGTTGCTTCTCAATTGCATCTCCAGTCTGTCAACTCGAATCTGTAGAGTTTTGTTTTCCTCCGTTATGGACTTTATTTTATCAACCAGCGGCTTAATTTCGTCCTTTATCAGTTTTGTCACTGTCTCCAACATTAAGTTCTTCATCATTTCTTTAATGCCATGTTCCAGACTGGGAAGTATCTTTTCTTTAATCTTATCCGATAATGCTTCGATTGTTTTACCTTCCATTAACAAGTCCAGAACCTCCTCTTGCCTTTTACGTGACATCACAGTATGTAGTACAACTTACAGGAGTGGCAACAAACGACAACAGAACTAAACTCACTAAACTATTCAACAGTATTTGACAAAACCAGGTATCAAAATCAGATAAATTTTGTACCAATAGTTAGCTTGTATTGAGACAAGTTCAGTCATATAAATTTTTACCAGATATGTTTACTAAAAACGAAATGTTATCGAAAAAAGTAATAAAGACTCAACAGCGACAACCGGCTCACAGCGCATCAACACATACACATACATACATACACACATACATACGCACATACATATATATATAGTTCCCGCTCGCTCACCCGCTCCGCTCCGCTCATTTTGTGACGGATTTCAAAAATTTTTTTTTTACTTTTGATTTTCATTGACTCTCAAGGTTGTGTGAAAATTTCATTACGATCGGATGAATGGTGTAGCAATGCATAAAGGACATTAACATAAATACAAACATTCATTTTTATATATATAGATAATGCGCCCTCAAGGTTTTTCGTTGTATATGAATTATAGGAATATTATTTTATACTTTTTAGGGCGCAAGAAAAACGTTGTCTTTAAAAAAATGTATTTTTTATTATTCAATATAACCTATCACTTAAAAAACAAATTGAAAAATGATTATTGCGAATATAATTCTATTTAAACTCAGTGTTAATAATATGTTAAATTTCAAAGTTAATGATAATGTTTTTAAAAATGTTGATAGAATTATTAGAATCTATATCGTAATTCATTCGGTAGCAAGGGAAGGGAGTATTTTACCAGTGCATTCCCCAAATCCAATTTTAACACCATCTTTTTCGCACCAACCTGGGAAAAAGAAAAAGAATGTAATAATAATAATAAAAACTTAAACATAATAAAATTTAAAAGCATAGATTAAAATGTCAACATAACCTACCAGTTAGTTTGACTTCATCTCCATCTTTTAAAAATTTTCTTGTAACTCCTTCAGTAACATGAATTGATTTGGTTCCTTTCCAGCAAAGCTCTAAAAGACTTCCCAACGAATCCTCGGTCTGCATTGTAATAAGCAATCATACAATGAAATTCTAGCCGAATAAAACATAACAAAACTGTTAAATTACATTGCATAATTTGTAATTAATCAATATCTGGTCTACACAATCAAAATAACCAACAGGTCCACTTATTGTTCCTGAGGCAAGAAGATCACCAGGTCTGATGTTGCATCCATTGACAGTGTGATGAGCTAGTTGCTGCTTAGCTGTCCAGTACAAATACTATAATAAAAATAAAAAACAGATCCCTGAGAGTATGTGCTAGAGTAATGCACGTTCTGGATGGCCAGCGAGCCAAGCCTCGATTTTAGGGTTTTCAAACGGGCCCAGCAGAGCTTGAAATCAGACTGGACCAAAATTTTTGTGCCAAGTATAGGGATTTTAGGCTGGCCTATAAAAACGGACTGGACAGGGCCTGAAAATTTGGCCTACAAAAGGGGCCGAGTTGCAGACGGGCCACATAAGAAATATATGTGCAATATTCTAGTACGTACATACATTAGACCCTCGATATTGCACTTGTGGATAAAGCGCTGATTCAGTTATAACGCGAATTGGACGATGGATGCCAAAAAATGCATTTGAATATAAGTATTATAATATTTTTTTTTATTTCTTGTGTTCAAGGATTTGTGCATAACTTGCGTGAAAGCATGATAATTTAAGATTATACCTTATTTTTAACTAACTATAATAAAATTAATAGCTTATTAGAAAAAATATATTATTTTGTTCCTCGTGTGTAATATAAACAGTGCAAGATGACCAATGGAAGATCTCAATAAATAGGCTCTTCTATAAATACAGGCTATGTCAACAAAAGCGCTTTCAATTTAAAATGGCTGGCAATTATTGTTACAATGCTGGCTTTATTAGCATAATTTCTCCAGGTGGTCTAGTTGATAGCATACCATGTCAAATTCAGATTCTCTATTTTGCAGCTATTAATTCAGGACATTGATGAATATTGATTTTTCTTACGAGGGCAGGCCTGCCTATGCACCGGACAGCATTGTTTACAGCTGCTTTGTAATATAACAGCGTACAAAATGCATCGTTTCACTATAACGCGGATTGATATAACGCTAATTTGGCGTTGGACCCGAAAATCCGTGTAATATCGAGGGTCCAGTGTACTTATTTATGCATAAAACAATTACATCCAGATTATCAAATACACAGGAAGTTGTCAAATAGATAACCAAACTGACTATGAATCATTGATTTTATTTGTAGATCATGTAAACTAACAAGAAGAATTGATATTCCCAACCTTGTAATTACTTCTTGAAATTGTTGCAAACTGATTCATTTCCTGAGCTGAAACAAATCATTTTACAGTCTAAAACTTTCTAAATTGAAAGCGTATTCATGTAATATTAATACTATTACTTTCAAAAACAAAAACTTTAATAGACTGAGTTGGAAAGAAAAAAGTTCTAACTTTTTAATGCCACTTCGAGATTGATATCAAAATTAAAATTATCTTCATGCTGCAGGTAAGCCAGAGGTGTAGGATCCTTTTAAATCAACATATTAATGATGTTGAGTTCAATATAACAATAGAGTTATCAACTGTTTAATAATAATAATAACTACCTAATAACTAGACACTGTATTAAAAATAAAAATAATGCATTTAAAATTCTAATTAAAACAAAGTAAATTATTCAGCTACGTATTTACTTGATGCATGTTTGATGTGATAAATGGAAGCAGAGCTTCAGTTGGTACAATCCACGGTGAGATAGTTGTCATGAAGTTCTTTCCTAGAAATGGACCGAGTGGCACATATTCCCATTTTTGAATGTCCCTAGCTAAAAATAATGCAATGACATTCAATGATGATCGCACTGGGTAGAATTTAACATTCTTCAACAAAAATCGCCTGAAACTTATGGCAATGTCATTAATAAAATAATTGTATCATAAAGCCTTTTTTGCTTTGCTTTTGAATAATAATAAATGCCATTTGAGTCAAAAAGTTTACTACTGAAACTAATTTAGTCAACCACTTTGGTCTAAATAGTCTGTCAACTTCTGATGTTTTAAGGTTCCATTATAAAATAAATTTAAAGCAAGCTTAAAATTGAATCACTCAACAAGCAACAAAATCAAAGTGTTCCCATTTTAAATACTTAAACTGAGATATAAATGAAGTTTAAGCTTTAAATAAATCTTAATCATTACCACTCCAGTCATTCATCAAAACAAATCCAAATATGTGATCTTGAGCATTTTCTATTCTTATTGGTTGTCCGAGGGTATTTCCGGGCCCTGTGAAAAATGCCATTTCCAGTTCGATGTCCATCAACTGACTCGGACCATATGTTGGCGGTTTTGCTAAAAAATTTGTCACAAGACTTTGACATACATGAAATAAATAGAGTACAGAAAATCGAAAAGATTTCTATTAAATGTTATCAATTAATAAATTTACTTTTTAATTTTTAACTATTATTAAAAAACAGTGAAACTAACACTCATCAGAACAAGATTGACCACTTGGTCTTCTTAAGGGAGTCCCAGATACAACAATTGATGATGCTCTACCATGGTAGCCCACTGGGAGATGTTTCCTGAAATGGTGCAACAATAACTTGTAGCAGTTTAACTCTGGCTGTGCTCATATTTGAGTTAATTTCAAATTGAAATCAGAAAAACAAATTCCAACAAACCAATTGGGCATCAAAGCATTTTGAGGTCCTCTAAACATGATGCCAACATTAGTGGCATGGTAAATTGATGAGTAAAAGTCAGTGTAATCTCCTGTCATATAAAATATAAGAGTTCAAAACATAGAATATGTTTATTTGAAATTCATTTTTTTCAATGATGGACACAAGTAAACTAAAAAGTTTCTAGTCACTTTGATTTGCTTAATATCATCATTGCAGATCGTATATAAACAGGCCGTTTAGACTGTCTAAAAATGTGTTTTCCATATTTATAAAAATGTGAAGCTCTTGCAGTAAAATAATCAATAGTAAAAAAACTTAATATCAATGACTGTCACCATATTCAATTTTTTATCAGCTTTTACAGTTTAAATTTTTAAATGCTCAATATTAACTTCGCCTTAAATGGGTGCCAGCTTTTCCTTTGTGTGCTTGTGGAGCTGGCGAGTAATATGCGAGGCTGCCAGTGGTGCCTTAAACACTGCATATGCTAGTCTGCTAGAAGCCCTGAGGTGCTACACAAAGGGGAGTTGAAAATTCAAAGCTTTAAGTTTTTCGGCCTGCTTTAGCAAAAAAAATGGGACCCTTTGACACTTTAAAATAAAAATAAATAAAAAAACTTTTTAAAAACTAGTCTTATGATAAGACTAGGGTGCTCAGTGTGAATTTAATGAACAGATCTGTATAACTTAGCGAGCACCCTAGTTTTATCATAAGACTAGTTTTTAAAAAGTTTTTTTATTTATTTTTATTTTCTACTTTTTAGTCTTCACATTTTTTTAATTATCTTCACAATTATCCGATAAAGGAAGATTTTAACAGTTCACTTGTTTAAAATCATATTGGATAATATATTATCATTAAATTAATTCAATACTGAATTTTCCTTCTTACCAATATTAGCAGGGAGATGCATGGTGGCTTCACTTTGTAGTACAAAAGCTCTGTATTAATTGAATTATAATCCCATTATTAGTCTGCTAAAAATGGTCATAACCAGAAATTTTATTTTTCGAAGATATGATTTTGTAAACAAGCGAAAAATTACAAACTCGTTCCTGAGAGACTCATTTGCATAGAGCGGTGAATCATCCGAGGTTAAGAGATCTTTCAATTTGTTTCTCGTTTCTGCCCATGCTTCTTTCCCAAGACTCATGAAATCATTCAACACTTCCTGCATAATATTATGATTATACAATTGTTAAAAAACATACCTGGCTTGTCTCTTTTTTTCTTTACTAGGTCCTAGGGTAAACTTTCACTTTAGGGGAATGAGTTATTAACAAATAAGCTGTAAGAACCAAGTTTTTTAACAATACTCTTATATTTCTGAATTTTCGGGCTTTTCATTTATTGCAAAAATGTTCTTTTAAATTACATTTTTTGGAGTTTATAATTGTATTATTCCGAGTATCAACATTGCCTTTGGATATTTTTGCGTAAAGTCGGTTTTTAGTAAGTTTTTCTGTAAAAAAACCATTTCGTAGTATGTTCTGATAATGTTCTGAGATTATCTATTAAACACATTTTTTAAATGTGTGTTCATCGAAATCGGCCCATGACGCTATACTAGAACTTTATATAAACATTTATTTAATTGTATTTGATTTTTTTTTAAACATAGATAATTATTATGATATAGAAGCATGCATTATCTTAAACATGACAGTTTTATTGCCATCAACGTTTGAAAATGACCAGAGATATATGAGTTTTAACTTTTAACGTACCCCGAGACAAAATATCAGTTAATTTCATGATCGTCCTTTAAAAGTTTGCGATGGATTAATAGTATGAACTGTATACATGTTATATAGACACGTAATATCTTTAAAATAATACTTTGTTCAATATAAAGTTTTAATTATTATGAAAGATAAAAGGCTTTCATAATAATTAAAATTAAAGCCGTGGTTATAAATGAAATGAAATGATGACCGGTTACAAATACCGGTCTTACAATTGTACTAACTTTTGCAAAAACATCTTGGCTGCAGCTAATGGTCGGGCCGTCAATGAGGTGCTTTATGACGCTCAAGTCGAGAATTTTGTTGCCGATGGCTACACCCACCCGGTGTTTTGTCTGCAAGTTAATATTTGATTTATTTAAAATATAACCAAATTAAAAAATTAATTAATTAAAACATCTCTTTATACGGACTCACGTTCGACTGCGTTGAGAAAACTCCGTACGGTAAATTATTAATAGTGAAATGTGAACTTTCATCAATATCTAGATAAGCAGACATTGTGACTGGAGCGGGAATTATCTGATCCTTGCTCCTTACAAACTAAAAATTTAGAGACCGGCGCTCTAAATAGGCGCCTTTCAAGTCGATCTTTGAACTTTGGAATGGATGACTGAATGTTATTTAAATAATTTTTGATAAAGTCCATTGAGTGACTTCCAATCTTTGTGTAGAGAACAGTGGTTTTACAATAAAATAATTATAATATTAAAATCAAACTAGTTTAGTTTGTGTGATTCAAAAGTTTTGTGGAAGTTTTGTTAAGGCCTTAGGCTAACTATGTTATTTGAGTAAAAACATCACTATTAGCACCTTTAGCACCATAGATATTCACCAACCACTTCAATTCAACGGAATTATGGAATCGGAGTTGTTTATTCAATTGTGTAAAAAAATTACAAACCTCATTCAATTTTGACTGATATCCAGCAAAATTGAACATTTTTAATTAGTAGGTAATACATATATTAACTACAACAACATATCAGACGCGGTCGATTTGATAAAAAGGACCCAATCCAGTCAAGTGCGGCCGAAGTCACGCCAAAGCTAGTGTGGAGGAGATCATAAGTAATATAATTCAAAAAGTATGATAAATACTGTTTTTATCAACTAATCTAAATACTCATTCATAGGTTATCTAGAAAAGATATTTTTTCTATTTGGTGGAAAAATCTTGAGGGGGGCCATGGCCCCCCTCAGCCCCCCCCCCAATCCACGCCTCTGAGTAGGGGTGCTGATGGTGCATCTCTCCACCAGACAAAATGTGCATTTTTAAATTAATAAATAAAATCAAACCTATTAAAACAGCCCAATTCAAAAGAGTACTTTAATAGTTATAAAATATTAACGATTCTGTTAGCGTCGACAACCCGCAATTCAATGGCGTAGCATGGGTTTCAGTCGAAATGGCACCAACTGCCACCAACAGTAGCGGATACATATAAGGGATGGTGGGGACAGCCGCTAGAACTGCGTGGGTATAGGATATAGGTACCTATACCCGCGGGTTCACCCAAACGCGTATCAGCGGGTACGTGTGGGGTATGGTAAATGGTATGGTAGGTCTCAAACGAGTGCGGGTAACGTGTCAACGGCTACTGGGCTAATCCGTATAGCCATTTAATTTTTATTTTTCTGCTTTCGAGAAAGTAAAGGAAAATAATTGTCATAATTGCATTGCGAGGCCATTTGGCATCATTATTTTCATGCCTTATAATGAACTTAACACTGCCAAATGACATCATTATGCATAGTTTCTGTGATAGTTTATAATAAAGAACAATTAAAACTTTATCTTTTTCCTTGAATGGGCAACCAAATAGCCAGCTTGGATTTTGAGCATGCTGACGAACTGTTGCTGCTCAGATTTTAATATATAAAATTTTTTATATTTTGTAATTCAGCACACACACATTTAGACACACACTCACAATACCGCTCGTTCTTCCGCTTCCGCTCCCGCTTCTTTTCTTACTTTCACTCTTTCCAAACTCTTTTTGCCCATAAATGTAAAAAAGATTTGCTCCAAAAGCTGTTTGAAACATTCAAACTAATGCTATATTATTAAAACTTGAAACACAGATATTTTCAACGACTAAAACTTTTAATTTATGATGTTTTCTAAATTGAGTTAACGTCTTTGTTGTAACGGCTTTCTGCTGATTATTTAGTGTAGGGCATGCAGGTTCTATTACAGTTTCCTGATGAATGTTGAAACTGAACAATGTTGTGTATTGCTGCATTTAGACACCATGAAGGTGGTGGGTGTGGATGACAATCTGTAAAATATAGGTACTTAGTAAACCTACAAAGGTTAATTCTTCTATAAACATTACAACAATAGTAAACATACCTCCTTCAGTTTCAGGCAGGTACATCGCAATATGTATGCATCTTATGCAACACACTTCTGTGCATTTACAACAGAGAAAGGTGCTGCTATCTATAAATATAACATAATTGAAAGTTGATAAAACGGATGTTTTTTTATACTTCCATTACTGCCAGCTTTAGAACTTAAAAAAATTATATATTTTGTGATGATCAATAAAAATATGATTTAAGTGGAGTATTAAAAATTACAATCCGTGATGCCGGAATTTAGCTGTTTTTGCCGATATCGCAATCCCGAGATTAGGTGTCGGCCAGTTTCGAGATCTCGAAATTCACTCCATTTTATTGGATATACTATATATTAGGGATGGACCGAAACTCGTCTCGGCAACTCGGACTCGGCCGATTTGGTGGTACTCGGCAAAACGTCGGACTCGGCAAAAAAGAGTCGCCGAGGCCGAGTTTAAAAAAGTTCCCATCTACAATTCAGAATATTACATATATATGTTAATATATTATGTGTGTCTCTGTTTTGTGTTATATAAAAAAAATTAAAACCATAATTGAAATTATAGAAATAATGTCCTATTAATAACTTCAAACTTTACACCAAAGTTTAGGGGAGACCGGGGCATGTTGAACCAATTTTTATAACTTTACTCAGTACACATTTATTATTGCAGTAAAACATCTTGAAATAGGTTATTATTATAAACAAATATGTTTATTACGTATACCAAAAATTATTTTTAATTTTAAGATTTTTCCTTGACCATAGAAGAAAATATTAGCAAGCCCGTCATGTGGTTCAACTTACCCCGTTAACGGGGCACGTTGAACCAATATTTTATAACTGCTGTTGCTAAGCAGTTATTGTTCTAATGAAACATTTTCAAATGTACAAATGTTATCTAAGTCAAATTGATTTATCTTCAATCTTCTATTTTACTTTATATCTCCAATAAAATTCGGATTTCGCAATTTTTTGGTTTCGTTGTATTTGATGTTTTTAAGTTCATCTAATTTATTACAAAAGTTGCGTAATTATTATAATTAATATTACTAATAATAAGTTCTTGTGTTACGAAACGCTATGGATTAAATCATTGAAGCTGCTTAATGCTGCTTACGTAATTATTGTAACAACTTGTGTGTTTTAGAATGGTTACCGTAAAACGGGGTGGCTTTGGCCCAGTTTACACATAAATCAACCTATATTTTAAAGTACAAATTATATTTCTATGAGCAATTATGCTAAAAAGGTGTGCATAGTAGTGATGTATGGCGTGACCTAGGGAAAGTTAAAAAAAAAATTTTTTTAATATATTTTTACGCGTTTAAAGGCTGGGCCAAAGTCACCCCGCTGATAGGGGTGACTTTGGCCCAGCGACTTTAAGCCTGTCCAGAAAAAAATTGTAACCTCTAAACAGTTTCATTTCAATTATTTTTCATCATACTATGTCTGTTTGTTGAAATACACTTTTTACAGAATTAATTTAGCTTGTTTTGGCACCGTTTAGAGTCCCCAAACAAATCGAGCAAAATTTTATTTGATATTCCACCTGAGTTCACATTATAAACTGCTCTACCAAAACATTGGATCAAAGTTTATCATTAATTTTTCTTTCTTTAATCAATAGTAAATATTAAACATGAAAAATGAGTTGCAACACATTTATAAATCAAGAGAATGGAGCAAGAAATAACACAATAAATTGATTTCGTCAGAAATAATCAATGCGCTGCAGCTCAGGAATTCAGTAAAGTCCCCTCCTAGAAATTTGCTTTGGAGCTGATATGAGTGTGAAGATCTCAGCCTCTTGATAGACAGCTCTCTCTCCAGGCTTCGGCCATTTCCAGTTCATAAGACAAACTTCTGCCCCAGCTTTTCTAACTTTTTTCACCTAATAAAACAACAATTTTCCAAATGTCACACCTAGTTAAAAGGTATCAAATCATTTAATTTTATAACCTGTCCTACGTAAAACCTTTAACAATATTCTGCAAATCTGAATTATCTACGGGGAATCCAAATGTTGAGGCCGTCACAACATAAGACTTGAAAGCGGCTTCCGCCTCATCAGAAAATATTGTCTGCCCACCATATTTATTTGAATGTGCACCTTTGAGTTTGTTCCTTAGTGTTGATCTAGGAATTTTGTATAATTTGACTGCTTCTCTTTGTGTTATTCTGCCAGTACTGATTCCCAGCAAAGCTGCTTGCAAGTTTGACGATGAGTAAGAACCATAGGTTCTGCTACCGAGCGTTGTTTTTACATGTTCTGGGCATGATAAAATCTGAAAAATTTTTAATTGTTGTCAAATCATAATCATAGTAAAATAAAACAACAACAAATGTTGACATTTATGCTATTTAGTGCTCCAAAACGCAGTTTTCAACGTGGGCCAAAGTCACCCTCCCATGGGCCAAAGTCACCCCAGAAAGCTGCCAAAGTCAACCCACTTTTTTTAACGGTCAATAACTTAAAGAAGCGTTGACCAAACACAATAAATGTCACGCTACATTAACAGTAATATACAAAATATCATTTATGGAAATTTTGAGTCACCTGCATTTGTTAATTGTTGCTGTGTAGGAAGAAGTTTGCACACCAAAAAATATCGTCACTTTCGCAACTCTCGCAAAAACAGCTATAAAATTATTAAACGGCGTCGAAAACAACAATCGAAGGATCGAAGTATTAGCTAACACACCACAGTTTGTTTTGATAAAAAAATGGAGGTTGTTCGCCAGTTTTAAAAGGAGATCGACGCAATTAAAACAAAAAATCCATTTTGGGCCAAAGTCACCCGCACGGGCAAAGTCACCCCGTTTTACGGTATTGGGTTATTGTGAGAACACGCAATGACCCTGAGAAAAACCCAGACAAAACAGCTAATAAAAAAATCTAATAACTGATAAAAATATCTAATAATTGAAAAAAATTTCTATTAAAATTATCTAATAAAATATCTAAAAATTATAACAAGTCAAATCATCACCATGATAAAATATTGTTGGTTCAACGTGCCCCTAACAAAATGGTTCAACATGCCCCAATCGTATTGGTCCTAGTATTTTAACTGTAGGCTGATTAACATGTTACTGATGCGAGAAAGAAAACACGTACTGTGTTACTGGATAAAAACACAACAAAAATATGTATCTTAAAATTACTCACTTTCTTTGCAATTGTGTTTTAAAGAACAATAACGTCAACGACTCAAAATTACTCGAAACCGGCAAAATCACTTATATCGCGATTATTTTAAAATTAACATACATAAACATCACAAATCAACACAGCTACTTCTATTTATATTATTAGTCCAAACTATGAAACTCTGACAAAAAAAATTCTATAAATAAGCTAATTTACCCATCTGGTTCAACATGCCCCGGTCTCCCCTAAAAACGTCTCAGAAATTTAGTAAAGCTTGGGGCTTTTATATTGTGGATGCCATCGACAACAGCAAGGCAAACTGCGTGATATGTTATGAGAAAATAACGCGTGGTGGTAAAAAATGTACAAACATACGGCACGACGTCAATGATAATTCATCTGCGGACAAAGCATCCAGTGCAATTGAAAGTATATGGAGCAGGACAAGAGCAAATTAAGAAACGATAACGCGAAGAGGAAGCAATATGTTACCAAGTTCGAACAAAAAAACAACACACCTTGGATTTTGTGTGTATAAATTTAAATTGCTTTAAGTTAATCATCCGCGGCATCTTGCAATCACTAATTTTTAAAACTTAAAACAACGCCTTAATATATTTATTCAAATCAAGCGGGTCTATTCTGTTTAAAAGTTAGCAAATGGTTAGTTTGAGTAAAAGACACAATGATTTATTATAACTTCTAATTTAACAATTACTAAAGTATTTCTACAAAAACTGAAAATTGTTGCATATAAATATCATTTTATTATTATAAAATTTAAAATGAAGCTCTGAAGATGGTTAAATTAACCGAAACTGGCCAGTCAGCTGGAAAAATAAAGATTTTAAAACGTTGCTTGTAGTTTCTGAAAAGAAGGATATTGTTGCGTTGAAAAATTTATACAAGAAACTGCTAAATGCGAAATGGACCACAAAGTTTAACAAAACTTGCTTGAAAGAAAATATTGTCCCTAACTATGTATGGAATATATATATTTATTTATATATATATGTTTTAATAAATTATTTATAAAATACGTATTAGTATCTTTTGTATAATTTAACGACGCAACGGTAATCCGCTACGCGACGTAATTTGGAGGGCTGCATGGAGAGCTCAGCGCTTCGACAATTTGAAGCAAGAAAACAGAATGAAATAAAAGGTTTGTTATTAAATACATTAAATATATTGTATATTAATTCTATTTAACGTGAATTCGGTTGATATTAATCTTTAAAGCTGTTTGAGAAACGAAACGAGCTCAAATGTTCGACGATTTGAAGCAAGAAAACCAGAATGAAATAAAAGGTTCGTTATTAAATACATTTAATAAATTATATATAAATTCTATTTAACGTGAAATCGATTGATAATAAATTTTAAAGCTGCTTGAAAGACTAGACGAGCTCAACTGTTCGACGATTTGAAATTTGAAGCAAGAATTTCTCGAAGGACAAAATGAGTTCAACGTTTTTGAATAATTTATTAAAATATTTAGTTATCCTTTATAACATAGCGTCCTGAGTTATTTCCAATTAATACTTTATCATATTTATACTAATGCGTCAAAATAATTTGCGATAATTAAGTAATCAGGAAAAAATTCGTAACGTGCATTTTCATAATGTCCAGATTTATTAATGATATTTTCTAAAGACGATAAACTAGGAAATTACCTATTGTTTAACATACATTTAATTAAATGATTACCTCACCGGACCTCATTGAAAGTCACGGTGAGTGATTTAGATACGACGATGTCCAATGAGGTCCCGTGAAGTCAGATGAGGTTTGGTGATGGTGAGGTCTTTCGACGAACCACATATAGTTTAATTATTGATTGAGATTATAAATCGTTTTTTGCAGGTTAGTAGAGCGCTTTCGTTGTTTCGGCAGAGTTACCAGAACGTGGAGGTGTTGGGTGTTTTGGTTACACCTTCTGCCGTTAAAAATCCACATAGTTCTACGACGACTCTGTAACATGGCGAGTATGAGCCGCCATTGCCAAAGCTCAAACCAGTTGCTGCCAGTCTGTCAAGGGTGGAACGGCTGTCATCGTTACACATCGTGACCAGAGATCCGTCGAGGTTCAGTCCATCATCATCAAAACACGACAGAGTTATCAGAACGTGGAGGTGTTAGGTGTTTTTATTGATTTAACTTAAATTTAGTTTAACTATTGTCACGTCGTCATCGTTATTGCTTTTTACAATCATTTTATTCTTAATTTTTTTTCGCTGCCGAAATGGTTATAATCAGCTGTTTTAGAAACCCATTCAAATAAAACTAAAATTTAACAAAACCTTTTAAAATGCATAGAATTTTTTGGGTTTCCGGGACATGTTTTGATCTCAACCCCTAAAAGTTAAAGCACCTCTGCCTCTTCCAAAGTCCTACCTGCACCTCAACGTGGTGGAAGAGTGAACAGTGGACATGGGGAAAAAATTCCTCCATCCTCTGGCCAACGCAGCAGGCTGAAAGATATGATGTATTTTAAATCTGTGTCACCATTTCACTAAATATTTGAGTGTTTTTTGTGATGATTTGCAGGGTTGCTTTCAAACTTTTAAGTAGCCGTAAATCAATAATAATTTTTCTCTGGGCTGTGTGAGAAATGTCTTGATGGAGGCATGCATATGTTGTGGACATTCGTATAGCAAAATTAACCAAAATTCAGTCATGCAACAAAATAGTACCAAATGCATAATTTCTAATTTTTTATCATGGTTGTCGAAATATATTTTGTGTACATTGGATTGATAATATATGGATTGATAATCATTAATAAAAAAAATTAGAAATTATGCATTTGGTACTATTTTGTTGCATGACTGCATGTTGGTTAATTTTGAAATAAATTTACAATATACAAATCTTTTTGGCTTTGAAATAAAACCAAGTATTGTATTTTGTCGTTTCATTGTTCAGTCATTTAAAATTACGGTGCGGAAAACAGAAAAAAAAATTGAAGTAATGCATACTAAGAAAAATGAATTTAAAGTCGGAAATTAGAATGGATAGAATGCATGCTTAAAAACAGCCATACACAGTTTGTTTGGTCAAAAGCTAAATATTAATTTTAAATTTTTATTATTTGCAAATTATTGGGGGCTCATCCTTATAACGGGCCCTTGGTGTCCAAGATTGGGAGGCATGAGCCCATCGGGCCCAATGAAGTCGGCGCCTATGTTTGCACTATAACTTTAGTCAGTTTATGATGCTCTCTATAGCAACAAATTTGTTGCAAAAGTGAATCTTGCTTCAGCTATATTAAAATGTGGTGAATTGATGCCATTTAAACACCGATTTTGGCCGTAAGACGTTTTCTGTTGCAAAGGACTAACGTTACGAAAGTTACGAAAAGTTTATTTAAAGTGGCCCTACGTTTTGGACAAAACTTCAAAACCACTGAACTATAAAAGGCAATGTTAAAAAGATTTAGAAACAAATCTTGAGCAGACTGCGGAACTCCGTCTCAAAAGCTGCTGTTTGTATCGTAGACGAAAGGCTGTTCCAAATCTTGAGTCCGATGAAGCTGAAACTTCTGTCACCAAGCGTCCTGCACCGAGAGGCTGGTACTACCAGGAGAAATTGTTGTGAATAATGATCTCTGTCTTTGGCGTCCCTGAATGCCGCTGATTGTCTGTATACATCGGATCAGGTACGACGGGCACTTTCCTTGCAAGCACTTTAACACAAGCAGTGCAACTTTAAACTCTATTCTTTTCGAAAAGCGGAGCTAGTGGAGTTCTTGAAGAGGAGTTTCATGGTCGTACTTCTTGCTTTTGAAGAAACGAGAAAGAGAAAAAGCGAAAAGGATAAACAAAACGATGAGACTTGATGAGAGACAAAACTCTAAAACCCCGGACAACGGGGGAGTGAGGGAAACGGGAAAGGAAATTAAGAGGGAGCGGAAAATAGAAAGCGAAAAACGAGAAAGAGGAAAAGCAAGGAGAAACAACGAGAGAAAACCCTCTAAAAACAAGGACAACCCCGCTACTGATTTTCTAAAAATTGCAATAGTTTAATTTTAATTTGCATTGATACTAATCATTTTTTTTAAACTAGAAATTTACATAAAACAAACCTGAGTTAAAAAATTGCAATGAAAACGATAAAAACAAAATCAACGCAGTTTTCATACTTTCCCAGTAATATTATCATTCAAGAAAGACAAATTATTTCAAGAGCACTTCAATATTAGCATATGTCTCAGCTGCAATGACAAATAAGCCTAGATTATGTTGGCTGTTACAGCACGTTGAGCATTAAATATTCAATTGCCTAAAACCTGTGATAGAAGTTACTAATTGTGGCGAATACGATGTTTTTTAGTTTTTTAACCGTTAAAAAACATCTGGCTATTTACAAACGCTTTATTACTACCAAAAGACCAATGTTTTCAATAACTGGTTTGTAACATATGATTTTTAAAAATCAAGTTGACGTCTGGGCTGTAAAAGCTTCTATTTGATTAGAAAGTGTAGGGCATGCAGGTTCTATTACAATTTCCTGATGAATGTTGAAACTGAACAATATTTTGGAAGACTGCATTTAGACACCAAGGAGGTGGTGGGCGAGGATGGCAATCTGTAAAATAAATGAAGATTTATAAATTATTTCATTTTTTTAAAAATAATCTGTGTTAGAAAACCTGCCTCCTTCAGATTCGGGAAAAGACATCGCATTTTTTTCGCATCTCACGCAACAAACTTCGACACATCTATAACAGATAAATGTGCTGCTATCTGTAAACACAAAATTATTCTATTTTTGACAAAAAAAGCCGTTTCTTATACGTTCTAGATTGATACGTTTAAGATAAACGCATATACTTTACCGATATTCAAAACTTAAACCACAAAATTAATCGATACAAATGCTAAAACTGAGGAACGTTTTAATGGCAGCTAAGCAATTGAGTGTCAACTTGAGGACAAATCAGTAGCTTGTCAATTTTGGTTTTTACACACTTTTATATAACTTGACTTCTCTATCTCTCGGTGGTCAAATTTTTGAATTGATTTTTTTACCAGCTTTTTGATTATTTAGAACATTGAAACTTTCAGCATACACTTTAGCCACCTGCGAAAACATTATTCAATTATTTCCCAAGCAATAATAATCATTACATCAAAAATAATTTCAATATTTATTTTGTAACGAGTTTAAAATTACTCAACAGATGGCACTTGCATCAGTTAAAAGACCTTTTAGGTAATTATGACTATGTCAAAAGCTCATTAAAAGTTTGACTAAAATATTACTATAAACAATGGTAAAACTATTATTGCATTTATAAATCTATTTGCATAATGTAAAAATATAGAAGTGTGTTTTAAAAAACTTTGTTTTTTGCTTGGACTTGTTGATGCTGTAGAAATAAGTAAAACAGAACAGAACAGATTATCAGTGCTTTTAAAATTGTGAATTGAATTTATTTTTTAGTTACTGAATTTATTATACCTGTAGAGAACGTGATTGAGCAGGTTTTTTAACGATTCAGTCAGTTCAACTTAGAAACTCAGCATTTTCGACTAAATTTTGGTTTAGCTTGTTTTAATTTTATTTGCGAAATGGTTGAACTAGTTTTTTAATAAGTTTGTTCAAATTAACCTACCTAGAAATCCTTTTTTCTAATTATCAAAATCCATATTTAACGGACCTGAGCTGGCCTGATCGAAGCACATCCCGATGAAAAGAAAAGCCAAAAATGTTTTCATGTTCAATGTTTAATAAATTCAACTGAGAAAAAATATGAAGTAAGCTCTCTAAATTTTATCAAGAACACTTAGGTTGTTACGATGATTAAGCTGCACGCATACATATATGTACGTAGGTGCATCGTATAAGCTGATTATAGGCCATTGTAGTTATAGACTTTACAATCCGTTCGGTAAGCTTAGCAGGGCTTAGCTTGAATATATTCATATAGTCCTAGTCTAAAACCTAAGTAAAAATAATAGATTTTTCGAAACTTTCATAACAGAATCTATAAATATAATTTTATTGCAGGACAATCGAGACACAAGCGTTGTAAGAAATGAAAAACCGGAATATTATTTTAGTGTTTAGAATTTTGTCCGACGACCTGACAGAGTATGGGTAAAAAGTGGAATGCAGTATGTTGAATTGCAAAAGGATAAAAAATAGAATGGAATGTTGAACGCGCTGTGATTGGTTTTTCTACTATGGTCACGTGAAAAATGTTCGCAATTTACCAAACTCTCGTCAACGACTGTTTTGTCTGGTCAGTGCTAATGACACTGCACGTGGCTGTACGCTCACACTCAGTAGGACAAGTGACTTTAGACAGTGCACACCAAACATGTTCTGCGGCTAACATTTTCCACTCACTAATTAGCCAGCTTCATAAGATTACTCTTACTGTTGAATATTTCGAAAAACAAACAGTATTATGAGCTTTACGAATTTTTTCTATGTTCCTAATTGGAAAAAAATAGAAGCAGGAGCTTACAAATAACTAGTTGCAAATATTTGACCATACTGGTAGTTTCAACAATATTTTCGAAAATTTCAAATGCTGTTGAAGACATTTTATAACGCAATCGACGCACTGTTAATAGCTATTGGTGTAATATTATTAAAATTATTTAAAAATTTTAACTTAATTTTTTAAAAGTAACTATTATTAGTATTTTTAAATGGACTACTTGAATATGGTAATATGGGAGAGTTGCCATGAATGGAACGTTGCCTTAATTGGAAGAAGAAACAGTAAAAATATTTTCAAACAAATGCGTCGTCCTTTAGTATAAAACGTTTCAAAATCAATATTGGCTTGTTTAAATTGAGAATAAGCGTAGTATGTAAAAAATTCTTTTTTGTTGACTGGGATTTCTGTAATCAGATTTTTAAAAATTAAATATGGATAAGGTAAGCATTAATTGATGCTATTGTATTTTTAAAGAAATAAGAAATACTTTTTTGTTTAATTTATTTCAGTTATCTCTGAATGCTGGTTGAGTTGCCTATGAAACAGGCAAATCTCTTTCATTGGAACACACCACGATTTATGATTAAGTAAAGCTAGTGAGTCAATACTATTTAAATTTAAGCAACCATTTCAGTGCAGACCATTAGGGTTATTGACATTCATTTATCTTCCAATAAAATTTGAAATCGTCATAGTATTTTCTTGTTAATTATTTTCTACAGTGCTCATAATTGCAATAAAAAATTAATTTACAGCAATTAATTAACTACAATATTTAACAAAATTAAATTAAATTTAGGCTTTTGCAGATTATCCAATCACGCACTAAAACTCTGTACCACCTCTGTGCTAAGCACTTAGCGTTCTACTTTTTATTATTCGGCAATTCAACATTTTGCATTCTACTATTTACCCACCCCCGACCCAAGACAGGCAGTATAATGCTTATGTTTACATTTAAATTAAGGCCAGCCGCCAGCCAATCAACAGCAGTAGCCGAGCAGTGCAGTCTTGCTGCATGTTTATTGATACGTGATCTATTTTTAGAAAAACAAATGTAAAAACACACGACTTTGAATAAAATCATACCCATGGTAATATATATGTAAAGTAGCAGAATTCAAATTTTTAAAATATATCTTTTTAATCAGTATTGATTCAGGTTATACTGTAAATGAATTAAACTGTTGATGAAATTGAGAAATCAAGACAGCAACATTTTTCAGAATTAACCCACTTGCAAATGTCATAGTAATTTGGAAATCGAACCAATATATTTACAGTCAGTGTTTGAATTGTAAATAAGTTTCATATTCTCTCTTTCTCGAGCGCTTTCTCCCTCTCCCTCTCCCTCTCACTTCTGTTTTTCTTTTTTTTCTTTTAAACTGAGTTACGCGATGAAAATAACTCAAAACATCTGAAGACTTATTTTTTTAATACTTTTTTTGTTCAAAATTAAACGAAAACAAGTATTCAATTCCCATCGTCTTACACCATTTGAGACAACTGAACGTGTCTAATAATCTGAGATACATTTTTGACTGTCATTTTCAAGCTGCAATATTAGCTCAAGTGCTACTCACAAAATTTAGCTCTTTAGCAATAAAAAACGACAAGAGCACCATTATTTCAAATGAATTTACTACAGCTCACAAAAACACAGCAAGCTTTGGTTTGATCGTATAAGATATTAAATATTGCTGGAAGAGGTCATGAAACTCAACAATTCTCTACCAAACAAGCAATGCTCGTTGGATCCAATTCCGACGTGGCTTCTTAAAAAAGCAGCACCAATATTAGCACCATTCCTTGTTAACGTTTTTAACAAATCGCTGGCAGACGGTGCGTTGCCTCAATCATTTAAAACTTCCTACATGTCAACTTGGGCAAACCGCTAAACAACAAAACTCCAACTTCGACTTAATTATTAACTTCTTTATTATTAAATAAAAAATAAACTAAACGGAAAATGTAACTTCAATCCGAAAGTTCGCTTCAATACAAGATTTCACTTCAATTCGCCAATTCAACACAATTCACTAATTCACACCAATTCGACAATTCACTGCAATTCACTAATTCACACCAATTCGACAATTCACTGCAATTCATTAATTCACAAATTCACACCAATTCGACAATTCACTGCAATTCATTAATTCACAAATTCACACCAATTCGACAATTCACTTCAAACTCCGCGACAACGACTCTCGAGCTCCACTTTCCTAAACTGAACTCTCTGCGCATAGTTTTCTCCTAAACCACACGCTAGCCACTAACACACCACAACTCCCACAACTACAGGTGAACATTCACACTACAACAAACAGCGAGCGCACACACAACACATCCCTTCCACCAACAATCACATACACAACATGTCTATCTTGACACTACATTACGCCAATTCTCAAGAAATCTAATCTCGACGGCAGTGACACCAGCTCTTACGTCCGATCTCTAATCTATCTGTAATTTCTAAACTACTCGAGAAACTGGTTCTAGCTAGAATCACAAAGCATCTACAAGACAATAATTTCTTCCCAACATATCAGTCGGCGTACCGCTAGTTTCATTCAACGGAGACGGCGGTGCTGAGAGTATTCTCTGATGTTTTGGGCGCGGCCGACAATGGAAAATTAACACTTCTGGTCTTATTGGATCTGTCGGCGGCTTTCGACACCGTCGATCATCAGATCCTGCTTCAGCGACTCGCGTCATCCTTTGCATTTGACGGGGCTCCACTCGCTTGGCTCCACTCATATCTTACTAAACGTGAATGTCAAGTAAGAGCTCACGGAACCGCTTCATCTACTTCAATACTAACATGCGGCGTTCCGCAGGGATCAGTTGTAGGTCCAACTCTATTCATCATGTACATCGCTGAACTGGAACAGATTGTCACGAAACACGGTTGCAATTACATTTTTACGCTGACGATACACAAGTCTACGGCCAATGTGATCCAGAAGGGGTCGCCGAGCTCTCATCGCTTGTCTCTGCGTGATCTGGTTCTCAACTCGCCGTCGGATGAACAAACGCCCAAGGACTTGATTCGTCTTGGTATCGAATGGATCTCACCGTCTGACACGGTCCGTAACTTCAGCGCAATCTTCGATTCCTACATGTCCATGGGCGCACATGTCAGCCATGTCACCCGAGCGTGTTTTTCCACTTTGCGACAAATCAAAACAGTCGCATCATCTCCTACTCTAAAACCTCTCATCACACTAGCAACATCTTTAGTTCTCTCAAAACTCGATTATTGCAATTCTGTTTTGGCAGGACTTCCAAAGTTCCAGACCCGCCGTCTACAGTCGGTTGTCAACGCAGCTGCTAAACTGGTGATGCGAGCTAGAAAACATGACCGTATCTCCCCCATCCTCAAAGAGCTGCATTGGTTGAAGGTCGACTGCGATTTTAAACTCGCACTTCTGGTCTTTAAGTGCCTTCACGAATCGGCTCCTTCATATTTGCGCTCAGACGTCACACGCGTGTGTGACGTTCTGCCTCAACGAAGACTCAAGCCATCATCCTCGTCTTCACTCCTCATCCCTGCAGCCCTTCTAAAGACTGCCGGGGACAGACGCTTTGCGGCTGCTAGCCCAACGATCTGGAATCGTCTTCCACCAAAGGTCACAACCGCATCTACAATCGAACAGTTCAGAAATGCACTCAAGACACACCTGTTTGTGGCCTAGAAGTCTGCTGATTTACGCCACATTAAAAATTGTCAAACTGAACTGAAACTGAAAGATCTTCGATGGAAATTATATAATTATTGGAAGAATAGCTGTTGTTTTAATTGCTGTAATTGCATTGGTTTTCATAATCTGTCAATTTTGATAAAATCTTTCTAACTAGTATCAGGACTTGACAGTTTTCCAACAAAGTAAAACGCATGGCATTATCCATCGCCCAAAATTGAGTGAATGATTAGCATATGCAGCAAAGGACAATTGAATTCACTTGTTAAAACCTTGTTTTGAATTCACTTGTTAAAACCTTGTTTATACACATTTTCCTACTTTCTTCAAAGCCACCAAGAGGGAGAGACGAAAATAATCTCCGAAGCCCGTACTTTTTCTAGGACCGGGGTCTGAAGAAATTCTGAAAAATTTAGGAAGAAAACGTCGAAAATTCTTTATGAATACCCCCCATTCATCAGCTATTTTAGACAGAAAAAGATAAAAATATGAAGGAGAAAATTTTTAGGGGTTTTTGAATGGGGCCATGGTTAATTTTTTTCCGGGGCCCATATTTTCTCTCGCAGCCCTGCTCCTTTCATAGATTCACGTGCTTATTTACATTTAATATATCAGAAAAACTGTAGTTTCATATTTCCCTGATGTTTTAAAGGTAAATTGATTATTTTTTATAAATACTACTAATAATAATAATTTATTTATATAGCGCCAGGAAAGTCTGAGGCGCTTTAGACTAGCATTGAAATAATAAGTTTTAAGTTTAGATTTAAAAATATTGACGATGGAGAGTCCCTAATATCTGGAGGAAGGGAGTTCCAAACGGCTGGGGCAGCGTGGCGGAAGCCACGCCTAGAGATGTTGTTGATTGTACTTTTTTGTTGATAACCTAGACCTAAGTTGTGCGAAGATATTAAATCGCTGACAGGTGATATGTAAGTTGTGAACAGAAGAGGACCTAGAACACTAGCCTGAGGTACTCCATGAGTAAGTTTGACAGAAGGTGATGAAAAATTACCAAGTTTGACAAATTGAGAGCGATCAGTGAAGTACAAGGAAAGCCATGATAGAACGGTTCTATCGAGTCCAAAATCATCTTTGAGACGCTTTAATAAAATACCATGGTCGATGGTATCTAAAGCTGCAGATAAATCAAGACCAGCAATGGGAGTGGCCTGTTAAGAGTTGCAGGCGTTGAAGACGTAGTCGAGAATGTGCAAAAGAGAAGTTTCCGTGGAATGGAAACGTCTATAAGCTGATTGAAATTGAGTGAAATTATTGTTTGAAGTGATGTGTGGTCTCTTCGGGCCTTGGGGTATGGGGGTCCTAAATACGGCTCTGAGTTAACTTCTCTGTTTTACTTACAATAAACGAGAATCCGCAGATCCTAAAATATAAAAGTTTTGTGAAAACAACTTTGTTTTTACGTATTACTTGCTTATAATTTATGTATCTTTGTATTTAACTGGGAGCGCAGGTGAAAATTTATAGTTTTATTTAAGCAAAACCATATAGTAAGGCAGAGGTGTCTTAAATGTTTTTAAACAAAATCGGCTGAATTACAGTTTATAACAATTTACTCAATCAGTTGGAAAATGAAGTAATCGCATTTAACAGTTCAACGCTAGCAAACTCCTTGTCAAAAGTGTGTTTAAAAACATGCTTAAAAGATTTAAATTTTTAGATGAAATCATCATTAGTTATTTCCCAAAAGTGCTTAGTTTTAGATCAAAATTAGAAACAGATGAGTGCCATTTGATTGTCATTTAAAAAAGCAAAACATGTTAATGAATGAGAGGCAACATTTTTAAATTTGTGTTTAGACTTCAGACTAGGTACGGAATGCATGTTCTGTTGCAGTTTATTGAAGAAATTTGAAACGATTCAACTTTATCAAGGCTTGCTGCTAAACACCAGAACGTTGGTTGAAATGAAATACATCCTGTTTAATGACATCTAATTTTAATGTGAATTGATTTTTATCATTTTTATAGAATTCAATTGAAACTCACGTCCTTCACTGGGATCAAAAGATGGTGTTGATACATCTTCCTCGCATCTTATGCAACAAACTTCATCGCTTTTGTAACATAAGAACGAGATGTCGGAGTCTGTAAATTTGCAGCATTTGGCTTATCAGCTAATAGAATTGTATTTTTTAACAACATTAATTGATTGTATCTAATATTAATATTAGTAGATATTTTTAGATTGTACAATTTATAATATTTGGATAGCAGAACATCAAAAAACATAAAGATAAACTTTCTGATAGTTTATTTTGTCAAACGACGCACATAACTCATAATAAGTCCGTGTTTTTTAAATTTTCTAAATTTTGAGGTTTTTTTAAATAATTAAAACTTTAATCCACTTCAACAGGTACTTCAATGGTACTTAGGAAACTACACACTAAAGGTACCAACCTGCTTGTCCAGTTTCCATGTTAAACAGAACTAAGAGACAGACAGACAAAAATATTTTTATCATCATCATACAAGAAGGAGCTTTATAATTTAAACGTCTATTATAGAAGAAACTTTGACATTAGAAAACTCAGACACACCACATCGAATCAGGGTGCTTTTATTTAAAAGTTCTGAGTCATATTGTGGTTATGTGTTGTTAATTAAAAAGCTGTGCTCAATATGGTTTTAAAATAACCACAGAAAAATTGAAATAATGGTGTTCTAAAAAATGCAATCATATAAGCACATGATTCATTACGAACTGTTAACATTTCCAAATAAAATCTAAAAACAAAAACTTATAAGGATGTCACGGGTTTTGAAAACGTGAAACCCGAATCCGGAGTTTTAATAAAATTAAAACTTTAACATGAGCTTTGAAAACTATAACTTTAACATGAATATGGTACCTACTACCCAAATCCGACTTGATTCCGACCCGAAACTTTGTAATTTTGAAAATCGAACCCGGATTTGTGAAAATCGTAAATCCAAACGCGGTATTTGGAAAATCAAAACCCCAAACCCAAATTCGGTTTTTGGAAAATCAAAACCCCAAACCCATACTCAGTTTCTGGAAAATCGTAAACTCTAACCCGAAAATTCAAAATTCATGAACCTGAACTCGAACCCGAAAATTCAAAATTCATGAACCTGAACTCGAACCCGAAAATTCAAAATTCATGAACCTGAACCCGAACCTGAAAATGTCAAAAAGTTCAACCCGTGACATTCCTAGTTACTATACAACCAAATTTGTTTTTATTTCGCTTATTCATTTTATTCTGCATTTTTAAAAAAAAAGTGAAAATGGTGTCAATATGGTTGCAGTGATAATAAGCTAATAAATCACGATGATCTGAAAATCTATTCTTTGTTAGTTATTATTAAAATATGTTAAAATAAAAAATTGTTTTCCGATTTTAAAATAAAAATCGAGACCACTGACATTTACTTTTGACTTTCATCAATCATCAGTGAATACAATTTTCAATTATTCTATTGATAGTGTAATTAATTAGTTTTTGCCATTTCCACTATCTAAAATTTATGTCTGTTAATAATGAAAACTGCGTTTATTTAGATTTTGAATTAAGATAAAAATTTTGATAAATTAGAGTTTGTAAAAAGTGAATAAAAAACAAAGATTTTTAAAAACACACTTTTATATAATCGATTGTGTAGGCCACATTCTGTTACATAAACAACGAGCATATTAGCATAGACAATAAATAGTTCGACGAAAATATCACATATAATTATTTAATTAAATTTGATATAATGCATTGTTAATCAGTTCGGAGGCATGTTTAAATTGTTAGGTCTCTAGCCCATTGGGAAGTTAGTTTAAAATTGATTGCAAAATTTGACGACAGACAGACAGAGAAGTCAAGTTGAGTAAAAGTGTGTAAAAACAATAGCTCGTGCATCTCAAGAGGTTTCAGTACTGACGTTAGAAATTTGCTATTAAGTTATTAAGATTTTTATGTTTCTATTGCAGTAAATTAGAAATGTTTTAGAGATAACAGTCCAAGTCTATTGACTACTTCTTTTGATAGATTGGTCGAAAATATTTTATTTAGTTTAGTTAAGTCTGAGATTAATTATAGTGATGATATTTCTATTGCGTGACTTATTTTCTTTAGGTTAGATCAGGGTCTCCAAACTGCGGCCCGCGGACCAGATGCGGCCCGCGAGGCCCTCTCATGCGGTCAGTGGAAACCTTTTATATTTAAAACATTTTTTAATTTGTATTAATTTTTTGAAAGATTTACTATATTACACAGGAGTAAGATAGCTAAGTTGTGTAACCGTTAGATTATTCAGGTTGAAGATTGTGTGTAGATCCGTGTACTTTGACTCTCTGAATTTCTTCGATTTGGCCACATTTGTTTCGTGACAAACTGATGAAATTGTTGTGAACAGGTTTCATCATTTTTCGATGCTTGTAAGTTGAATCTCTGGGCTAATTTGAGTTTTCTAGCTGTTTCGCTTAGTGTCGGGATACAAAGACCGCCCCGGACAGTAGAGAGACGCGACCTCTGACACGCATGAACTAATTGGTAGCTACAGCTATTCTCTAATAGAGTTGGAAACGGGATTGTCCAGATTCTGGGTAATCCAGGTATATTCAATTGATGCTGTTATGACTACATGAAGATCTTGACAAATACAAGCAACTTTACTTTGCTCTCGACAGCAGACAAAGGAAATATAAATAGAGCATTTGTTTTTCAAACTTTTTGTCAGATCGGTACATAGCGAAAACATTTTAGTTTTATCGACATCTCTGTACATCTGTTCTTTTTTTTACAACAATGTGCAGTACATACAATATTGATAACGCCAAATGTAGTGTCTCATTTTTAACTTTAATTTAAACTAGCTGGGTTACCCGGCGTTGCCCGGGGATTTTAAAGGCTTTTTATCGTTTTCTCTCTGGCTCCCGTTTCCTTAACCGCTTGCTTTCCCGTTCCAGGTCGCTTTCTCACTCCTGGTCGCATTTCTGCTCACGGTCGCTTTTCCGGCCCCGGTCTCTTTTACTTTTCCCGATCCCGGTTGCTTTTACGCTTTACCGCTCCAGCTTGCTCTTCTTTTCGCTCTTCTGTTCCTCCATTAAATTTTAGAGCCTTCCCAATGTGGCTTAGATGGGCTGTAGCGGGCTGTTCTCTCGTTAACACTTTGTTGTTTGGTTTGCTCGTTTAGTTACGTATGAACTTCCTCAATTTTAATTAGTGTTCTTTAATGTATTGGTTCCACCCTGCAAGTGTGATCTTCTGCAAAGGCTTATTATGATTGACTGAAGCTGAAAAAAAAAAGAATTTATTAGTTAACGGCTGCAATAATGTTAAAATCCGCTCATATATCTCAACAGGTTATATTTATTTTAAATACTTGTAAGATTATAAATGCTTACAATAGATTTATCACACACTGTTCAACAGCTGCTTTTCGAAAAATCGCTAGTCTTAGTTTTTGAGTTGTTCTTAGTTTTTAAGTGTCATGTCTACAGAAAGCATATAACGCTACATGTGGCATGTTAATAAATGTTGACCCGTGGCTTTGAAAAATGTGATATAAAACACAGATTGAAATAAAACATGTAATAATAATATTAAAAACCTTCAAAGCATTAACTTAATGAATTTTCCGAGAGTTTTCTGAGATCATCAATTTGGAACAATCGAAGAGTACCACTTTTATTTAGCAAATGATGCAATTATAAATTGAACAAGACAGCAGCAGATTGATAGGCTGGCTTGAGAACTTTGTTCATGATTTGGTTGAAAAACAAAAATACTGCACTTGCTTTCATTTCTTTCAAATTTCATGCACCTCATATATCAGTGAAACTTTTACAATAAATTGGTGTTGCATGTAAGATTTTCTTTAAAATGTAATTTTCTAATTTCCTCTGAAAAGTAAAAAATAAAATAAGACCGATAAATTAATTCATAATCTTATAGTCATAACTACTCGTGAATAATAATGGTTGTAATGCCATCACATAAAAAAAAACTTACCTGCCCAAAATAATTTCTCATTTACCGATAGGCTGATAGCAAGCTCGTCAGTTTAGGAAACCATGATGAACAATATTAGATAAGGAACAATTGAAGTCAGAAGCCTTGAACGATAAATATGAACAATGAATTTAAATTTATTTTTCCAATCTGCAACTCCTTTTTGTAAAACACAAAATGTTAGAGCATAATGATAATCTTATAATAATTAATAATAATATAACATAATTAAACACGTGCAATGCAACAAACAAAACAAATTGAAAGATACACAGTAAATCATGATTTTAAAAACTAAAAACAAATTACCAAAGCTTTGCCACTTACTTTTGAATGGGAGATATGAACAATGAATTTCTAATTTGATTTAATTTTAATTGGTTAAGTCTGGAACTCTTTTTGTGAAGCACAAAATATCTCTAAATAGAAGAAATTCCACCTGCAATTTATTGATTAGTCCTGAAAACCAAAGTTATCAAGATTTAAAAAATAAGTTGCTAAAATCAAATATAAAGTTTACCAATAGCAGAGCTGTCGTATCGGAGGTTCGGAAGAGAATGAGCTCTATGAAATCAAAACAAAGGTATCCGGCGGCACCATAGATATCTATGGGCGGCACTAAACAACACACATATTTATTTAATTTAATATTTATATTTAAAACCTTAAAACCTAAGAAAAAAATTAAAAATATTTTGTATAATTTAACTATAAATTAATTTATTTTTATTTTGTAGAAAAAAAATTTACTCCAACTTACTACCGCTGACCAAAACGTTTTTTGTCCATAAAACATCAACGGAGAAACCAATTTATTTAATATTTTACAGGAACCACCGCTTCAATAAGATACATAAGTGTGCCAAATTTCAATTAAATCTGTTCGGCCGTTTACATTTTATTTCCGAACAAACAAACAAACATTTCATTTTTATATATAAGATAAAAGCATCATTGAAGCGCTTGAATTGCTTGCAAACAGACTATAATGTTTTCTCGTCAACTTCATTGTAACTTCATAAAATGGATGAAGCTGAACAATACCGGCACAGCATATGTTACAGTTTTATAATAAATTACCTTATTATAGTTAATTTTTATTTACTTTTGACACAAACCGTGAAAAATTTACGGGTAAACCGGTAAACCCGTACCCGTTTATGTCTTACATGTGCCCGACCGTACCCGTTTAGAGTCTACCATACCCGACCCGTCCTGCAAAAACGGGTCTACCCGCGCAGCTCTAGGGCACAGCTGGGTTGACAATTGCAGTAGAGTCCAGACTAGCTTATCGCAGATCCAGATGAAAAGGCTTCAATTCATTCTCAAAGCAGCGACTAGACCAGTACATTGATTGACTGGGGTTCCGAGTCTCACGCAAACGCAGTTTCATTGGGTTTTTTAGACAGAGAATCAGTTTTAAACTGTGCTTTATGGTTTTCTATAGGTATCGTGGCATGGCTCCGATGTACCAACAACAATATGTGCCGGTCTTTTTGCTCTCAGGTCGGTGCCACATCCGATCGTCAGCGGCTCAAGGAAATCTACAAGTTCTACATATAGAAACTGTGACCAGTGGCAAGCGTGGATTTTCGTGGAATTTTCGGTTGCAGATCTTATGACAGGGAAAAGCTTAACCACGGTTATGAAGGATTCCGCAATATTTTTCAGGTTTTTTAGAGAACAGATCTAGACCAAACAATTTTTCAATATTTGATTCATTAACAAAGCAGTCTGTTTTCTTGATATTCGTTTTAAAATGCGCATTATAAAGATTAGTTTTAATATAATAAAAAAAAAAAAAAATAATAATAATAATAATAATAATAATTATAATAATAATAATAATAATAATAATAATAATAATAATAATAATAATAATAATAATAATAATAATAATAATAATAATAATAATAATAATAATAATAATAATAATAATAATAATAATAATAATAATAATAATAATAACATGAAAACCACTGAAATAAAATTAGCATTGCCAGTTGTTTCATCTGATAAATTCACTTTTTCAAGAATATTAATTGAACGCGAACAACAAAATAACTTGCAAGAATTTATTATTTATAACAAAGTAACAAATGTTTTTGTTTTTGAATTAAATTAAATGTTCAAAGGTTCAAGTTCCTGGTGAGTCTGGGAATGTCATTTCATGACCTGAAAAATTAAAATTAAATAATTGGAAATAAATTTATTAAAAAATAAACAGGTTATTTTAAATAAATTTTTTTTTACTTTAGTCGCATTTGCACCAAGGGCAGTATTTTTCCATTTCCTTGTCGATGCTCTTCTCAGAGTATGGTTTGGTGGTTGGTTTGTCTGCAAAATTAAGAACATTTAATATCATTATTTGTTTCAAAGATATTTATATTACTTTTAATTTAATATTTAATGTTTATTGGCAAGAGGCTTAGTACTTGGCTCGCTTAGTAGATACGTCTTGATTGGTCTTGGCTGAATGTTTCCAACTTCATGTATTTTTTTAAATTCCAGGTTGAGACAAATTGGCTTTGAAGGTGTAAGCTGGAATAATTTATAAATAACATAATACGTAACAATTTCTTATAAAAAGTCTCTAAAATTTAACTAGTTATATTTCTACCTCATTCAAAATTATGTAAACAGTTTCGTTGTGCTTGTAAAGTTGCTCGTTCACTAATTTGCCAATTCTTTCCATGTTTCTCATAACGTCGAATTCATGACTGCTGAGAAGAGGAATTTCAATGACAGCTGGACCGGTAGATTCTTTTTTCGGTGTTCTGAAAAATCCATTAAATAAAGTAATTTTTAAACAAATTGTTTATTAATTTATTTTGCTAAGTATTTGCTTAATCATGTCTGCTCTTTCTCCTGCATACTTTTAACTTTATTAAACATTTCTACATGTTGTCTACTCTATTATTTCTGAATACTTTATTAAACATGTCGATATTTTTGTATACTTCTAAATTTATTAAACCTGTCTACTTATTTTTTTTATTAATAATAACTGTATTAAGTGAGTGTTGAAATGCTTAAATCTCTTGTTGGAAGCGTGCAATACACTTTTTAATCAGATCTAAAATAAGTTGATGTTGTTCAAATGGCATCTCTCAAACTTGGGTGTTTCATTGAACATAAATTATGAATTTTCCTCACCCGACACAAATTTCAAGAAGAAGTTGTCTGGGTTGTTCCACTTTGACGTTTAGTGACAATGTAATAAGATCAGAGTCGTTGGTTGGTATAACAACAGAATGCTTAACTATTGTCTGTAGGATTGCAAACAGCATTTTTTATTAATTGAAAAAAAAACATGATATAAATATAGAAATACCTGAATTAAATAAACAAAAAATACTTGAAATAGAATAACTAAAAAAGAATACCTGAATTAAAATAAATAAAAATAAAAATACCTGAATTAAAACGAGTCCAGATCCGATGGTTTCAATCTTTACAGACTTTCCGAGAGTCGTTATGTTGCTTTGCTGTGGAAGAAAACTATATCTAACTATCTTAAATTATTTAAGCATAACTTGTAATCTGTTTGTTTGCATGCGTGTTCTCGTAGTTTTGTTTGTTATTGTGTGCAAACGTGCGTTCGTTTCATTTTAATTTTTGTACCATAAATTAACTTAAAAAACTAGAAAACTTTAAATCAAAATTTTCTCAACTGGATATAAGTATAACTACATGAAATACCTCAAACAGCACTGTTCCAACAAACATAGGACTAAGAATCTTGATAGAACGCTTTTCTTTACCAGCCAAATTAATGTTGACATCAACATTGACACTCTGAAACTTGTTGTACTGTCTGATACTTTCGTCAAACCTTCTTAGAGCTCTCAGTCCAATCCATGTGGCCTGTATATTTGTGATGTAGCTACATGAATATCAATTTATTTTTAAAGGTGGTTAGCATAGAAAACCTGAAAAAACTAAACCTAACGGCTACATGCTTAATGTTTCATTTACTTGGTCAACAAGAACAAAGGCTAGGATTTAAACGAAATCGGTTTTTGAAAACAAACTATAAGAACGTTTTTTTTATAATATAACATATGATTGTCATTATACAAGAACCTCTTTGGTTACAAAATGTCCTCCCTCTTTCATTTGTTTGACCAACCACTGAACAATCGGTTTTGTAGCTTCAAGATTTCCCATGGACAGATGAGCAAGGATTCCAAACGAGTTGGCAGCAATGCAGCGACCAGAGATTTCTTCTTGGGTCTTTCTTATTTCATCTGTACACTTCCAATGACGTTCATCTCCTGCAACACAGTTATTTTTAATATTTTATTTAAATCCATTCAATATAAATATAAAACTTGTAAAACAGATTGATAAACAAATTATTTAACCGTTTTCGACTATGAGAGTGCTGCTTCTTTGAAGAACCGAAAGAACTTGTTGGCTCTTTCCATGAACGAGGGCATGCAGAGCAATATTGAGAACATACGAGCTGTTTACAGAAGATGGAATGGTCGTTTCAATGTACTTCAGTGATTTCTTTATTGCTTCATCAATTGAGGGTTTGATTTCTTCTCTAAGCTATTAAAAATAACAAATGTGATCATTAATCATACGATAGTTGTTAGAAACAATAAGATATGGCAACACATTAAATGTTCATATATATATATATACATAAGGTTTATATTAGTAGATATATTGTTAGACAAGATGCGAAACAAACATACTGGAAAGTATTTTCTTGCCCTGACAAGACTGATAACAACTTGAGACGTGGCAATAATTTTCCTTTCTTCACTTTCCTGATTAACAATGGTTACAACAGATTTGTTAAGCGTATACACATTTTGCTAAAGTTGTTAACAAAGATGATTAAATAGTTAAATTTCTAACATCTCTTTCTTCGTTGATTGACATTATTCCTTTTTCTTCTTCAAAAGACCCATCTCCTTTCTGTTTAGTCAACAACCATTTAATTCCTTTCTCCATTCTTTCTACGTACAGAGGCAAGGCGTCTCGCATTTCAACAAAAACATCCACAACTGATGTGGTCATCCTACAAGTTCAAGTTTGTTTTTGTAAAAAATTTTTTATGAACAAACTATACGTGATAATTTCTTATTTAAATGTTCGTAAAAACTATTTCAACGCGTATCTGGTTTCAAATTGAAGTTAAAAATTAGCAGTGGAGAAACAATAAGTATTTTTAAGTTTCTTCAAAATTTCGGATTGCATTAATTTATAACTGAACACTGAACAAAAGTACCAGATGGAGCCTGTGGAATTTGGAAAAAATGTGTACGACCCGCTTTCATCTTGCAAACTGAACAAGTACTGAATATCTGAAAATAAGTTTCAACAATGCATTTATAAATACAATTAAATATAACAAATATAAACCTATTAAATATAACAATATATTTATCGGCATATAAATATAGTTTTTTTGCAAAAACAACCCAAGTATCCTACTTTCAGTCAATGATTCAATACACATTTCTTTATCTGTATCAACCCCAAACATTCCTTTGACTTGTTCACTTGCAGAAACATTTGCTTCCATATTTTCTTCAAAGACCGTATTGTTAGCGAGTGTTATCAAAGCATAAATCTGGATGATAAGTCTCACTCTTGTTCTTTCGTCAATCAAAGACGGATTTTCTAAATTCTTACAAGCCTCTTCAATCACCGGACCCATGATGTGCCCTGTACAATTTTCAAATTCGTATATATAATTTTTATAATCATAATTAAACTTATACTCTCTATAACTAAAAATGTTTTTATTCATAGTTATACTCTAGCAATCAACATCTATCATTTCTTGCCATAAATATTCAGTTCAGCCCTTTCAGAACCAGGAAGTGGCGAAGATATTTGTTTTGTGACGTCAATTTCAACTTGTCTTGGTCCTTCAAAGTTGTTGACCAAAGAAACATCTGATCTTACTACTTCCAAACCTTCAAACTACAAAAATAAAAACATTTATTTTACTGTTTTGAAGTATTTTTATCAAAGTAGTTTAATGTCATTATATTAATAAAATAAACAAACTTCAATCTTGATTGTACTGTTAAGAGAACGTCTGATATCTCCAGAGACAACCATCACTTTAATAGGTACATGTTCATATAGACCTGGTCGTGCTTTGATGGCGAAATGTGCTATTTTTTCTTCTTTCGGACCAACCTGTACAATCGTTCACAACATTTTATATTAGTTTCGTAAATATAGAAAATAATTTATTTAAAAAAATTCAAAATATTTAAACAACTCACAACAACAGTTTGTTTCCTGAGACTCAAATCTCTATTTTCTTTCTTATCGTTAAGACACAAGACTCTGAATTCTTCTCTTTCTTTTATATTTACTTCAACCTTTTAAACATTAAATTTAATCACTAAAACGTTAACAAATTAGAAAGACATTTATTTGTATGACATGATTTTAAAGTGAACCAGAGCCGATGTATTTTTGAAAATAATATTTATAAAACAAATAAACAGAAAGTAAATTATAAAATTTACATTAGCCTCTTTGTCCTGGTTGTTGAAAATTATGACTTCCACAACAAATTCTTCTCCTCTCACAACTGATTCAGTGTGTCTTAACTCAGCCATAATTTTAGAAGATGTGGTAAACTATGAAAATAAATTATTGAAATTATATGGTAAACTATACAAAATAAGTTATTGAAATCATGTGTTAGACTATAAAAATGAATAATGCGGTATTAATAAATTTAGCTATATTTTTTAAAGATATTGATAATCTTATATTTTTCAACAAATTGATTTTAAATTATTTAAAACAGCTGTTTTTAGAATTGCTTACTGTTTCAAAATTTAAAAAAACGTAATTTTAATATTTACTTGCAACGGTTTATCCAAGATACCAATTGATTTTCCTGGACTGATCACGAAAGCAGAAGCTGTGTATAAGACAGATTTCTCTGTAAAGTTCAACTTCATTTTAAGCTCTCCAGTTGGTCTGAATGAGGAAAAATTGAAAACAAATATCATAGTTAAAAAAACGCTGAACCTGAAAATATGTGCACCCTCACTCCCATGAATATATGTGCACCCTCACTCCCATGAAAATATGTGCACCCTCACTCGCATGAATATATGTGCACCCTCACTCGCATGAATATATGTGCACCCTCACTCGCATGAATATATGTGCACCCTCACTCGCATGAATATATGTGCACCCTCACTCGCATGAATATATGTGCACCCTCACTCGCATGAAAATATGTGCACCCTCACTCGCATGAATATATGTGCACCCTCACTCGCATGAATATATGTGCACCCTCACTCGTATGAATATATGTGCACCCTCACTCGCATGAATATATGTGCACCCTCACTCGCATGAATATATGTGCACCCTCACTCGCATGAATATATGTGCACCCTCACTCGCATGAATATATGTGCACCCTCACTCGCATGAATATATGTGCACCCTCACTCGCATGAATATATGTGCACCCTCACTCGCATGAAAATATGTGCACCCTCACTCGCATGAATATATGTGCACCCTCACTCGCATGAATATATGTGCACCCTCACTCGCATGAAAATATGTGCACCCTCACTCGCATGAATATATGTGCACCCTCACTCGCATGAATATATGTGCACCCTCACTCGTATGAATATATGTGCACCCTCACTCGCATGAATATATGTGCACCCTCACTCGCATGAAAATATGTGCACCCTCACTCCCATGAATATATGTGCACCCTCACTCGCATGAATATATGTGCACCCTCACTCGCATGAATATATGTGCTTTTCACTCTCATAAAAATATATACCCTCTCATTTTCATGAAAATATGTACTTTCTCATTTTTACAAAAATATGTACCCCCTCATTTTCATAAAATTGCTAACTTGGTCTTCTATTAAAACGTTATTTTTGTTTTATTTTTCAGAGCATTGTTACTTACGAAGCTTTACCAGATTTAACCAAAACTTTAATTATTATTGAAGATAATAAAATCATACATATTTTAAATTTAGTTTGTTACAACGAGCACAGTATAATATATGCAAACAAATGAAACAGAGAGACACCTACCCAGCAGTGTAAGTTGCCCAAAGTTTAGGTTCAAAGACATCAATTCGATCCAATTTTGAGAGGGAGGAACTATTAACTAAGACAAATGGTCTCACAACATCGTCTGCAACAGAACAGCAAACGTTGAAATATGGAATAAATCAATCGTAAAATGCTATCAACATAATGTTTAAGACAAAAAATTGTTGAAAAAATTAAGTCGCTTATAAATAAATATTAGTTTACTGAGTATTCCGTTGGTGAAAACGAGTCCATCAGATTCCTGGTGAAATAATACAAGAAAATTTCAACATTAAAAAAATCAAACGTGGAACATCAACAATTTATAAAAACAAATTGAATTTACATTGAAAGTTCCGGCAGATGCCGAAAAAATAGAAGGAATTGTTGAGCAGTTATTGCATTTGGTTTCCATCATGTATTCAATGTCGTTGGATTTTAATTGTAACATGTGTCTGCGCATTCTTTCACGAGACTATATTAAAAAGTATTAAATTAATAAATAAATAAATACATTATTTCAAATCACCGCCACATATTTTATGTAATTATCAGAAAATCAGAATTATACTCTAAAAATTTATTATGTTCAACTAACAATTTCTTTGCACATTTTTTGTCCTTCAACGTCAAAAATGAGAGGATGAGCGGTAACGTAAATTCGAACAATTGAGAAAGGATCAGTTTTTCCGGTCACTTCAACAACTGTTCCTGGTTCAACAATTTCTGGAATTGGTGTTATCGTCATCTGTAAATAAAAATTATCTTATTTTTAATTGAATGAAATGTATGCCATCCATCCAGTTTTATATATATATAAGACTGCTATGAGGTAATTCTTGGACCATTAGTTGACCGATCGAACGTGATGACGTGTTGTTATAAAGTGTTGTTACATTGTTTAGTTAGTTATGTAGCATAGTTTTAATTTATGGTTAAACAACATAGCTGTATGGTGGGGTTACTGGATAAAAAAATGGTTATAAAAATGGTTGTGAGACCATTAGTTATTTGCTATAAAAATGATTATATGGTGTGGTTACTGGTTATAAAGATCTATACAAGTTGTGAGAAAATCAACTGTGTATATTTTTAAAGTAGTTTTTTAGTTAAAAGCACCAATAACAGAATTTAAAAATCTAGAAAACTAACATTACTCTTCAATATTTGATCAACGATAAACAAGAGACTGTCGGCAACAATTTCTTGATTAGGAGTTAGAGCCCATACAATGATACGAGGAGTTGAAAGAAGATGACTGATGTTGTGGGGAATGAAAAGAGAAAGTTCGTGTGTTGTTGCTGGTTGTGGTGGAAGTATGTTACCGCTGAGAACAAGAACTGATTCGCTCATAACCTGGTAAAAATTTGAATCTTAAATATAAGTAAAAATACTAATTAATATTTTATAAATTAAAGTTGAAGACAAATGCAATACCTAATTATTTATTACAAATTGCATCTTTAGAATAAAAATTTACTTCGTAAATGATATGATTGGTCGGGAAATTCGTTTGTATTTTAATTTTGAGATTTTCACCAACCTGCAGAAAAAAACATAAAATTTAAAATAAATTGATTCAATCATATTTATAAATTATTTTTAATTATTATTACTTTTTGTATTGCTATTAATCTACTATCAACCATATTTTCAAACCAATATAAAACATATCAAATTATACATACTTTCACTTTTGGTTTTTCTTGATTAAGCAGCACCTGAATTGCATTATTTTTGCCTTCTTTTGTTTCAAACGGAAGAATATTTCTCAGTTCTGCTTTTATTACTTTTTTAGTTATTTCGTCTTCATAAGTAGCCTAAATATTGAAACCAATATAATTTTAAAAAAATGATTTTAGAAAAATATAGATGAATAAATATATTGTTTATTTAAATGTAAATAGAAGTTTTTTATCAAATGTAACTTTAATTTTGTGGCCTGTACAAATTCTTAATACGGATTATAGAATCAACCTCAAGCTCAAGTTTGACGTCAGTTAAAGGTGTCACGAATGAGAACTGAGCGACACTGTTCAATGTGACAGGAACTTTGATCTTTTCAATTGATGGAGTAGCTGATTTGGATGAAAAATGCAACACATCGATGTTGATTTCTTTACGTTCTCTTCTAAGCTCGTCGACAGTTCTTAGAGAAATCTGTGAAATCGGGTGAAGACTGCGGTTTAGTTAAAATATTTGCTAAAAATCTTTTGTGAAATATTTTTCTAATTGATTTTTTTCAATCAAACAGTAAAACTAGTTAAATAGTTGACTTACATAGCCGGTGAACAACATTCCAGGTTTGAAAGCTCTTGGAGTAAATTCGTGGAAGAGAAGAAAATATGATTGGTCGATAAAAGTGATGCGCTCTTTCTTTTCAACATAAACCAACATGGCGGGTTTTGAAGATTTCGAATTGTCCACGTGACCAGGTCCTGGAAGTTCTTCGACGATTATGGAAATTTCAACAGTTTCGTTAAGCAGAGATTTTAAACCAAGTGCTTTCTTAAGATCTGCAATTTTCACAGGAACTGGAGAGTAACCACGGATCATCTGCAATGCAGTTATATATAAATATAGTCGTATCAGAAACGATCAAATCGGAAACAAATTTATAAATAAATACTAGAACACAATTAAATTGAAAACTAATTTTGTTGAATTAAAAAGTTCATACTTTAACTGGTGGAAGAGAAATATTTTTTGATGTGCTAATGTGGGTGATGGTTGGAATGATTTGTCCGAATAATGGGAGACCTTCATGACGACTAGAAATCAACAAACGTATTGAAATAATTAGTTTATTATATATAAAATGTATGTCTTATTTATTTTATAATTCAGTTTTATTCAAAATATTAAACGTACGCAGCAACAACGTAAATAATAAGATCGGGACTTTTATCTTCATCTGCTTGAATAATGGCATGGTAACTTGGAACTCCCAAGATAACTTCATGTGGTTCGTCCCCTGTATTCATACAACATTAACAATAATATATTTTGGATTTTATTTTATATTTAATTAATTCGATACAGTTATTATTTAATTTTTAGATATTAAATGTGTAATAAAATCAAACTTGGTTCTTCAATTTCGATGGTTTCGTTTACAATTTGCTCCTGAATATAAATAATTTCTTCAAATTTTTATTTATAAAAATTAACAAATTTAAATAATTAACAATTTTTTACATGAATTTGAACTGAAACAATCCACAATTCTTTCTTGGCCATCAACGGAACCAGAAAGTCACGACGTATAACACCTGTGTGGGAGTGATGATGATGATGGTGGTGGTGGTGGTGGTGGTGGTGGTGATAATGATGATGGTGATGATGGTGATGATGATGATGGTGGTGATGATGATGATGATGATGGTGATGATGGTGATGATGGTGATGATGATGGTGATGATGATAATGATGATGATGATGATAATGATGAAAAGTAGGAAGAGAAGATATGTTTGTACATTATTTATTAGTGTGTAAAAAGTTAATTTTTAGTTGAGCATTTATTTGGCGCCGAACTGAAGTTTCAACTCTAGAAAAAGAATTATTGAAAAAAATGTTAAATAAATTATTCCAACCTGATAGAGATGTTTCATTTATCCATCTCACAATTGAATGATTTTGGGAGTCCTAAATAAATTTATTATTTATACTTTTTATTTGCGTGAATTAATTATTAATTATTATTTTAAAAACAATCAAGAAAACAAGCGTTTTATTTTCTAATCAAATGATTTACTGGACATTTAAAAAATGTAGTTTAATATATGTACTTACAAAGAGGTATTAATTTATGTACTTACAAAGAGGTATTAATTTATGTACTTACAAAGAGGTATTAATTTATGTACTTACAAAGACGTATTAATTTATGTACTTACAAAGACGTATTAATTTATGTACTTACAAAGACGTATTAGTTTATGTACTTACAAAGACGTATTAGTTTATGTACTTACAAAGAGGTATTAATTTATGTACTTACAAATATGGTAACATTCACGGGACCGGTGTATGCTTTCAAATCAGGACGGAGAGTTAAACATTTGAGCCAAACTGAAAAACAAAAATATTTATAAATATATATATATACGAATTATGATGTGAATAATTACCAACACTGCAATTACTGACATTATAACGATCACTATCATCATCATCATAATCATAACTAACTCATATCTCCAGGCTGGTAAACTTTCTTGTGCGTGTTTATTGAAACAATCAAATTTTCTCTCCTCAACGGAAGTTCTATGCGGTGAGAAAATTCAACGCAGGATTTTGATTCAATTTTTACAGAAATGTTTTTCCTTGGGGGGATGTTCTCAACCGAAGGAACCTTTAGAAAGAAAACACTCTTTTAATTGCTATAATTTTTGTTGTTATTTCAATTAATATTATTACCATCATTATCATCATCATAATTATTATCATCATCATCATCATCATCATCACTACCACCACCACCACCACCACCACCACCATCATCATCATCATCATCATCATCATCATCATCATCATCATCATCATCATCATCATCATCATCATCATCATCATCATCATCATCATCATCATCATCATCATCATCATCATCATCATCATCATCATCATCATCATCATCATCATCATCAGTATCAGCATAATCATCATCACTTTTTTTGTATTATCCAAAAATGAAGTTTAATTGTGTTAGTCTAAAATGATTTTACATTATTCAAAAATAACTCACCCAAACATTCAAAACGTTTGAAAAATCTGAAACAAAATGAATTTAAAAAAATTAAAGTTTCATAGTTTTGTTGTTTTTTTTAAATCAATTAAAACTGAATGTTTATTAAAATAAACCACGTCAGTAAACAATTCAAACATGAATTAGAAATTATTTTACCAATAACGAAATAAAAATAAGGTTTTTTTTTTACTTTTTGGGATTTCTTCCAAGTTGATCTTCCACACTTCATAGTAATGAACAATCTCATCCAGAGAAACTTCCAAGTTCAGTTTACATTCTTCCAAGTTTTTGTCTTTTCTAAACAAATTGAAAAGTTTCAGGTGCACGGAATATTCGGTTTCAGGAATTACGACTTTGCTTGTCACAATGACGTAAGATCTGCAGAGATGGAAATTTCATTTTTTTAATAAAGTTATTTAAAAAAGTTATTATCTATTTTAAATTGTATTAAGTATTTGTTTTAAATGCAGAAAATAGTTTATAGAAATATGTTTTATAAAATATCAAGATTTAGTTGAATATCCGTTTTTAAAATTTTACTTTATATTTATAGATAAATTTATAACTAGTTGTACAAGGCAACGCGTTGCTGTGGTTTAGTTTGACTAAATAAAAAACAAAAGAAAATAAAAATCGAATGTTTCTAAGAGGTCAATCGCTGTTATAGAAAAATATAAAATAAGTTTTTTCATCTAAAAACTCTTGCATTTAAGAAACTATGTTCTTTTTTTATACCAGTATGAAATCGGCGATGTGCATCAAATTACCAATTAATTAATCACCAGTGAAGCTCTCCTGTATGATTTATGTTAAAAAAATGCAAATAAAAACCTTCGCCTTAATAAGGACCATGTTGTGTCAAAATTTCGTAGCAATTGGTCCAGCCGTTCTCAAGTTTAGCACTTAGCAACACGTTTAGCGACTTATTTAATTTATATAGATAACGTAGCGCGATATGATTTCTTTTGCAACTAACAGTCTCATTCATTCTGGTTACATGTCTTATACTTTTCATATCGTATTTTTTCTCTCACAAACACGCCTAATCAGCCCCCTCTTTCTCGCATCTCGCATTAGTAAATAGAAACTGAAACTAACGTGTTTGTTGAAGTACCAGCACTGATACATTCTCCAGTGTAGAATACGGCGCTGAAGAGGAACGCGGCGGCTATCAAACGATTCCAAATCATCTGAAACAGAAATTTATTAAAATTAATCAACTTCATTCTTTGTTGAACTCGTCTTCTTTTTTCAACCATGAAAACTTGCAATTCTTGAGACAAATTTGTTTACCATAAAGCAACAGTTGAACTTTAGAAGCAAGATCAAAGTTGAACTGCTACTGCTTTCTGAGCCACAAAATGCCACTTTTATAGAAAAATTTCAGCCAAAAACTATTGATTTTTTGTCCTAGCTAACTGTAGTTAGCAATTAACCATTTCATCACCTCCGTAGGGGGAGGTTAATTATTTATTTTTATTTTTATTTTTTGATTATTTAATTTTTCAACAAATTAAAAAAAGCAGATTGATCAATAAAGGCAATCAAACCGGTTTTAATTACCAAAGTTCAAACGGTGCTCTGTTTGAATATTTTTATATTATTATTTTTAATTTCAACAAAAAACTTAAAATAAAAAACAGTTGAATATTTAATAATAACTAATACGCCATGAAAACAAAAAATACAAAAAACAGGTTTTTAATTAATAAGCTTGTATAAGTTTTGTTGTGAATAGAATAAATATAGATTGAGTTGAAGCACAACTTTGTTGCTATTATAAAACAGATAAATAATTTACTCCATCCATCCATCCATCCATCCATCCATCCATCCATCCATCCATCCATCCATCCATCCATCCATCCATCCATCCATCCATCCATCCATCCATCCATCCATCCATCCATCCATCCATCCATCCATCCATCCATCCATCCATCCATCCATCCATCCATCCATCCATCCATCCATCCATCCATCCATCCATCCATCCATCCATCCATCCATCCATCCATCCATCCATCCATCCATCCATCCATCCATCCATCCATCCATCCATCCATCCATCCATCCATCCATCCATCCATCCATCCATCCATCCATCCATCCATCCATCCATCCATCCATCCATCCATCCATCCATCCATCCATCCATCCATCCATCCATCCATCCATCCATCCATCCATCCATCCATCCATCCATCCATCCATCCATCCATCCATCCATCCATCCATCCATCCATACATCCATCCATCCATCCATCCATCCATCCATCCATCCATCCATCCATCCATCCATCCATCCATCCATCCATCCATCCATCCATCCATCCATCCATCCATCCATCCATCCATCCATCCATCCATTTTATTATTATTATTATTAAATGTAAATTTATAATGCGCTTTTTTAAAAAGTCACAAAAGCGCGTCGCGTCAAATCATAAATTTAGGAATAAAGTTCGGTCTTAAGCAGCTTCCTGAAACCGCCGAGGTCCAAAGCTGGATTCCTCAGGTCAGCAGATAGGCTGTTCCAAACAACTGGACCAGCAGTGGAGAATCCGCGCCTGCCGAGAGTCGTTGTCTTTGACGATGGAACGAACAAGTCGCCAGCCGCCGCCGATCGAAGGTGGGACCGACCAGCAAGCGTTGAGATCGGTACACACAATTGCTGCAGGTAGACCGGAGCCGTGTGGTGGAGGCACTTGTGTACCATCAGACCCAACTTGAACTGAATTCTCTGC